>VONZ01000266.1:0-600000 GCA_012976165.1 Labeo catla | reverse complement strand
TTCTGTAAAGTTCAGTCTTCTGGAACATCCGCGACACGCCAGCAGCTCAGGAACTGACGCTGTGATCAACTCTTCGGGTGCACTGGAGCTGGACTCGCTGTGGCATGCGTGGATCAAATATTCCTGCATAGTCCAAACACACTCTCTTGTCCTAAAAGAAAGAAAGCGAACTTATTTCGTAAGATGATCTGCCTATTGTTTTTGCTCCACTGTGCTGCCGGCGTGTTGTCGTCTTCCACCCGTGAGTACATTTATAGCTCTCTCTCTCTCTATATATATATGTGTGTGTGTGTGTGTGTGTTACATGTGTTCGTACCTTCTTCATCGAATGGGGTTTGTTTCGGAACTTGACGCGTTCAGCACTTCATTTATATTAGTAAATAGATTAGATATAAAGTTAACACAGCTGTTACTTACAGTGATAATAAAACAAAAATCTGAAGTGAATTTTAAGTATCCAGCATCTGCAAAACACAATATTTTTGTGTACAGGTCAATAACGTGCCAGGTTCTCGTAAAGTAATGTTTAATGGATATTTTTTTAAACATTTTAATAAGCAAAAATAGTGTTTTTAAAACTTAATAATCTTGACACAGGCATGATGGTTTAGATGGATCTTCTCTATGATATAACTGATTTTTATGGTTTAATGTCACATTAAAAGAAAATTGGCTATTTACATTGGAGTTTGGTACTACAGAACTTAATCTGATTTTCCAACATTTTATAATCATTTTTCTTATAGACATTAAGCCCTAAAAATGTATCTGATTTTAATTGAGTGCATTTTTATCTCTAACATGCTCATCATAGAAAGTGATTTTTGTTTGCATTTGTCATTTTTAATACATTTAATAGATCTGAATGCCATTGATCTGTACACAAAGTTTTATTTTTTACTTGCATTGCAATGCTGTTATAAGTCGCCCTGTTAAACAAATTTAACAAATGCTAATATCTATATCAGTGCAGCATATTGCACTATATTGAAAAAGCATGCTAGGGGTTAAAATTTCAAAAGGTCAGTGCATAATTCATTTAACACATGGATGCTTCAGCCCTTGCGAACCACAACAAAACCCTGACATCATGTTTCTTAAGCTTATTTTTGTAACTCATATGTGACTGAATGAAAAAGCTGACCTCAAATCAACGCTATCACCCGAGACGATAGATTCTACGTTCATTGTTGGTGAAATATAGGTGTTTGTGAAAGTTTAATTTCCTTTTAATGAATTGCAGAGAACAATGTAACAGGATCAAAGGGCATAATTTGCGTTGTAAATAACAAAGGGCTAAATTATTAATAGCTATTGTGAAATACATTCACAATGCGAGCGTTTAGCACATTCCTCTTACGTGACATTCGCAGGTGTTGGTGGAGGGGAAGAGTGAGACTAATTACATCTAATTAAGTATTGCCTCATTCACACCCTCAGTGCCAGGCAGGGGATTAAGAAAGTGAAGTGTATTACAGCCACTGACAGACTACACTTCCCTCTCCTCTAGTTAACATTAAACGCAAAAGCGTTCTCTGGGCTTGAACTTTTTCTGGGCCTCAGTGAAATATAAACAGAGTTAAAAGGAAAAAAAACGTGTAGACAGAAGTAACCCTTTAAAAGATCATTGCGGTTTGACAACACGGGCAGGAATGTTCAAAGGGTGGTCTCGCTGTTCACCGTCTCAGCGGTAAGATGTGCATCCAAGCTTTACTGAGTTTCTCTCGCCGTTGCATTCGTGATGACAAGACTACAGGCTTACCTCATGAGACCTTCTGATCTGAAACCAAATATCTCGCTGCTCATTTCCTATTCAGACACCTGCGGTAAATACTTGTAATTGCTCCTGTCATTAAATGGTTTGAAGTGAAATGTTTTCGAATCAGATTTTTTTAACCCAGTTAAATCAAAACATCACCTTGTGAGGACTATTCTAAAGGGCGTATCATGATTCTGTTTTAGTAATGCTATAAGATAAAACAACTGATTTGAGTGCTTTTGAATATGTAATCTCTTTTAATGTTAGTCTGTCTATCCATCTTGATGTAATTACATGTAATCACATGCCAGTTCCTTCATCACCTCCATTACTCAATTGTGCTGCACTCACACATATTTTGAGGGATTCCACGTTGTCACATTACAAGGGTGATAATGAATTCCAAAAAGGTTTACAAATTTATCATTGTATGTGGGTACCAGTTACACTAGTTATCTAGGATTGATCAGCACAGTGATAGATGTCATACTTAAGAAATGCTCAAAGAAATGACACAAAATTCATATTAGGCGGCTATGTGAAACACTAAAACATATGTATATTTAAAGTTTAACCAATATTGTTTAATGTATTTTTTCTCACATAATAACCAGTATTATATGTGCACATGTTCATTTATTTGTTCTATCAAGTAATTTTAATGAACACTAAAATGTGTGTATTTAAACACTGACCCTGGTAAACAATATTTTTAATACTTTGCTAGTTTTGTATCTTTCTTCTGACATAAGATAATTTCCAACCAGTATATAATGTGCATATATTTATTTAATATTAATTTATTAATTTTATTTGCAGTCTGTGGTCAAATAATTTTTATTGAGCGTGGTAAACAATATATTTTACACTGTGCTAGCTTTTTTCTCACATTACAAAATCTCAAACCAATATTTAATATGCATGCATTTGATGTTTGTTTATTTATTTTATTTGCAATCTGTGGTCAAATCATTTTTAATTAACAGTAAAAAGTGTGCATTTAAACGCTGACCCTGGTAAACAATATTTTTTTACACTGTGCTAGTTTTATCTTTTTTCTTATCTAACAACATAATCTCAAAACTATATTTAATGTGCATGTGTTTATTTAATGTTCATTTATTATTATTTTTTGTGCATTTAATGGTAAAATGTTTTTTTTTAATGAACACTAAACCATTGGTGTACTTAAAAGCTGACCTGGCAAACAATATTTATCATACTTTTTCTCACAAAATAATCTTAAACTAATATTTCATGTGCATGTATTTATTTAATGTTCATTTACTATTATTTGTTGTGCATTTAATGGTAAAAGATGTTTTAATAAACACTAAATCATAGGTGTATTTAAACGCTGAACCTGGCAATCAGTATTTTTCATACTTTTTCTCTCACAGTAATCTCAAACCAATATGCCATGTGCATATATTTAATATTCACTTATTTTTTGTGCATTTAATGTTTTTTTTTTTTAAATGAACAATAAACCATAGGTGTATTTAAAAGCTGACCTGGCAAACTATATTTTTCATACTTTTTCTCACAAAATAATCTCAAACCAGTATTTAATGTGCACTTATTTATTTAATGTTCATTTCCTATTATTATTTTTTGTGCATTTAATGGTAAAAGATGTTTTAATAAATACAAAACCATAGGTGTATTTAAACACTGACCATGGCAATCAGTATTTTTCACACTTTTTCTCACAAAATAATTTCAAACCAGTATTTCACATCCAGATATTTATTTAATGTTCATTTACTCTTACTATTTTTTTGTGCATTCAATAATAAAAGATGTTTTAATAAACACTAAACATATTTATATCTAAACATATATAAACATGTTTTAATAAACACATAAACAATATTTTTCACACATTTTCTCACAAAATAATCTTAAACCAATATTTCATGTGCATATATTTATGTTCACTTAGTAAGTTATGTTCACTTAGTAATATTTTAGTAATATTAATTAGTAATATTAATTAGTAATATTTTTTGTCCATTTAATGGTAAAAAATGTTTTACTGCACACTAAACCATAGGCGTATTTAAACGCTGACCCTGGCAATCAGTATTTTTCACACTTTTTCTCACAAAATAATCTCGAACCATATTTCATGTGCATATATTTAATATTCACTTATTATTTTTGTGCATTTAATAGTATTTTTTTATGAACACTAAGCCATAGGTGTATTTAAACGCTGATCCTGGCAATCAGCAGTTTTTCAAACTTTTTCTCACAAAATAATCTCAAACCAATATTTCATGCATATATATTTATTTAATGTTCACTTATTATTTTTTTGTGCATTTAATTGTATTTAATGCACACTAAATCATAGGTGTATTTAAACGCTGACCCTGGCAATCAGTATTTTTCACACTTTTTCACATCTTGTTTCTTGTGCATATATTTGTTTAATCTTCATTAATTCATTTTTTTTAGTAAATAGGCATCTACTAAGGGTGGAGAAGATGGACCATCTGACTGTACATGTTCCCTTTCCTAGTAAACGGATATTATCTCCTTTTGTGATCATCTTGCGTATCCCACATTGCTCTGATTTAGGCTGTCACTATCAACTTTTTTGATGTGTTAGTCATGAGGTCGGTCTGTCTCCTCCTTTAACGTCATATCATGTGAGCTCAGCCGTAACCAGACAGGCCGTAATAACCGCGCTGCCTCTTTCCAGCTCTAACCTGCTATATCTCGCCCTCCCTCAGAGGTGGCTACAATCTACCCTCAAGACCCGGCCCTTCCCATCGGCTCCAGCCTGACAGCCACATGCTCAGTGAATCCAGACCACGGCGTTCACGCAGGCTCTCTCTACTGGACGCTGAACGGCAAGCGGCTTCCCAGCAGCACCTACAGCATTCTGAGCCCCACCGTGCTCAGCGTCACCCTCCCGCGGCTCACCGGGTCCCGCCAGCGCTCCGGAGACAACCTCGTGTGCCACAACAGCGGGGGTCACGTGCTGGCCGGCTCCTGCATCTATGTTGGCAGTGAGTCTGTCTACCATATTGTTCTTATTTACTCTAGGCTCCTGTACAGCTACCTAGTGTGTTTAATTGGCGAATGTGCATGCAGTCCAACTTAAATACGATTAAATGGATTTTGTGGGTAAGCCTGGAGCCTTGGGGAATATGGGTCAGACGTGGAAGTATTAGACAGCCTTTATGATTTGACCCCTGCCACTGAGCCACAGTTGTTGCAGTATTTAATGTTTTCTGCCTGTCCGCCAATGAACTCGAGAGTTGTTTAAGCCCCTTAAGATAGCTATCTGTTCCACTGTTATGCTTTTAGCACCTGTGTGGTCCATTAAAGGCGCTTTCCTCGACTGACGCGTATGACAGCACAAATGTACCGCATTTGTCAAGTTACATGGAATGGTGGCAGTATGGAAAATTACAAACACAGACACTCACACACACACACGAGACAAAGTCAAGGAAGCGAGTGTCTGGTCATTTGGAAAAAAGATTGAAAGCCAGAAATGGAGAGACATGGTTACGATAAGTGTGTGTGTGAAGTGCTACAGTATGTTGACTCAAGCTCTCAATGTCTCTGAGGTCTCCTCTGTAAGGTTTGGTTCATATAATCACAGTCTTACACTTAGACGCAGTGTCTTTTGTTCTCAGCTGAATGGAATCTTGGCCCCATTCCTGAACTTAAATGAGGATGACAGCTGAAGACACTCATCCATTATTGAAAATATTTAAAGTCAACACAAAGTCAAAATTGACCCTATTTACTTTCTTAATACACGGCCCTTGTCTTATTGTGAACGATTCATCTGTGTGCATTATGCCAAAAAAGCCAGTATTCATAATCTTTCATCAAAACTTTATCAGTTTCTTTTCTTTTGAAATTACTTCTATTTTTTTAAGAGACTTTTTAAATCTCTTGTAATCACCAAGGCTTAATTTATTTGAAATGTAAAATTTAATTTTTACATATTCTTAAATATTTGCATCAAATTACATAACATTTTAAAAAGTCATACGATCCTTAAGAATGTTCATTTCAAAACAGTGATTTAGTTCTCAAGAAGCGTGATTTTTGATTAATAGAATGTTCAGTTTATTTTAAATATTTTTTTGTATTTAAATAAAATAGGAACATACATTTTCAGTATATGTATCTTGTTTTTTAATTATTATAATTAAATATAGATTGAAATCATATTTAATAGAAATAGATAAACTACCAGTCAAAAATCGTAGGCAGTACGATTTCTAAGCAGTAATATTTTGAAATATTTTTAATATTTAAAATAACTGATTTCTATTTGAATATATTTTAAAATGTAACTTATTTGTGGTCAAAGCTACATTTTCAGCACCATTACTCCACCATTACTCAAGTTTTTAAAACAGTTGAGTACATTTTTTTCAGGATTCTTTGATGAATAGAAAGATCCAAAGCATTTATCTAAAATAAGAAGCTTTTGTAACATTATATAGTACACCATTCATAAGCTTGGAGTCAGTTTTTATGTGTGTGTGTGTGTGTGTGTTGGGGCTAAATCCTTGCTAAATCCTTATTTAGCAAGGATGCTTTAAATTGATCAAAAGTGATGATAAAACATTTCTAATCTTTTTCAGATAAATGCTATTCTTATGAACTTTCTATTCATCAAAAAAAAAAAAAACTGTAAAAATTGTACTCAGCTGTTTTCAACATAACAATAATAAATGGTATTGGAGCAGCAGATCAGAATATTTCTGAAGGATCATGTGACTGGAGTAATGATCCTAAAAATTCAGCTTTGAAATCACAGAAATAAATTACATTTTAAAATATACTTAAACAGTAAACAGTTATTTTAAATAGTAAAAATATTTCTAAATGTTACTCTTTTTGCTGTACTTTGGATCAAATAAATTTAGGCTTGGTGAGCAGAAGAGACTTCTTTAAAAAACATTAAAATTATTACTGTCCAAAAACTTTTGACTGGTAGTGTATATTTTCATTTGAATAAATTAAAGGTGTATGCTTCATTTATGTTTTATATTTCATATGTTTCACTTACAGCAGTAAAATGGCTTGCAAGTTCTGTTTCATGTTGACTTCCTACTAAGCAACTATTTTTGACTAATTTTCTCAGCATTTAGCAGCATTTACAGCGTGTTCCTTTAATGAGGTGTTATGAGAGGCATGAGTCACGTTCCACTAATTCACTTTGACAGCCAAGTGAAAACTCATTGCCCTTGTCTGTTTTTTTTTTTAAAGTGCCTCCTGAGAAACCCGTGAATCTTACCTGCTGGTCCAGGAACACTAAAGACCTCACCTGTAGATGGGCCCCTGGGGGCCAGGGGGAAACCTTCATCAAGACAAAATACACACTCAAATATAAGCTCAGGTCAGTGCCAGAGGTCATTCACACTCATGTCATGCCTCTTCCCAAATTCACGCCTTATCTTGTTTGTATATGTCATGTTCTTACATGCCTATTCACTGGAGGACAGTGGAAGGATGTTCAGGGATGTCTCAAACCAACCTATCTGTGCTAATCCCTCCTGATGGGCAGATGCCATACACTTTTTTTTTTCTGAACTATAAAAACATATACATCTAAATACTTAAAAAATAGTCTAAATATTTTTTGTGTGTCGTAGTATTGTCTTTTGCATTTTATATGTTATTTTAATATTTATTTTTTAAGGTTATTTAATTAATAATTGACTTTCATGCCCATTGAGCATATGGAATGTGATTCCACACAGCAATTTCACACCTCCATTCCCGAACCAGAAGGAATAAGCCATAATTAAGGAATTATTCCCACATTTGAGTTTTATTAAAAAGCCTCCATATAGGAGGCATACAAACGTATTGTGTCCAGTTATCGTATATACGCATCAGGAAATAAACCTTGCTTGCGCACCCATAGGTGGTATGGACGAGAAAAGGAGTGTGAGGACTACAGCGCTGGAGAGCCATACACATGCTACATCCCCCGCGACCTCGCCCTCTTCACACCCTACGAGATATGGGTGGAGGCCTCCAACCAACTCGGAACCGCAACGTCTGATGTCATCTACTTGGATATCTTAGACGTGGGTGAGTGTGCTTGACCTTTGACCCCTTTTTAGGCACAAGCCCCAGGTGTTCTCCTTACGGGCTGCACGCAATACAAGAGGACCACGTGCAACGTGAGAGGGCCACTCCTTGTAAAAACTGGGTGGAGGCGTGACGAATTGCAGCGGTCCGTCGGAGCGTCATCAGTATCCCTTTGGCTCATACAGTATCTACCCACCTACTCACACATACCTGCGAAGCCTCGCAGCCCCCTCCTTCACAGACGAGTGGAATTTTTACGAAGTTTTTCGCTAATCCTAGTACCGTGACCTGCCTGGGGCTACTGTTTAGCAGTGTGACGGTCTGTTTTGTTGAATCCTAAAGATCTTATGTGCTTTGAGTGCAGGCCAGGCTTGCACATAATCTCTTCAAACAGACATTTTAGGCAACAAACATCTTAATAAAAATGGAATTAGTATCGTTAGGACTTGAGTCGGGGGGCATTTTGTCTTGGCAACACATCAGAGAGAATTTGAAATGTAATTAAAATAGCCTGAACGCAAACTAAAGCCCTCCATCCTCCAAAAGCAGATGAGAAAGCTTCTAAAGTTTTACATCCTGTGAGTGTAAATCAGTGTAACTGCACCTGAAGGGGGAGGCAGGGTGATTTTGAATGGAAAATGCATAAGAGGAAGGTGGGTGCTCCTCGAAACATGCCATAGTTATGACACAGCAACCACACCTAGTGCCTCCACCTCCTTAGCAACAGAGACAATGCTCATCTATGTTACCAGTTAATTAAACAAAAGCTTTGAGATCCAAGCAAACTGCAGTTTCTTGGAATTTCGAAGCCCTATCAATGCTATATCATTTTATTGCAGTCTGAACGAAATGCAGTCAAAGCAGAAAAATGCAGAACAATTAGTCTGTGAATCGGCGTATATTTTATCTTAGTTGAATCACAAGATCAAAAGTCTCTAGTCTCGGCTTGCAGAGCGCCCAAAGTCCGTTCACTGATCAGCTGATGCATATCGCACACAGAAATGGCAAGAGCTAGCTGACATTGCCAGTTCCAACGTGATTAGTTAGTTTAAGAGCTCAAATTCATAAACATAATGTAGTTTTTGTGTAAATTGAATGTAAAGAAGTAATGAAACTGGATACAAATTCAAAGGAATTTCACATACAGATTAATGGATGTAAAGGTGATTGTAAATGTCAGTTCTATCCATCTTATTCTTTAACGCACAAGTAAGCCTATGGGCGAGACTTTCAGTTCATTAGCCACTATATGGAAAGAATGATAAAAATAACAACATGCAGTAAATGATAAAACTGTTTGCACTACAAACAAGTGTGTTCATAATTAAGATAATGCATTATATAATATGGTAAGACACAGTAATTTGCAGTATCAAGCAGCAAAACAAGCTGTTTTGTACAGCTAAAAATAGCTGGACGCAGATGAGACCGGAAGCCAGACACATGAAATTTACAAATGGCCATGCCCACTCTTACAGGAAAAAAACGTGGGTAGGAAAAAAAAACAAGAAGAATAACCATGTGCAGTAAATGGTAAAACTATTTGCACTACAAACCAGTGTGCTCATAATTAAGATAATACATCAAAATAATATGGTAAGACACAACTATCAAGCAGCAACAAGCTGGTTTGTACAGCTAAAAACAGCTGGACGCGAATGTGAGCCAGACCCATAACATTTACAAATGGCCGCGCCCGCTCTTACAGAAAAAATATTTCAATTAATACGTTTTTACAGCGTTGCGCATTATAACCAATCACCCGCGATTCAGTTGAGTTAATAAATGCAATGACCAATCAGAGGCGTTCAGATGAGTCATTGCTAAAACGTCCGACTTTTGTCCTATGTGCGCGCTCCCTGACTGAATTCTACACTCCCGCATTTGCGAATTCACTCATCGTATTCTAAACAACAAAATGCACGATGTAAGAGATTCATTCATCATACAGTGTAGACAGCTGCTTCACTAATTATAAAGATAGTTTTGTTTTTGAGACTGCCTTATCTCGCTTTCTGTATATAGCCTAATTTATTCGCTGTTTGAATAACAGTGGAAATGAAAACGTTATAATTAGCAACTTACGATGTTTTATTAAATTGTGATCACGTTAAATACGAATTGAAAATATTTTATTAGGTTACATGACATCCATATTTGGTACTTGCCTAAAAAGACGGGATTATGATGTTTGCAGTTTATATTACACTAACATTAGACTACTTTTGGAGTTAATTCACCCTCCGCCTATGATAGATAGATACAGTTAAAGTTAAAAAGTTTACATACACCTTGCAGAATCTTCAAAATGTTAATTATTTTACCAAAATAAAAGGGATCATACAAAATACATGTTATTTTTTATTTAGCACTGACCTGAATAAGATATTTTCCTTTTGAAGCATCAGCGAGCAGTTGGACCTTCTGTAATAGTTGCATATGAGTCCCTCAGTTGTCCTTAGTGTGAAAAGATGGATCTTAGAATCATACAGTCATTGTTGGAAAGGGTTCAAAAACACAAAAATGCTGAAAAACCAAAGAATCTGTGGGAACTGAAGGATTTTACAAGCAGTTTAACAAGGGACTCATGAACAACTATCACTAAACAAAAAAGACACAGCTGTGGATCATTCAGGTAACAACATAGTATTAAGAATCAAGTGTATGTAAACTTTTGAACAGGGTCATTTTTATAAATTCACCTATTTTCTCTTGTGGACTGTATGTAAACGTGTGTAAAACATCTTGTTCAGGTCAGTACTAAATAAAAAATAGCATGCGTTTTGTATGATCCCTCTTACTTTGTTAAAATAATTACCATTTTGCAGATTCTGCAAGGTGTATCTAAACTTTTGACTTCAACCATAGTTAGATAGATAATATTTCATACATAAACATTTGTGGACCAGAGTAGAAGAAAACACTTTTTTCTAGAACCTGTGTGAAATTTCTTTGAAATGCAGTTCAGTAAACTCCTTTTCACTTTCATTCCAATTCAAATTCCATTTCAAGAATAAGTTACAATAAGGTCTTTTGTTGCAGTGTCTCCAACCTTATCACATGTTGTTTGTGTCGTTTCCTCCAGTGACGACAGACCCACCGACTGACGTGACTGTGAGCCGAGTGGGCGACCTGGAGGACCAGCTGACCGTGCGCTGGGGGACGCCGCCTGCATTAAAAGACTTCCTCTTTCAGGCCAAATACCAGATCAGATACAGACTGGAAGAAAGCAGCGACTGGAAGGTACAGTAGTGCCCTCGACCAGTGAGCACACGTCATCACTTTATGATGGCCATTATTATCGTCTTCCCACTTGTTTTTATAATGCAAACTGTGTACGCTTGCGAGTTAGTGTCAGTTTCCTAATTTTAAAGCATTTGCAGAGTGGCACAATGATTAATTAGAGCGGCCCAAAAGATAACAGCCATGTTTCAGTAGAATTTGGGGTGTTTGTATTACTTGTCCGAAACGTCATTTCCAGCTGTAGCAGAACAGCACATGGTTTCCAGTCCTCTGGCCATGGAAGAGTCCAGCTAAACTTTAGTGCTTCAAATAAACTTAAGCTTTCGCTCTGTCCCTATTTCGCTCATATGGATCCAATCAGTTGGCAGGTTTCCTTTTAAAACTGGGCAGAGTTGGGTTACATAATCCCCTTTACCCATCATTGTGCTGTCAGATGCGCAGTCCTACATAGTTAACAAAGTCAAAATATGACAGTGACCATCAAAAGCACATCACTGAGGAGGATCTATTGTTTTCAGAGCGCGTTAAGAGAGTTGCATTATCGCCCGGGCCGTTCTCAATCCCTCAGATTGCTTACATATCCTGTGCAAAGGGAAATAATTACCCAGCATGCCTGTTACACGGCAACCTGATGATGTTAACATTCTGCCACTCATCACGTTCCAATAGTAATGATGGTCCTCGGATTACGGAGCCATGCATATTAACCGTGTTTGTAGTTTTTGAAACACGAGTCTGGAAATGGACCGCGGAAAGGGACTGATTCAGGGGTACCGGGATTGTAAATAATTACAGGGGGCCCAGGCTGTTTCGACATTCCTGCATTCGAATCCTATATACCTCTGCTTTAACACACGGGAAGGCTGGCATGGCCCTGTCTATATGTCGTCGATGCTGTCTGCATCCCTGCAATTACTCAATCTGTAATAAGCAATAGATAACAGATTTTCTCTGAGGCTTGTGTTGGTGCTCGCTGCGTATATGTAGAGCCAGAAGGTAGGCCAATTATATACGTGTGTGTCCTTGTCATTTACCTCCTGTCTTTGTTTCTGATATGTGTTGCTATATCCCCTAGGAGCACAAAAGGGGGAAATTTCTTTGTTCTACCTCTTTGTAGAAGAGCTTGTGTGAACTTGCTTAAGGATTTTGAAAATGAATGGCTTTTTTTCCCTTCTTATAGAGAACATTAAATATGCCCGTTAGGGTAACGGTGTGTGTGTGGTATGTGGCCGCTTAAGGTGTTTGATGTAACAGACTGTTTTGGGTGTCTTTTTCTGCAGGTGGTGGATGATGTTGGGAACCAGACTTCCTGCAGGCTGGCAGGGTTGCGACCAGGCACGGTGTATTTTGTGCAGGTGCGCTGTAATCCGGTGGGGATCCTGGGATCTAGGAAAGCAGGCATTTGGAGTGACTGGAGTCACCCAACTGCAGCCTCGACACCACATAGTGGTAAGAGAAATATCATTTATGTGATCCTTGCCAAAAAAAGGTACTTAGCGGAACCTATTGTTTTGGAAGTTTACCATGCTAATAGCATGGTATTTTTTTTAAGCACCTTGTAAATACCTTGCTTTTTTTGCAAGGTTGCATAGGGTATATTTCCATTTAGAGAATGCCATTTCTGAATTTTAAACAAAACTAAAAACATGTTCAAAATTTGACTTTTGTTGATTGATTAATAAAGTAGATGATTTAATTTAAAGCCACTGTAAAATGCAGATAAATGTAAATACGCACAAATGATAATGCATTCTGTTAATTTGCCAATTTTTTGCATATTTGGCAACCACAAAACACTACAGTTAAGTTAATGAACTATATTGCTTGGTGAAAGTCATTGTTATTTTGATCATTAATATTAAACCTTAGTTAACTGCACTGCTGTTCAAAAGTTTGGGATTAGTAAGACTTGTAATGTTTTTTGAAGTCTCTTATGCCCATCAAGGCTGTATTTATTAGATCAAAAATACAGAAAAATAACAGTAATGGTGCGGAATGTTATTACAATAAAAAATAATGGTATTTTAAAATATCCTTCATATGCTGATTTATTATTACTATTTTCTCTGTGGGGAACAGTTGTGCTGCTAAATATTTTTTTGGAACCTTTTTTCAGGATTCTTTGATAAGTAAAAAGTTAAAAATAACAGCATTTATTCAAAATAGAAATCTTTTCTAAAAATATAAGTCTTTGCTATGACTTTTTATTAATTTAATACATCCTTGATTAATAAAAGTATTAATTTATTTCAAAAAAAGAAAGACCCCAAACGTTTGAACGGCAGTGTATATTGTTAGAAAAGATTTCTATTTTGAATAAACACTGTTCTTTTTAACTTTTTATTCATCAAAGAATCCTGACAAAAGTATTACAGGTTCCAAAAAAATATTAAGCAGCACAACTGTTTCCAACACTGATAATAAATCAGCATATTAGAATGATTTCTGAAGGATCATTTGACACTGAAGACTGAAGTAATGATGATGAAAATTCAGCTTTGATCACAGAAATAAATTAGATTTTGATGTATATTAAAATAGAAAAATGTTATTTTATATCGTAACAATATTTCACAATATTACATCTTCTTTAAAAAACATTAAAAATCTTACTGATCTCAAACTTTTAAACAGCAGTGTATATGAACAATAAACATACATCTAAAGCATTTGTAATCTTATTGTTAGTTTAAATATTTATTGATTTTTAACATCAACCATTAAAATCAAAAGCTGTATCTGAAAATATTATTTAATAGACAGCCAGATTTGTATTAACTAACTAAATGTAACAAATGGAACTTTATTAAAGTTATACCAACTAATTTTATAAAAGTAATAAGCCACATTTTTACTATGGGTAAAACGGTACTTTGCTTTGTGAAATCAGTGTTAATACACTTTAAATAAGATTTCTAACAAAAAAAAGTACTATTGGTAAACAAAAATCGGCACACTGCCACCGCTGCTCCTAAAAAATCTATTTATTAAAATCAATAAAATGTTTCGACCCCAAGGTCTTTGTCAGTCAAACCTGCCTAAAGTTTCGTAATGTTCGCCTATTATATTTTCTTCGAAAGCCAAACCCGTAATGCATTCTGCTTTTCCGCTATTACACTGGATTTTAATATCCATTCGTGCAGATCATAAAAGTCAAATTATTTTAAACTCAGATCAGTCAAAGTCATAGCCTCTTGTCTTGTAGCACATGAGCCTCATGTGGGAAACATGAGTTTGATTCAAGCTTGCATTATAAACAAATCCCTCTCCCAATTATTTCCGGTCTTTTTAAATGTTTTTATTATTAAAAGAGACCAAAAGCAACATAGAACATCAATAAATATAACCAGCGGCACTAGTTAAATAGTAGCAGCAATAGTCGGATTGAGATGTTGCCTTCGCTGTCCCTCATCATGTTTTCACATTTTAAATGTGTCGTACAGTCCATCCTATAATCAGATACATATTTCCAAAACGATGCTCAGTCCAGCAGACACCAACTAGCAGATGCAACGCATTACTTTAGTCATACATCTCCCCATTTTGTGGCTTGCCAGAGAGCCACGGGGGAGTGTTGGATATATTTTTTCAGAGGATTGTTTCTGAAGATTAACAGATTAACTCCTCTGCACATTAACTCTTCTGGAGCGGCCCACATCTGGAGCTCAGAAACCTGCTGTTTATTTAAAATGGAAAAGGATTTATTTTTATCCCAACTTGTGTTTGGTTGGCTGTGTAAACTGCGGCCTGTATCTGTGATAAGCACGATGCGTGTACGATAGGCGCTCGTCTCCCTGGACGGACACGTGTTGATTTTTGTCTTTCGTCCCGCAGAGCGGCTGCTGACAGGGTCGTGCGACTCGAAGGTGGGGCAGCAGAACTCCACGCTGCGGCGGGATTTGAAGCAGTTCTTTGGCTGGGTCCGCAAACACGCCTACGGTTGCAGCGGTATGAGTATCAAACTGTACGATCAGTGGCGGGTCTGGCTGCAGAAATCTCACAAAACCCGCAACCAGGTAGGTAAGGAGCTTTTTATTCGCATTCTACTTGTTTTTGAACCTGAACCCCATTAATCACCGTTTAGGTGTCTGGTTTTCCTCAGCGTTAGTTTCTTCAACTGTTATGCCAGGAATATTTGCTCTCATAACACTGTGAGACTCGATCCAAGCCCTTGAGTTATTGGAGTTGCCCGAGTTAATTGAATTAAAGTGCTTCTGGTGTTATTGTACTGAGTTTCCTGTGTTTTGCTCGGGAACCGCAGAAGTAAATAACACGAGGCGACTCATATGACTTCAGGTATCTTTTCATAAACCGTTGTAGCAAACCGGACTCTTTAAATAAACTCGAGTAATGAAGTATGCTTCAACAAATGTATTCGGTTCCGAGTTCACATCCGTCAGATTCCACACTAATCTTGTTTTGGAAATGACAGGGATTGTCCTTCACCCAGCCTCTTTCATGTGTCCCCAGTGTGTTGTGGTCTGTGTTTTATATATGAAAAAACATGACTCAAATGCTTGTCAGCATCTGGAAAGATCTGACTTCATATTGGATGTTCCGCCGCCACGTCATGACAAGACCAACAAGAGATAAACCCATTGCAATTACACTAAGAATATCCAAATATCTAAACCGCAAGACTTTTAGCTAAAATCTTTTTGCCGTCGCCATCCGAGCCGAAACCATGGTCTCGGATTGTTTTTGAATGGCTATTTGAAGCCTTTCATGTTCTGTGAGCGTTTATCTGATTACTGTAATATTGTCTGGTTTCAGGTTCTTCAAGGAGATAAATCATAGCACGTCGCTCCTGGCAGGCAGAACATTTAACAACAACAGCACACTGTGGAAGAATTCACATTTTCCAGACTGCTGCTTGGCTCAGTGCAAGGACGTTAAAGTACAGCTGGACTCAAAACAGGATGTTTAAACAACAAACGGTGATGGGCATTTGGTCCCTCGGACGCAGATTATATTGTGCAGTTCTCAAAATGCCTTATTATACAGGAAAACAAAGTGTCTTTGATAATAGCCATGGGGAACACGTGGACTATATCCTCGCTACTCGCTATCTGTGGAGACAAGTTCTTGATCGTGTCGGGGAGCAATCAATTAAAGGTCATAATTTGCACATTTACTGATGACTATGCACGAGCCATGCTTAGCTGACATGACACATGGTCTGTATGTGGGCCAGTGACGTTTAGCCAACCTGTATGTTAAAGAGGCTCCTCATGGACAAATGGAAAACGTCTGAACGTATTTCAGCCAGCGTTTTGTGTAAGACAACTGGAAGAATATTAAGACCATCCAGTTTTACCAAAGGTACCTTTCATGAATGTTTGAGTGACTACAGCAGTTTACCAAAAAAATCTGACAGGTATACCTCACAGAACATCTTGCCAATTTTTAGTCTCCTGTTTCTTTAAGTAACTGGTACATGCCTTATGAAAAGTTGCATTGCAATGCAATGCTGAACATATCACTACATAAGCCTCTCACTTAACAAGTAAAGGAGGACCTACAGACATATTCAGGATCAACACTACAACAACGTTAACATGTTGGAACCGCAGAGCTGACTCATAAAATGGCCATTTAATGAACAGAGAGGAAGACTTGGCCAACTAATGATGTTTCTCGTGTTTATATATGTGTTGCAGTTACAAAAGTGTAACTGTGTTTGTAGCATTGAACTGTTTGAAAATAATTTTATGTATTGAGACATTTTACTGCTTTTATTTTTGTACTGAATTGTATCCGCATATTTAAATTTAAAGTTATGTTTTGACTCTTAAGTTATGTGTAGGTAGATTATATTATTATTGACTGAACTGTTAAACCCTAATATTGTTTATAAAATCCTTCTTTAAGATAAAGCTTATGAACTTAGTCCTTTTTGCCAAATTCTGAATGGGTTTTTTTTGTCTTATAAAAATCCTTTTTTTTTTAAGGTAAAAAAAAAATACTTATACACTTACACACTACCAGTCAAAAGTTTTTGAACAGTAAGGTTTTTAATGTTTTTTTTAAAGAAGTCTCTTTTGCTGCATTTATTTGATCCAAAGTACAGCAAAAACAGTACAATTTTTAAATATTTTTACCATTTAAAATAACCATTTTCTATTTGAATATATTTTAAAATGTAATTTATTCCTGTGATTTTAAAGCTGAATTTTTAGCATCATTACTCCAGTCACATGATCCTTCAGAAATCATTATAATGTTCTGATTTGCTGCTCAAAAACATTATTATATTGAAAACAGATGCGTAGAATTTTTTTCAGGTTTCTTTGATGAATAGAAAGTTCAGAAGAACAGCATTTATCTTTTGTAAGATTATAAATGTCTTTAGCATCACTATGAATTAATTTAAACCATCCTTGCTAACTTAAATTATTAATTTCTATAATTTCTTTCCCCAAAAAAAAAAAAAAAAATATTGACTCCAAGCTTTTGAATTTGCTTTTTATTTTAGATAAATGCTGATCTTTGAATCTTTCTATTCATCAAAGAATCCTGAAAAAAAAGTACTCAACTGTTAAAAGTATTGATTAAAAAAATAATAAAAAATGTTTCTTGAAAAGCAAATCAGCATATTAAAATGATTTCTGAAGGATCATGTGACTGAAGACTGGAGTAATGATGCTGAAAATTTAGCTTTGATCGCAGGAATAAATTACACTTTAAAATATATTTAAATAAAAAGCAGTTATTTTAAATAATAAAAATATTTCACAATACTACTGTTTTTGCTTTACTTTGGATCAAATAAACAGGCTTGGTGAGCAGAAATAAATTCCTGAAAAAACATTAAAAATCTTACTGTTCAAAAACTTTTGACTGGTATATATAAGTCAATCGCTACTATTATTTTTCACAATGTTATTTATCCTTAAGGATGTTTAGATACTTTATTTGGGAAAACTAGAAAACAGTACTGATTTTGAAATTATTTTTGCATTGATTGTATTCTCTAACTTTTTAAGACGTTCAGTACGAGTAAACGATTACAAACAGATCACAAAAAAAGTCACAATTGCACAAAGCTGAAGTGTTTTGCCAGAGCACGATCCTCTACAGGGAAAAAGATTAATGTGTGTACGAGCAGTTGTCTGGTTAAATTAGTGCTCTTACACTGGCCTCTTCCACGGTCAGTATTTCACTTTTCCCTAAGTGACACCCACAAAGAACAAAAAATAAAACGCTTTAGGCCAATGGGTTTAGAGTCCTTAACATTTTAGCCCAAAACACGTGACTTAAAATAAATAAGGTTCATAAAATAAAATACGGCCGATGCTCTTCTAAGGGTTGTAACAATGACCCTTACTGTAACCATAATCCCTGTACTACTTCTTGGAATATTATTTCACGAATAAGTGTTTGTAAAGTGAGTCCTCAGGCACTTTCATGCTACAGAGATCAATAATATGCTCGATATCAAGTTGCAGAATAACATGCCCTGCTTTTATTTAAAGCTCTTAAGGTTTCCAGCTCTTGTTAATGTACCAGCAATATGGAAACCAGGTGACGGATGTTTAGATATAAATTAATATTGCTTAATTTTCTCAACTCCAGGGTAACCTACACCTCTTTATAGTTCTCTCTGGCCGCATGCCAGAGGTCATCTGTAGTGTTACCTGCTTCTACACGAGTCACCCAGTCTGAAGATAGAGCAGGTTAATGTTTAATGTCCGCTCACTGGTCAGGGATGACGTCTCAGCTTTCACAAGACACACTTTCTTAGCATGCTAATTACATTTTGTACAGTATTCGGTCAGTTTACAGCTGCCAATGAGAAACAGACTGTTTTAAAGCACCGCATTGTTTGTTTAAAGTAGCTTCAGACTGTTAAATCAAAGTAATTAATGTTACAGAGAAACTTGATACGGAATATCCTACTGTAAAACTATGCCACAGAAACCAGAGCAGCTTTCTAGAAGTTTCATTTGTTTTGAGTGGTTGAAGGTGGCCATGGGAACAGCGAGATTGACAGATTAAATCACTTGTATAATGTAACATCCATTTTGTTTTGTTTTTTAATGAGGATTTAAAAAAATGATTTATAGAGTAGAGTAGGGATGTAACGGGATGTAACTGTATTATCAGTATCGTGGTATCGCAATATTATTATGTGGTCACATGACTATATGAAAGCGCGCGCGTCTTTTAGACGATCAGCTCGTGATCTGGTGTTTTGTGAATGCGGTGAACTCGTTTATTGCATGTGCTGTGAGTTTAGTGCACGTTTGGGAACGCAACGGCCACCAGTTGTGCTTTTTTTCTGGCAGATTACAGTATTTCACTACATTTCTAGTGAGACGCGTTTTTGTAAGCCTGTTTTCACTGAAGATTTCCGTCAAAATAAAAGCTCTACTGCCGTACAAATTCCGTCAAAATAAAAGTTTGAAAGTGCAGTATGAATTGCTGACAGCTAGTGGTTTAAATGGGTAACATTACTGCAGTCCAAATTCAAAACATCTCTTTCAAGTGTAGAAATTAGGAAGTAAGTATTGTAATTTCCCTACTGTAATGTAAAGCAAAAATAATATACCTATGAAATATTCATTATTATTTATTTTACAGTGCAAATGTTTTACAATATATGGATATTAGTGTCATAGGAATAACAATAATATAAAGTTGTTGTTATTATTATTATATTCTAATTTGTTTGGCTTCCTAAAACACCAGTATGAATGTAATTTAGACCAAGACAGTATATGACAAATAAAAAGATGGCTGAGTCCCCTTTAAAGTTCAGGTCCAAGTCAATTCACTGACTTTTTCTGACTTAAGTTTTCTTAGTTAAGAATATGGGTTGAAGCTCTTAATTTTGAACTCTCAAAGTGCATTAGAAGAATTTAACTTTAAAATGTACAAAATTTTCATTTTCAATTTCATTTCAATTTTCATTTCCATATATATATAATATACGTGATATTATCGTATCATGAAATCGTGAAATCGTGATATTGTTACATTCCTGTAGAGTAGTCCTGTTCTTAATTCCATCAACGTGTGATATAAAACATTTTTCACCACATTCATACTTGAATATGTTCATTCACACTTTAATACATTTATTAATTTATATTTTAGAGGGTTCCTGTAATCCTACAAATATCAGGAACTTTCAAAAGTGTGATTTCCAGGCCTGGTAAAATTTTAGTAAATGTAATTTTTTTAATAAAAATGATTTATACAATAAATAACATTACAAAAAGTCATGGAAAAGACATGGGAAAAAATCGATTTCATATCCACCTTATTTTTCTGGTGCAGTTTGTACATTTTATGGGTCGGGCTTCTAGTTTCATCTGCTTCCAGCTATTTTTAGCTGTACAAAACAGCTTGTTTTGCTCCTTGATACTGCAAATTGTTGTTTTAATAAATTATCTTAATTATGAGCACACTGGTTTGTAGTGGAAATAGTTCTACCGGTTACTGCATGTTGTTATTCTTCTCGTTATTTAGGCATACTTCCATGAAATATGAGGCAGATAATTTTTTTTTATTATTATAGTCTGTTTTATAGCTAAAAGTTACTCTATAAATATGAATGTGATGAAAATATATTTATATCACAAGCTGATGAAAGGAAGTACAGAATATCTCTATATTTGAGGCGGCTATTAATACAGTTGAGGTTTTTACCAAAATAAGAGGGATCATACAAAATGCACATTACTTTTTATTTAGTACTGACCTGAATAAGATATTTCACATAAAAGACGTTTACATATAGTCCACAGAAAGAGAAAATAGTTGCATTTATAAAAATTACTTCGTTCAAAAGTTTTCATACACAGCTGTTTTGTTTGTTTGTTTTGTGATAGTTGTTCATGAGTCCCTTGTTTGTCCTGAACAGTTAAACTGCCCACTGTTCTTCAGAAAAATCCTTCAGGTCCCACAGATTTTTTGGTTTTTCAGCATTTTTGTGTACTGTAATTGAACCCTTTCCAACAATGACTGTATGATTTTGAGATCCATCTTTTCACACTGAGGACAACTGAGGGACTCATATGCAACTATTACAGAAGGTTCAAATGCTCACTGATGCTCCAGAAGGAAACACGATGCATTAAGAGCCAGGGGGTGAAAACTTTTAGAATTTGAAGATCAGGGTAAATTTAACTTTTGTCTTCTGGGAAACATGTAAGTATCTTCTGTAGCTTCTGAAGGGCAGTACTAAATGAAAAAATATGATATTTAGGTAAAATAAGAAAAATGTACACATCTTCATTCTGTTCAAATGTTTACACCCCTGGCTCTTTAATGCATTGTTTTTTTCTGGAGCATCAGTGAGTATTTGTTATCTCGAAAGAATGAAGTGATCCTACAATATAAATATTAGTCATTTCAAATGGTTGTTGACTGTCTATTTCACATTATGTAATTAGTTCATTAGCTGCCGTTTACAGACAAGTTGCCAAGGTGTAAGTGTAGTTGTCCTTTGTAGTCGGTGATGGATGTTTGGAAATCTGTAATGCGTAAAGATATTGAGATGGACGTTCTTGCGACTTGGACAAGGATAAGGTTTCTTGCGCTTGTAAGAGTCATTTATAATTCAGGCCGCAGTTGTATCTCTCCAGTGTGTCTAAACTGAAACTTCAACCTTTCGTGGACCTCCTTGAGCACTCTTGCTGCCGATTTTGCTGTCAGCTCTTTAAGCTAGCCGGAAAATATACTGTACGCGACATGGGGGAAGTGGTGAGACGGCGCCCCATCATTGCTGGCAGGGAACGAGGTGAGTTTGTGAGCGCTCATTTCAGTAGATTCATTTGTGTAAATGATTGTGTCGACAGAATTATTCAGCAAAATGAGGAGATCTGACGATTTATTTTAGCACCGGGCTCTGTAAGTAGTTCAAACACGCACTGCATGCTCCTATTTGGCTCTTGAGACTGGATTGGCAGTTTGATGAAAGAAACTGTCAGTTAGGTCTTTTATTGCAACACCTGCTTGTATCATTCTGAGGATAGAACGTCTTTTGTCTGTTCTTTTCTTGTTTTGGCCAAAGCTTTGAAAGGATTGTGTGACATTTAACTATATAGCAAAATTCATACGATTTCACATGAAAGTTTACAGCCAAGGTTCTCCTGCATTTTAGAAATGTGCACAGCATGTGTGACCTTTTATGTCTCACATGAATCACATTCCATAGTTTTATTTTAGATTTAATAAAGAAGGAAATGACTCTGAGGAACATTTAGCAGATGTATACCTTTATATTGACTGAGAAAACTAATCAGCCTATATGCAGACATACTTGTTCTCATCTGTTACCAATTATTACAATCACTTATAAAAAGTGTTACTTTAGTATTATTCATATAGTATTATAATTTTATTTAAATTTAGAATTTTCATTAAAATTCATATTTTTATTTATTATATTTGTGGTTTTTAATTTTAATTTGTCAGTAATTTTGTTGTGTGCTTTTGTCATTTTAATTAGTTTTTGTTTTATTTATTTTATTATTACTATTTAAGTAATGTATTTGCCTTTCAGTTTGAGTTAGTAATTTTAATGCATCAACTTAGTTATTTCAGTTTTCTTTTTGTTTAGTTTTTCATCTTATATTTATATTTTACTGCATTTAAGCTGTATTTCAATATACAATTTTCAGTAGTTTTAATAGTTCTAGTTTTAGTTGAATGAATAACTATAATCTATAATCCTTCTTTCAATTTTAGTCATTTTGTTATGTTTATTTTTTTACATTTCTATTTAGGTTGAATTTATTTAATTTACTTTTATTTCATATTTTAAATTTATTTTCAGTTAGTAATTTTAATGCTTCATCTTCATCTTCAGTTAGTTGCAAAGGCAACATTTCATTTTTTGTTTAGTTTAAGCTTTTTTGTGTCATATTTATATTTTAATTTATTTTAGCTTTGTTTCAATTAACAAAACTGTTTTGATAGTTTTAGTTAATTATAATAATCATAATTACAGTGTAAATCCTGCTTTCATTTTTAGTCATTTTTTCATGTTTTTTTTATTATTATTTTTCTTTAGGTTTAATTTATTTCATTTAATTAATTTATTTTTTTTTTTAATTTAATTTCAGTTAGTAATTGTAATGCTTTAACTTAGTTATTTCAGTTCATTGCCAGTCATTTAAGTTGGTTGCAAAGGCAACATTTCTAATTTTTGTTTAGTTTAAGTTTTTTTTATCTCATATTAAGGTTTTCATATATTTTAGCTTTATTTCAATTATATATATATTCAATTATATACATTAATTATTATATAAATAGGTTTAATTCATTTTTATTTATTTTCAGTTGGTCATTTTAGTGCTTAAACTTCTCTCTTTTATTTTATTTTAGCTTTATTTCAATTCTAATAGTTCTAGTTTTAGTTAATGATAATAATTCTACTTATAATTTACATTTTTTTTCAACAAATTATTTTCTATTAATTACCCAACACACGTTTACGCCCGCAGGGCCCGGACCGGGACGTTATGCTCTTCCGCCCACTATCGGTTACATAAACCATGACTACACCAAACCCAGCAGCCCGGCCTATTCCTTCCACAGCCGCATGAGCAGCAACAGTGAGTGACATGACATGAAATCAAACACTTCTCACTCTGACAGATGACATGATCCACTCAACTTAATACTGGGTTCAATCATCTGAGAATGCTTTTAACATGCATGTTCATGCATAAAATGGATATACATCAACAAGGCACTTATATGAACTGATAATTTCATAGATTAATTAGTGTCTATTATGCAATACTGAACTATTAGGCGGATTTACGCACACTCAAATACTTACACGCCTAATTAGCGACATGTAACGCCTGCTTCCTCGTGGAAGGAATGAGAACACCCAGTATGATCAAAGTATTAATACAAAAAACCTTGCACATCTGGACTTTATATCACAAACAACAGCATGCAATATAATGATTAATGTTATTTCTCTGCCATATTAAGCTAATAAAATCCATATGCTTGATTTTAATCCATAAGTTTGATTTTAATGAACTTTAAATAGCAAACAGTAGAATACGATAGTGAAAGATTGTGGATTAAACTCCATTAAACTGGGAATGCATGAAAAAAATCATCACTCTCTGAAAAAATGGCACAAAGGCTGTCACATACTTCCTAAATGTGCATATTAATACCTTAAGAGGTGCATTTTTTTTTTTTACCTAAAATTAGTACCTAAATGGTACATATTAGGACCTTTTTTTAAAAGGGTATCACCTCAGTAACAGTTTCTGTACCCTTTTTTATTGAGAGTGATGTTGTTTTGCATACAAGTGTCTGCCAAGTGCAGTTTAGTAAATTCTGATGTGTTTTCCCATAATGTTACTTTGAACAGTGGTGTCTGTGGATTCCAGTCCAGGACCGCAGTATCACGTAGATGCCAAAATGACGCGCTTTGGCAGAGATGGCACGCCATCGTACTCCATGCTGGGCAGAAAGAAGAAAAGTGGGTTGTCATCTGATCTAATGCAAGATGTTTTCATCTTTTCGTTTATAACACAGATCTGTTTATTTATTTTATCCAGGAACTTTTCATAACCAAAGCCCATGTCTAGATATATTAGTCTAAAAAACATTACCCTGGATGTATACAAAGTCAACACAATGTTGTTAATTCATGGTGCGTGCTTCTGTTGAAGCCATCAGTCTGCATTATTTCAACTTATTAACAGTTGATTCCTTGGTCAGAAACGACATTTCTCATGAATCCGCAAAGAAATTTCCATTAAGCAGAGAATAGTTTTTTCACGACATGTCATTAATCGGCCATATTGGCGGCACTGAATGTAAACAATGCCACTGAACCGAACGAAACTTGCATATTTTGCTGATTATTGCTACCGAAAATGGTCAATTATTGTCATGTTTTGGGCTGTACTAATAATTTAGACCGGGAAAAACATTTGGAGTACTACAAACTGCCAAAAGTTATAACAAATCAAAGAGAAGAGTGCAAAAAGATGTCTGAGGAACAAAAGGCATTTGTGGTTGGCCAAACTGAACCAGGATTTCCAGGGCAAGAATCTTGACAACATTCGTGTTTGTTCTTATCATTTCCAATCAGGTAGGTTAAATATTAGACTAATATCTTGATAAATACCGCTTGTATGTACTTTTACCACCTATTAATTTTAGTTTGTCAAAATATTGTGCTATTTCCTGCTTACTGAGTCCTTCTCTACATGATTTAGCAGCTACATGTTTTTTCCATTGGTTAGACAGCATAAATTTTCAGAACAACGTATTCAGTAGTATATTAACCCTGCAATCCATGCTGTTGTTTACATCCGAGTATCGCCAATATGGCCGCACTTCCGGGTGATGCAAACCCTCTATTGAAACCAGCAAATTGCACCAAAAATATAAAAGGAATATCTGACGACGGCCGTTTTTATTAATGCAGTTATGAGAGAGAGAAAGCGAGAGAGAGTGAGGTTTAGTGTGTGTGAAAATTACCTGAGTCTGTGAGTCTTTCAACAGCGTTAGGCAGCAGTGTCTCTACTAATAGCAAAACTGTAAAAGTCCTTCTGCTCCAACAGCGCCGTGGTTACTTCGCTAGTCGGAAACGTCATGTAGCTTTTAAGTTGATAAACCATTTTACTGATAAAATCGTCAGAGCTGCGCTGACAACATGTTTCTGTGCAAGTGTGTGTCCTAACTGTGTGTCCTCGTTTGTGTGTGTGTGTGTGAGAGAGAGAGAGAGAGAGAGAAAGAGAGCTGGAGCAGGGTTGCCAGGTTTTCACAACAATAACCGCTCAACCTACTGGTTAAAACTAGGTCAAAACTAGCCCAGTCGTATTTGGGGAGGGTTCCCCCGGTAAAAACCGCGTTCCGGGGGGTAAAAGACACGTTTTTGGCGGGGTTCCCCAGGTACAATTTGCATTCCAGAAGTTAAATGTCACGTTATTAGGGTCGCTTCAAACCACGGACACGAAAAACAACCCGCGGCAACAGTAGGATTTGACAACACTGAGCGTGAGAAAGAATGTGCTTTCCGATCTAAATAAAACTTCATTTTGTGGCAAACATGGAAATAATTTGTCGTTTTTATCTTGTTGTTTAAACTATTTAATTGCTTGGTCGGTGTCCTTGTGGGGTTCTTTTGCTGTTGTAGGCTTTACGGACGTTTGAAATAACTAAAATCATTTGGCGAAGTGATATGGACATGTAATGCGGTCAAGATCTGCCTGGAACTACGTTTGCCGTGCGTTTCCCTGAAAATAAATGCACACCTTAGAACGTTCATCAGCCAATCCGATTAAAGCATTCAACAGCCCCGTACTATATCTGTTTAATGACGACTGAAGGGAAAAATACTGCTGAAAAAGTGGGTGGTCACTGTCTCTCTCTATAAGATTAAATGAGGGTGGGGCTTAAATTTGATCCATCTGGGATTGGTTGTAATGAAAATGGGCACTGCAAGAATGTAAGGATCTGCTAAAAGAAATTGGTAATGTCATCTAAAAAATAGTTTATTTTTTTCTTTTTGGAGTAACATGCAATGGTGAATCATGCATAATACATATGGCAATGTGTATTCAGAAAGTAAATAGCATCATTTTATGTCATATTCACTTTACGTTTTAGCAGGGGATGTATAATCATATAAAGAAGTTGCTGATTCTCTGTTTTTGATCAGCTGATACATTCCAGACTCCTGGACCCGGAGCCTACAGTCCTGAGAAAGCTCCACCTTTAAACTTTCACCACAGACCTCCGTCTTACACCATGGCCTACCGCACACGCTATCGAAGTGTGGATCCTGTACCGGCCCCCAACCGCTACACCTTACCCAACCTCTTCGGCCCTCATGTTCCCCATAAACCCTCCAGCGCCAGCTTCACCATGTCAGCACGTAGGAAAGCAGGCGCCCCATCGGAGGACCTGTCCATGACCCCAGGGCCCGGTCGTTACAACAGCACAGACCCCAGCGTTTACCTGAACAGACAGCCTTCTTTCTCATTGCAAAGCCGGTCTAATATTCCCACCGATGCCACTCGGAAGCCTGGCCCAGGCACGCACAGCCCAGAAAAGGTGATGGCACATCTGCCTCGTGCACCGTCTTTCTCCATGGGTGTTCGTCATTCGGAGTTTGTAACACCACTGATTGTTGACGTATTAGACTAAAGAGTTTATTAAAAAGATTTGGCTGTATGTCAAAGAAATTATGTTAAAAGGGAAAAAATAAAGTTTAAGGAAGAGACGCAATCCACATTACCCACATCAGGTTTTATGCAACAAGGCTGAACATTTTTCACTTTCATTTACATCAGTTATTTTTTTAAGGGATAGTTCACCCATAAACTAAAAAGTTTGATCTTTAATTTTTGTGTGGATTATTTCTTTAATGCTTTTCTGAATGGGTTTATAATCATTGTTTATTTTGAACTAAAAAGCTTTAAATTGTTAATTGAAATAAAGCTGAAATAAATAAAAAATATTATAAATTATTAGATGAAAAACCTTAGCCTTAACAAGCTTAAAGGAAAATTAGAAATGTTGCAACTAACTGAAATAAAACAAGTTGCAATTAACAGAAATAAATACAATTTAAGTCGAATTACTAAAATTACAAAACGTAAAAATAAATTAAAGCTAAATAAAAAATATTACAAAAATGAATAAATTTAAAACAATTAAAAATTATATATAATAAATATATAATAATCTAAATACATAAAAATCTAAATACATAATAAAATCTAAATATTAGATGAAGAACCTTAAACTTAACTGAAAATATTGCCAATCTATCAGTTTTAGTTTAAGCGCTAAAATAGCTAAAACTTAAATAAAAATAAACTTAAAAAAAAAAAAAAATGACCAAAGTACATAACAAACTTATTTAAACCTAAACTAAAATGAGAAAATATACTGAAAATATAAAAAATAGAACTAATTTAAAATATAAATAAATAATATAATAGAGTATAAATAATACTACAAAAACAGTTTATAATATAATAATTAAAAAAAAACACCAGTATTCCTCTTTTAAAACACTTTTTTAAAATTAAGAATTCAAGTGATTTTCCAATAAAACCAGCATAATGGAACTTTTTTTTTGTACAACTTTGTTGTTTATTATATTATATTTATTATATTATATACTTTGTTTATTATATTATTTTATGAGCTACTTGAAAATGTGTGCTTTTTATTGTTTCACAAACCAGTTAAAATCAGTTAGGTAATAAACATTAGATAAAAACATTTTTTAACATGCTTACAAACTGTGTGATTACATGCAAGTGGAGCCATGCTGGGTGTAAATTAATAAAGCACGTTAACCTTGCATTGGTTATCATGACCTTTATAAACAAAGTTATCCTTTGGTGACAACATAAACACTGCGATTTTAACACTATTGGTTAATGTAGTGCAATGTATTGTTTCATCAGTTGATAGGTATAGTTGCACTTATTGGTGCACTCCAGTCACTGCTCTGTCCATCATCCAGGGAGTCCTTTGCAGATATTTGGATGTAGTAAGTTCTCCCTGCAACCAGTCCACTCAAAACCTTTTTATTAGACTCATAAGGGCCCAGCTAGAAAACAAAGAATGTTAGATAATTATTTTAAATGGCCATCATAAAGTATGTCCTTCCTGTAGTGATTTTTCAAATAGTTTGTTCGTGTTTGTTTCAGTACTTCAGTTATGAATGTTGTTGCTTTTAACACCGTTGAATGCGGTCTACACAGGAAACTTACGGTTCGTGCTGTCTCAGGTTTGCCCCAGTGGAATTTCACTGTGTATTTAAGAAGAAAGTGGACAGGATCTGGCCAAGTGGGTGGTGGACCCCACTGCACAGATAGCTTCCTGCCTGGCATTACCATCACGCTCACATTCACCGGAGGATCGGGTTTCACTACAGACCAACCAAGGACAAGAATTTAAACACTCAATTTGAGCTCATGGCATATGAATCAAGATGTAAACACTGATAAAACCTTTAAAATACTGCAAGAGCAGCTGTTTCATCACACAGTAGTAAGGTTTTCTGATAAGTTTAACCATCTGGGATTGACTGGGAAAGTCCAAACCAGTGGAATAAATTAAATAGAAAATCTCACCTATCTGCTCAAAAATAATTGGCCGTATGCGTGTTGTGCTACCCAGAGCATTAATAGCTGTTATGTTGACAAGAGTTGGTTCACTTGCAAAGATCTCCAGTTCCTCTAGCGCACATTGCGTGTCTTGTTCTCCCCATTTTTGGCATTGGCGGGCACTTGAGAGCGACTCAGAAACGCTTCTAAATATAAATGCAGAAAGACCTTAGTAAATATTCTGAGCAATTATACTGTATTTTTAAAATTGTCAAAAACATGCCGACTTATACAGCTAAGGAAATTTACAACAGGTGTACAATTTAAAGTACAGCTCAATATTCAAAATAAAGGAATATTTAAATACACAATATCTAACATCACTTTTAAAGCAACAGTTTATTCAAGAATTCCGTGATTATTTACTCACAATGCGACAAAAGTGTGTCTGATTCATGAACAAATCATTCCTTTAATGAGTCAATTTGGGTCACAAAACCAGTCTAAATGATTCACATGAATCAGAAGCTATCACTGATTCTTCAGAGAACTTGGAATATACAGCACAAGTCATATGGACTGTTATAGTTTATGATGCTTTCACACACTTTTTAAAGCATCAAACTGTTATTTATATCCCAGTGGGTGCCTTGATATCAATTTGATGTCAACTATTAGTCAAGACTTGATCAAGATGCTGTAGCATTTTTTTAAGCTCAGTTTGGATGGCAATTTCCTCCAGTGGTAATTGGGTGAAAGTAGGAAGTTAATCCCACACTGAAACTGGTTTAATGTACAGTACATGTAGGCCAATATGTTTGACATTCAAAAACTGACGTTCATGAAAATAAATGTCATGTCAGGTTTTTGACATTAGTTTGATTTGCTTATTTGACCTCAATGTTTGATGTCAATTTGATGTCTCTCCAACATCAACTGCCCACTGGGATGGATATGTACCATTAAATAGCAAACATTTACAATTCAAACCTACAAAACAAGCTTGTTTTACCAAAGCATACTGAACTCTTAAATGCAGTATACTCTTAAAAATAAAGGTTTCAAAAGACAGTTTTGCAGTAATGACAGAGCCATTATTTTTAAATGATTAGTTCACTTCCAGAATAAAAAAAAATCCTGATAATTTACTCACCCCCATGTTATTCAAGAGGTTCATGTCTTTATTTCTTCAGTCGAAAAGAAATGAAGGTTTTTGAGAAGACATTCCAGTATTTTTCTCCATATAGTGGACTTCAGTAGTGGCCAACGGCCAAAGGTCCAAATTGCAGTTTCACTACAGCTTCAAAGGGCTCTACACGATCCCAGCCGAGGAATAAGGGTCTTATCTAGCGAAACGATTGGTCATTTTCCAAAAAAAAAAAAAAAAGATATACTTTTTAACCATGTGTGGTTAGTTCTTCATCTCATTTTCTCCTCCAACCTCAAAATCATCCAACCTTGTCGTTGACTTTCTTTGCATGTTCGCTTTGTAAACACTGGGTTGGTACTTCTGCCTTGACTTTTCCAATGTGATTATGTAATGCATGAGGTCGAGCTAGTGCAAGACAAGCATTTTTGGTTAAAAAGTTTTACATTTTTTTAGAAAATTAACTGTCGTGTCACTAGATAAGACCCTTATTCCTCAGCTGGGATTGTGTAGAGCCTTTTGAAGCTGCATTAAGCTGCAATTTGGACCTTCAATCTGTTGGTCCCCACTGAAGTCCACTATATGGAGAAAAATCCTGGAAAGTTTTCCTCAAAAACCTTCATTTCTTTTCAACTAAAGAAAGAAAGACATGAACATCTTGGATGACATGGGGGTGAGTAAATTATCAGAAAATTGTAATTTTGGAAGTGAACTAATCCTTTAAGAGTGTAAGATACCTGTATGTAGCAACGTAATGTGTTGGAAGTATTGGGTCTTGACTCAGTGTCCAAGAACATATTGCCCTTTTAGGGTAACTTGGAGACCAACAGTGCACATCTGGAGGAGAAGGAGGATCTGAATAGAGCAAACATTACACAGGATGAAATTTCAGTTTATGCTCTCTGTGTTATAGGAAAATAGTGCAACATTTGACCAAACTAACATCTACAGTATATACATAAACCTACATCCCAGGTGTAGAGATACTGTTTGTATCAGATCTCCATTTGGTTGGTGGCAGGTGTAGATGCCTTGGTCCTTCAAACTGCTGTTCTGTATGGAGAGAACAGGGCTTGAGACAAGCACTGAACTGTTGAATCTCCACTCCACCCCCTTTTCTTCTCTGTCAGTGCATGGTATCTTCACAGATGAACCCACTGCTACAAACAGGTCTATTGAGGGAGGTGAGGAGGAAAAAAGACAGGCTTGGACAGATCCAACACGCTGTGTGTGTATGTAGGAGTTTATCTGTGTAGAGGTGTCTGTGCATGAGACAGTAAAAGTGTATTTTCTGAACAAATAAAGCTTACCTCGAATCTCTGGCAGCAAGGTTGTCGTGTCTTGGCTAAAAACTCCACTTGTTATGGCTAGTACTCCAAAAACATATATCAAGCACATTTTTGGTGTATTATACACACGAAACTGTAAAGGCTGTGCTTTTATAAAAGAAGAAAGTAAGTATGTGTGCAGTCACACGCACAGATTTAAGTTCAAGCTGCTCTGTTGTGGAATTTTGTTAATCATTAGTTGGTAAATATATTTGCAAAGGAAGGTAGGCTACAATCCAGCACCAGGGTGAAAATAAATACATGAAATTTCAAAAATTCATGTATATACGTGTATAAGGGTCAATGACACATTAGGACATACGAGATGATAAAAATGGACAATACAACTAAAACACTCACAATCATTCAAATTATTTTGTGAATAATAGATCTCAACACAAAAAAATGAGTAGATTAAAAAAGTAAATTAGGCCTCATGCAAAACATAAGTCAAAAAGCATGTATTGTACTGATATTAAAGGAATAGCTCACAGAAGAGTTTGTTTCTTTATCAGAACAGATTAGGAGACATTTAGCATTACATCACTTGCTCATCAATGGCTTGCCTAAAGTGAATGGGTGCCGTCAGAATGAGAGTCCAGTCTGCTGATAAAAACATCACAAGTAATGCACATTCAAGATAACACTTTTTCCATTGAAAAAGTCCATCCCCTGTTGTCCTCTCACATCAAAATCTACCAGTATCTTTACTTAGAACTGTTGTAGACAGTTTTCACTTGTTAACAGTGGTTGACCTGTTCATATTTCTCTCCTGATTAATTTTTCACTGGAGAAAGCAATATTATGGACAGGGGACTCATAGTTTAACCTGAAGCACTGGTTTGAAGTTAAAAATGTTTATTTGTTTATTAGAAAAAATCAGCTTTTTGCTTCACAAGGATAATTACAATGTTTTATCAGCTTTTTTTTGGACTCTCATTCTGACGGCACCCATTTTCTGCAGAGGATCCATCGGTGAGCAAGTGATGTAAAATTTGTTACATTTCTCCAAATCCGTTTGGATGAACAAACAAACTTATCTACATCTTGGATGGCCTGTGGGTGGTAAGTTTTCAGCAGATGTTAATTTTTGGATGAACTATTCCTTTAAAATAATGTTTACTACTGGGTCAGTGCATACAAATAACCACTGATATAGGCTTATGAAATGTTAAAATCACAGTTTCCTCAAACAATAGATACTACAAACAATTACTGCATGAACAATTAGTTTTATGTTGCACAACAGAAACAGGTCACACTTGTGGTTAATAAAACAGATACAGTCTAAGAAGATATTTTAACATCAATACAGAATCCTAAGCGCTTACGTGTTTAGTGACAACAGCATCCAGCCAACCAATCACTGGATTCATACCTCAAGGTGCATTTTAGCAAAGTGTGTTATATAGTGCCTTATAATTCATAAGATATTTAATCCAGCCCATCAATTATAATTTAAACTGAGAAAAAAAGTCTCACAGTTTACATACTGCAGGATACAGTGAGCGGTTTTCGGCTACCATGTGGACTGTGATATAATGAGGTCAGAATCCTTCTGTAAACAGCACAATGTGCTTGTTTATTGAGTGTGTGGGACTGTTCTCATTCTTCCATGTATTTTCACAATCCTGAGTGAAGACTTAATTCACATAAGCCTTGAAAGTGCAACAACTTTAAATGAAAACATGTTTTGCATTTGAGTTCTTTGGCTGAGGCTGAGAAATAAAGGAGACTGAGATTAGTATCATTGAGAACCGAGGACTCAAGTACATTGACAGATATTATTAAGGCCATTTTGTAACGTTTAAGAGATTCATAAGGTGAACAGAACAGAGTTGTTTTCTGATGTGTCTGTTAAAGACTGAGGCCTGGTGTATGTATACAACCACGTCTTTATGCATTTTGGAGACGAAATGATTGAATTTGTTCTTTGAAAGTTTATGTCACACTTCTCCAACAGACACCAAAATGAAGTTAACTTTATTGCTCAGACATTGCGCTTAATTGGATTTTTGGATAGGTTTAATTGAATAATAATCTTTTAGATGATTTATACACACTGTAGGCCTAAACTCTTAAAGTCTTTAACTCTTAAAGTAAGAACTTTACAATTAATGATAGTATAGACCAGCTAATCTGGTCTTGGAAGAATCTGATGAGAACTTTTCTGAGATCAAACTCCACCAGCCCATGTCTTTTTAAGGCTTTATGTATGATGCTTGCTGTTCCGGATCCCAGATGAGGTAAGAAGTATCGACTGCCAGCAAACAAACAATTTAATTTTGATTATTATTGTTGTAAAGGATAAGATGTTATCTATGAGCCTTATGACATCACAACAGAACCTTTAAATGATTAAAAACAGAAGCTTCTGGCTCTTCTGAGGAACAGCATTTGCTTTAATGACAGCAGCGCTCAAGCTGCCTGAACTCCAGAAGTCTGTGTAAAACCTGATAAGCATGTTCTCCAGCATGATTTGAATATGGTTTAAATTAGATTTTCAAAGTCGGATGAGACGTTTGAACCTAAACATTTGTACACAAGAAGAAAAAACGAACGAACAAACTGGGGTCATTAGGCACCATCTAGTGGTTATCGGGCATTATTGCATTTCGTTGGGAACTTACGATTTTCAGTAGCCCACTTGCGAGAGGAGCCAATTATCCATTTAAAAATCAATAAGGTGGTCCACACGACTGGTGCCCTGGTGAAAAAACCAGCATATGCTGGTAGCTATGTTTTGATGCTGGAATGCTGGTTAGGTAGGTTTTGATGCTGGTTTAAGCTGGTCCTTTGCTGGTTTATGCTGGTTTATGCTGGTCATGTTGCTGGTCAAGGACCAGCATGAACCAGCAAAGGACCAGCATAAACCAGCTAAGGACCAGCACAAACCAGCAAAGGACCATCTTAAACCAGCATCAAAACATACCTACCAGGATATGCTGTTTTTTTCACCAGGGATTAAGTCGCATGGCTTTTACTCTTTTTGTAGCTGCACATTTAAAAATGTCGTCTTTAATTATGGATGGAATAACGTTACATGGGGTAATTAACCTAGTTTTCATTTCGATGTGAATTCTTCCTTTATGTTGTTTTTAGCAACTCTAATGACAGGCATTCCAGTTTTAGAATTCTGTGTGCTCTGGGCACTGTCAAACGGCTTGTCAAAACATGGCGGAATTCCCTTTTCAAAAGCTGTTGCTAATTAGATTAGATATAGTTTATGAACCAAGTGAATTATTAGTGGACTATCATCGACAAGTTATGATTTTTCTGACTTGTTGAATGTGGTGGTCCTGCTATGTTACAATGACACCAAAATGCTTTTGGGGGTGTGAAAAAGAGAATATTAAACATCACCAGTGAGATTTTTTTGCTAACATTAAAGCTATAGCCTATAGTGTTTTCACAACGCGTCATCAATCGGCCATGTTGGCGGCACTGAATGTAAACAATACCACTGAACCGATCGAAACTCGCATATTTTGCTCATTACTGCTGCTGAAAATGGTCAATTATTGTCATGTTTTGGGCTGCACTAATCGGAAAAAAATTTGTAGTTCTACAGACTGCCAAAAGTTATAACAAATCAAAGAGAAGAGTGCAATAAACTGAGGAACAACAGGCGTTTGTGGACAACTGGTTGGCCAAACTAAACCAGGATTTCCAGGGCAAGAATCTTGACAACATTCATGTTTGTATTTATCTTTTCTGGTCAGGTAGGTGAAATATTATGCTAATATCTATACTATATCTTTACCATCTATTAACTTTAGTTTGTCAAAACATTGCGCCCTTTCTTGCTTATTAAGTCCTATTCCATATGATTTAGCAGCTTCCATACGTTTCTTTCTGTGGTTTAGACTGCATAAATTAACAGAACAACATATTCAGTAGTACATTAACCGTGCAATCCATGCTTTTGTTTACATCCGAGTATTGCCAGTATGGCCACGCATCCTGGTAACTGACCAAATCGTTAGGCCTCCGTACATGCAAGTGTGAAATAGAGATGAGTAACAAATTTCTGTAGCCTGTAATGCTGCTTTGATTTGGTAACCCTGGTTGTATATCTACATGTTTACATCAGACCAAACATGCTTTTTGGGCTATGAAACAAAGAAGATTAAACATAACCAGAGTAAATGTGGCTAACAATAAAGCTATTGTTTGTGAAATAGAGAGGCAATAAATTACATTAACTTGTAATGCTGCCTTATTGGATTTGGTGGCCCTGCTGTATATCTGCAGCTGTTCCTATCAGACCAGAGTGCTTTTTTGGGATATAAAACAGAGAAGATTAAAAATCACCAGACTGAATTTGGGTAACTTTAAAACCATACTGTGTGAAATAGAGAGGAGTAATATATCGGTACAGTTTTGTAACCTGTATTAATCAGACTTGGTGTATGCCCAAGAGATAACGTCCCAAACAGGTTACACTACCTCATGCAATCATTTTGAGCTTCAGTTCAAATGTGCTTTTATTGCTTTATAACCAACATACAATAGTACATTTGTCCAAACTTTAATTACAATAATTAAAAAAATCTTTCAAAGCAATGAGGCTAGGGTGACAAATTTCGATGTAGTAATGTTGGCTTCAAATAATCAGGATTCTTAATTTGTAGCATAAGAAAGTAGTAAAAAGAATGTTTTACTGTCAGATATATTAAGCTCTTCCCACAAAATCTGCAAAATAGCTGGTATAAGCAGAATAACGACTTATTCTGTTTTTCTCTGCTTGTGCTGACCCCTGGTGGTTAGTTGTGGGAATTAAGGAATAGATTTGACACCAGCATACATAAACATTTTTCTCTATATAACATACATAAGCCCTTTGTAAAAAAAAAAAGGTATTTTTATCAAGGTATCCAGCACAAGTTACATCAATGCAACAAACACCAGTGATCACTCTAACACCAGACAATGCTGGTGCTTGATACATTTTGCAGCTTAAATGTTAAATAACTTGTTAAAAAGTTCTTCTTCATCTACCCACATATATCTCCAACTGTACAAAATACAATCCATTAATAAATATATGATTTGCAAGTCAAATTCTATTAAAAAGTATATGATATAGCACCCTTACAAATATAGCTGCTACACTTTCATTGTTACTACAGTAGGACTATACTAAATTGACATTAGCCAGCACTGTCATAAAAAAAATTAAATAAAATTACAAAAAAAATTACAAAAGCTTTTTTACCCCCTGCAAAGGACTGGTTAACTGGGTCATATTAAAAAATGTAAAAAATAAAAATAAAACAGACACGGGCAATGATAGACCAAGCAATGGTTCAGCAGATAAAAATTTACAATACAAGTTTTTGTGGAAATGTATGAATCAATGTAAATGCATTATTTTTATTTTTTTTTTTTACAATGAATCAACAATAGTTTTTATAGTTATAGGCAACAAAATATATTATATCAGTATTCTCTCAAGCTGCCATTAATTTTTTAAATTGACTAAAAAAATGTCAGGAATGTCTAGACTTTTAAAATTTGTTGATTTATTAATATAATCATAACCATTTAAAAATGTGGCTGAATGATACTAGACATTTGGAATGTATGGTTAAAAACATATCCTTAAACAAATAGATATTTACACTGACTGTAAAATGCTTCAAGATCAATCCAACTTTCAAATCTGATTTAACGGACGTTGTGTACTGTAATCTGGTCTGCAGAGACCACACAGCCTTGACCTGAATAATGTTTCAGTAGCTTCTTCCACGCTGTGCTGCAGTTCAGTACCTCCTGATTGCCTAAAGTACAGAATTAAATAAAAATATTTATATATAAATAGACTCTATAATTCTTTTCTTTAAAACTTTGTCATTTTAGGGCATTGGGATATGTATTTAGTCATTTGTTAAAGGAAAAGTCCATTTTCAGAACCAAAATTGACAGATAATGTATGCACTCCCTTGTCATCCAAGATGTTTGTGTCTTTCTTTCTTCAGCCGTAAAGAAATTATGTTTTTGAGGGAAACATTTCAGGATGTTTCTCCATTTAATGGACTGCTATGGTGCCTTGACTTTGAACTTCCAAAATGCAGTTTAAATGCGGCTTGAAACGATCCCAAATGCGGTTTTAACGATCCCAGCTGAGAAAGAAGGATCTTAACTAGCGTAACGATTCATAAAAATAATACAGTTTATATACTTTTTTATACAGTTTATATGTCAAATGCTCATCTTGTCTTGCTCTGCCTGAACTGTTTTTTTCCGGTTCATGACAGTTAGGGTATGTCGAAAAATTCCCATCTCATGTCCTCCCTTAACTTCAAAATCGTTCTATATCGCTGTTTTACCTTTTTTGTTAAGGATGTTTGATCTTCTTTGCATGTTCACTTTGCAAAGACTGGGTTGGTACTTTCTCTAGATAAGACCCTTCTTCCTCGGTTGGGATCGTTTACAACCACATTTGGGATTGTTTGAAGCCACATTTAAACTGCATTTTGGAAGTTCAAAATCGGGGCAACATACCAGTCCATTATATGAAGAAAAATCCTGAAAAGTTTCCCTCAAAAAACATAATTTCTTTACGGCTGAAGAAAGAAAGACACAAACATCTTGGATGACATTATCTATACGTTTTTGTTCTGGAAGTGGACTTCTCCTTTAAGGATATATCATTTAAAATAATTTCTAGATGAATGTAATAGGATTACCCAGAATGCATAGCCCATCCTGTGCTCTTGTGATGCCCACATTGATCTGATTTTCATCACCCACAAAGCCAATGTGTTTAGAGAGCCATTCTCTTGAAGGCATATGTTCAATCTCACTGCTGGGACAGGAGCGCACCATCGACAGAATCACATAGCGCCACTCACTACCTGCAATCACATCATTATCATGATCCTCATCATCACGTCATTTATAATGCAGGTTGAAAATGAAGACAAACTTTAACGAAATTTGTTGAACAGAACACCAATGCAGTAGTCTTAAATAAAAAGAAACCAATCCCATTTTATGATTTAACTTTTCAACAACTATTCTTCAATTATTCTAACTTCACCATTAACATAATTAGCATTATAACAATAAAATGCAGAGATAAAAAAATAAAAAAACACACTAAATTATTTTAGAGTGTCACCTTGGCTCTTTGTAATGGTGGTGACTGTGATTGTCTTCAACCGGGGGTCAGTGGACTTTTTCAGTTTGTCTCTTATTTGGGCCACCTGGGCGTTGTATGGTGACAGAACGGCAATGTCCTCCTGCCTCACGTGGCCCACCAATACCAGCCGATAACAAATCTCAACCTGCATAAGAACACAAAACAACCTTTAAACACACCTAGTTATTCATTTTCATTAAAGATGTATGTAACACAGGAAGAGATCAATTCCTTCTCACTGTTGAAATGCCTAGTGCAGGTAAAGTTAGATAATTGCTAATACTATGGGTTCTGTACATGGAGCTTGTGTAAATTTTCAGATAGCGTATGTTATCTCTCACTTACAGCTTTCTCAACCTCTTCCACGTTGGCTTTTGAGTTCTCATTCCCCCGTGCAGTTGAAACAATCAAACTGATTTCTTCACCACGTATATCTCCAAACAGAATGTGTTTGCTTTGTCTCATTCTCTCAGTCTCAACATGCAGCATGCTGGTCCGTTCAGGCACAGACGTTTTCAGCTTCCCCTGATAGTATGCTTCTGATGGGAATTTACAGATCTCTTCATGCTAAAGAAAGAATTCCACAGTGAGAAATGTGTGTGTGTATAAGAGTATATGTTATGTGAACTGTGAAGCACATGTATTTGTTTTGTACCATTCTGTACTGAGTGTCAAGCATTAGTGCTCTACTCATGTAACATTCAAACAGAGAGCGTGTCATGCCCAGTCTCCGCGCGTCTGCATTCTTCACAATAGGACGCAACTGCTTGTGATCCCCCAAAAGCACAACCTGTAAAATGAATATAGGAGATTGTGTGACAAGAAACTGAAAACCCTCACAGAAGGTTCTGAATGAGGGTTCTGAAAGTAAGATCAGAAAAAAAGCAGGTCCCTTATCAAGTTTGCTTATGCTAGGTCAGGGGTTTTCAAACTTTTTGAAGGCAGGGACCCCTTACAGGGCGAGGATTTTTCCTAAGAACCCCCTCATAATTGTAACCGTGTTTAAGGCTAAAGTTTAATGTAGATCATGTGAGTAGTGAACATAATGATTCTTTTATTGGTGCAAATGGTCCTCATTGAATATGTAATTGTTAATACTACCGCATAATATAATTAAATTGACCATATTTTCCGAAATAAAACAAAAGTCGCATGTAGGTCGCATTTTACTATAATGTAAATACTGAGGCCTAAATAAAACGGAAGTTAGGAAACTTAAACACTAACATGTATTTTACTTCCCCTCACTCCAAATCGTTTTAATTTAGTGGCCTTCAAAACAGAACAAAAATAAATGCATGTGTGTATAAAATGAAAATACAGTGCCATTCATTACAAACAACAATTATTTTAAATGCTAAGTCTATAACAAACTTTACATTTAAAATGAAACTGAAACTCGTGCTGGGCTCACAAACCTCTCATTCTGCATTAATCCTTTCCATGAGTAAGTAGTCAGATGCGGTAACATTTGGTTGCTAAACTATTATTTAATATGTAAAGAAGGCTTTGTACTTCCCACGTGTCCAGATATTTACTGCATCCTTCACATACCCAAAAGAAGTGCTCACGCTGACCGGCAAAACCTACATATTGTACAACAGACAAGTTAAATTGAGTCACCAAATACCTTTTGAATGTTTAATTGTCTCATTTAGTTTAATGACGAAGAGGCTGCATTGCAAAGTTATCAACTGCGCGAACATCTGGATTCTTTATATTAGCGGAAAGATGTGATATCCGTCAGATAAGAGCAAGACATCATTCAAAACTCTTTGTTTTTATTTGTGCACCTTCAAAATAAAAGTGAAAGGCTGTACTTTTGTAAAATAAAGAAAACAAACAAACAAACTGCACTTGCGGTCTCCAGTTTTTGCTCCCATTTTTCATGAGCTGAACTCAAAGATCTAAGACTTTTTCTATGTACACAAAAGACATATTTCTCTCAAATATTGTTCACAAATCTGTCTAAATCTGTGTTAGTGAGCACTTCTTTGCCGAGATAATCCATCCATCCACCTCACAGGTGTAGCATATCAAGATGCTGATTAAACAGCATGATTATTGCACAGGTGTGCCTTAGGCTGGCCACAATAAAAGGCCACTCTAAAATGTGTTTGAGTTTTACTGTATTGGGGTTGTCCGGGGGGTCCGAAAACCAGTCAGTATCTGGTGTGACCACCATTTGCCTCACGCAGTGCAACACATCTCCTTCGAATAAAGTTGGTCAGGTTGTTGATTGTGGCCTGTGGAATGTTGGTCCACTCCTCTTCAATGGCTGTGCAAAGTTGCTGGATATTGGATATTGCTGGATATTCGCGCTATCGTATACGCCGATACAGAGCATTCTGATTGGATTGTGAGACCGGTTGGATGTACTGCCAAATTCTCTGAAACACCTTTGGAGACGGCTTATGGTAGAGAAATGAACACTCAATTCACGGGTGACAGCTCTGGTGGACATTCCTGCAGTCAGCATGCCAATTACACATTCCCTCAAAACTTGCGGCATCTGTGGCACTGTGCTGTGAGATAAAACTGCACATTTTAGAGTGGCCTTTTATTGTGGCCAGCCTAAGGCACGCCTGTGCAGTAATCATGCTGTCTAATCAGCATCTTGATATCCCACACCTGTGAGGTGGATGGATTGTCTCGGCAAAGGAGAAGTGCTCACTAACATAGATTTAGACAGATTTGTGAACAATATTTGAGAGAAATAGGCTTTTTGTGTACATAGAAAAAGTCTTAGATCTTTAAGTTCAGCTCATGAAAAATGGGGGCAAAAACAAAAGTGTTGTGTTTATAATTTTGGTCAGTGTATTTTGCAGACTGCTGGCTTTGCGTCACGGATCCCAGTTTGAAAACCCCTGTGCTAGATGACCATTAAACAAAATTTACATTTATAGTTAAAAAAATGTTTTACATATATTATATTATATTATATTATAATAAAAATATATAATTTCCAAACACTTCATTGTTTTTAAATCCATTTCTCTTTTTTTCTTATAATCAGGCTTATAATGCTGTGCAAAATGCTGTACATGCTGAACTTAATTTGTTTATATGCTTCTAAGTTTCTGCTGTATTGTTTTCAACAGAGTTCTCTGTGTCCAGAGCAACCTGCTGTGATTTTTTTGTTTAGTGTGTCTTAAGAGTAGATTTCTTCCAAAACCTAGTTTCAGTGCTTAAATCATTTTGGCTGTACAGGCCATTGTTTTGTGGAAGTCTAGGTGATGTGGTTTGCAGCACGTTTTGCTTAGCATTTATGTGCAGTCTTTACAGTTCATATTGTCTTTGACAGACTTGTTTGATATGGATAGGTCAAGAGTCACTCTGACCTTCTCAGGTTTGAAGCTGACCAAAGGGACAAGTGTCTGGGGTTCTGTTGCCATGGCACACTCATCGATGAGGATTTGTCGTGCACTGAGTGTCTTTTTGAGGTTGGGAGAGGCAGCAGCCGTGCAGGTGCATAGAATAATATCATGCCTTTCCAGTTCATACAAACGTGCCAAATTTAGCTGCATCTTATATCTGGGGATACACACAATTAAGCATCATGCAGACATGCATTTACATCACACACATGTAGGCATGCTGTTAGATGCGGAGATGTGCTTTAGTCGGGTGCAGAAAATGATGATGGAAATTAAACAAAAAATTTTTTATAGTTGTATTTGATTTCTAGAGTTGCTAAATAGGAGAAAGAAAAGACTTGTACTTACTCTTCGATGTCCGCATCTGTCAGTGAATGGGGGTCATGAGCAATTCTTTTGTCGAAGTCACATATTGTTTGAGAATAAGGGTTATGACTCATTCGAATTCTGTGATGAAGTGTTATTTCCCTAGACAAAAGAATGTGAAAATTTTGAGTACTGTACAGATAAACTAATGGTCATCGAACACATTTACATGCATGCTGATACTGTGTATTTCTACAGAAAGAGATTTGCAATAACTTTAATCCACACCAAAAAAGTATTTTGTTAAATTTTAACTTTTTTTTATGACATTTTGTTCTTTTGATAAGGGCATTTCATCATAATTCATTACAGATTCAATAACTGACAATGCAATTTCAAATTTTATGTTAGGTGATCACAACATAGCAATTTTAAAGTCATCAGTAGTACTTGAGCTCAGGTTTCGAGTGCTCTTGCCGCAGTGATTTGTGTGATAACTGCAGGTAACTTCCGGGGTAGGGATACTCCTGCATCTCCATCTGTCTGCTGTATACACGTAATTGTTTCAGCTTATTTCCAAACTTAAGCAGGTATTCTGTAAACACAACACAAGCACATAAATACGCACAAGTTTCTTCTTTACACAAACCCCAGTTCTCAAAAAGATACATACCTGCAACTACATCCACAGACTTGTTTGAGGGTCCACAGTAAAGAATAACCTCTCTCTTGTCTTTGTTTTTCAGCTCCTTCAGCTTCCAAGGATTCTTGGAGTTCAACTGTGAGAACCAGTACACTATGTATGCTCCTACAACTGTCTTTCCTGTTCCTATAAAGGATAAACAAAAAACTCTTTCAGTCCCATTAATAAACATTTAGGAAAAAGTGATGAAATGCTTGTGACTGTGAGTCCTGTGAAACAAACTGTATAATCTCAGAATGTATAACCTGGAGGCCCTTGAATGAGGGTGAATTTGTTATTCAGAGCTTGTTCCAAAGCTTTAAACTGGCTTTCATTCAGTCGAGGCAGACCTGCTGGTGGTTCCTCTCTCATAAGCACATATAGATTTACAGCTGATTTGGAACCTGTGGATTGATAGAGCCAAAAGTACCTTAAAAACCAAAGGACTAAAGTGAATGAAATTAAACTTTAGTTTAAATATATCATTTTAAGCTCACATTGTGGTTCACTGTGATGTTAAATGCAGAAAAAAACTGCTAATGCTAATAAAACATTCTAACATCCTGTCCATGTTTATTATTAATAAATAAACAGAAGCATACTGTACAACTATAAAATGTAACTGTTACTTATGAAGTCAAAATGATGATGAATATATTGTACTTGCAAAAAAAAGTATGCCAAAAGTGAAATTTGTAATTAATTGCAATAAACAGGTGGTCTCATTTACTAAGCATGCATATGAATAAAATCTGCATTTGAATGTTTTCACAAATGTTCATAATTTACCAAAAACTTTTGTATGAAATGTATTAAAAATTGACAAATTTTACAGTAGGAACACATAAAAATATATGTACAGCTAATGAGAGGTCTGTAATCTGGGTCTTGTGTTGTTAGTATTAGTAATTAGTGTTGTGTTTGAACTGGTTTTGAGGATGGCACACTTTTTTGCTGTTCATGCTCGGGTTTTCTGAAAGTGATGAAAGGATGTAAAGAAAAGGTTGTGCAACTATTCGTATCACCATTTTGACTGCATAGTTTCTCATAACCACATTATGTGCTTAAAAAAAAAAATCATTCATCATATGACATTATGAATTTAATGCATACTTTCTTTTGGAATCCGGTGTCTTAGTGCAATGTTCTTAACAAGTTCATTAGCTGATGGTAAATTATTCACTGCACTTTCTTTCCGTCTGGATGAATCAAGCAGAAAAAAATAGACATCAATGCAGCTGACTGTCATAACTTTGTATCTCAATGTTGAACAAAATATATTTATGAACTGATACATGAATGATAATGATACATAATGAGATATGGTGTAAAGCAGTTTACACATTCTTCTAATGTTAAGGGTTTACTTGTACTGTTTTGAAGAGTAATATAATGTTGTGTAATGCATCCGGTGTATGTCACATGCTTACATGTCTGGAATGAGTTTTGGGATCATCTCCACAGTGAATGTGTCATTCCTCTTGAATTTTGGAATCTTCATGGATGCATATTTTATGCTAAAGTTAATAATTTTGGACTTATCCACAGCGTTTTCTGGAGGATCAAAACACTGGGTTGTCAAACCATGGGCCACCCAAGTAAAGTATTCTGGATCCAGCGCTGACTGATCTGCTTGCTTCTGCTTAAAAACTCTCTTTCGAATACAGAGCAAACACTTGGCCAGGTCAAATTCAATTGCCCATTGCTTGATATTTGCCATAGGCAGAGAGAAAGTTCCAGAGAGTTTGGAACCATCAAAGGATGGTAGGAAGGAAATCCAAGTTATGCCCACATTTTCAATCACAACACAATCACTATCATCCACAGCAGTAGCAGCAGACTCCATTTCACAGAGAGGCTTCCATATGTCCACATATTCCTCTACATTCTTATAGTGACCTTTAGATGGGTGGTTTGCAAGTTTGGAAAAGCACTTAATGGGATTGTCAGTGTGTTCCACGCAGATCTCAAAGCTTGAGCTCAGACTTAATAACTGTACAGCTGGCGCCCAGTAGCCCCTGTCCTTTTCTGAGGTCAGCTGGACCTGCACAGTATCTCCAGCTTTCAAATAGAGTGTGAAGTCAGCATAATGATCCTCTTCAGACAGAAAAATGTGATCAGGATCCAACTGACATGTATCATGCATACCACTGGTCTCACTTTGATCTCTCACATCTGTTGTCAGTATAAGGGACTTTGCCTGTTCCCACTGTTCGTCTCGTACTGCCTCAATAATGGCGTGCCATGTGCTTTGCTGTATCTCTGAACAGGATTTCAAGTTCTGCACTGGTGTCTGGTTCATGCTCAATGAGTATATCCGTTTTTTCCATGTCAGTGTCATTTGTTTCTGTTTTTTGTCAAATATTGGTTGATCCTCAAGTTGTAAATTTCTGTACTTAACAGGAAGCTTATCAGGGAAAGTTCCTTTGTCAAACGGAAATGATAATTCGAAACTTTCACTGTCTGGGCGAACAACAGTGACAAAAGCCACTTTGTATGTGCTTTGTTTTTGTAGATTGATGGCGAGATTTAGTGACTCTGCTTTGTTCTCATACTCTTGTGCCCTCATTTGATCTCTTTTAGACTTGTCACACAACAGATCAATGTCTTTTTGAGTGTACTCAACAGGATGATCACTAAGAACTGCATGCATGAGCCTCTGAAGAACCACATCTATGTATCTGCGAATGGGTGAGGATGCATGTGTGTAGGAGTCCAGATGCAATGAATAGTGCCCAAGTAAAGCGTCACTGCAGGAGAGAGAACGAATGAAGAAAGCCTTATTGAAATTAACCCTTAATTGATGAATTGCTGGAGCCAACTGCGGATGAATGTCATCTGTAGAAATCAGATCAGCCATTCTGTAAAAGTCAGATGTCAAAGCTGCTGATTTGATCTTTTTCCACACAGATGTCAGAATGATGAAGCTTCCATAGTTCTGCCCATGATAAGAATCCAGACGTTCCTCCAATGCATTGAGGGAACCATGTTCCTCATTAACTTTCTTCAGTTTCCTCACCAGTTCAGGTGAAGCTGTCACTGGACAGTTTAATGTATTTGGAAATGGAGCTTCCTGATCAATCAGCTTATCGCTAGCTCTTTTAAACATCAGCTTCAGCTCCTCCATCATTAATCTGCACTTGCTGTCTTCTGGTAATCTGGGATCAGAAGGACTGGAATTGTCCACATGTCCAGAGAGTCTCTGTTTCTTGTGATCAAGTGCAAAATGATAAGCCACAAGGATGCAGCCTTCTAGAGAATCACACTTCATCTCATTTTCACCTGGCTGGTTGATGATACTGTCAGTTTCACTGTAGGACAATGCCCTGCTTGACTTTATGTGGGAAAGCACCAATTTTTGCTCCACTAGTTGTCCTTTTTTCTTTTCCACTTTCAGAATTAAAGAGAGAGCGCAACGAGTTTTCCCTGGTGTCAAACTCCACATGTGTGATTGTGCACCCAAGTTCTGAATGTTGTCCTCAGACATATAGCTAAAAAAATCTGCTTTGTGAACTCCGATTTCAAAATGATATTCAGAGTCACTGACAGAGATGGCATCTCGTAGGTGGCTTGAGTTAGCATCTAGGTAAGGATTATTGTTAGGGTGAACATCTCTAGAACCTGGAGAATACACAGTGAAGGTGACGGTGTTAGTCAGGTCTACTCGTTTTCTGTCTATATGAAACGTCAGGTGTGTGGATAAAGGAATGACTTCCATATGTCGATCACTGATCATCTCTAATTGTTTTGCTGAAGGAGGAGCCTGACATCTCAGAGGAGTGCAGAGTTTAGTGTCTGTGTGTTCTGTCAAAAATTTTGACACTTCATGGTTAAACATTATGTTTAACTCTTCAACCATTAGATTTGCTTCTCTCTCCCCTGGCTTCCGGTGTTTATCAGGTTGGGCATAGTTGCAGTCTTCTTTAAGTCTTGCTTTGCGCTGGCTTCGGGCAAAACGGTGAGCCACCCTGACACAGTCATCCAAAGTATCAAATCGTAGCTCACCGTCACCCTGACCTATTATATTCTCAGCGTCCTTGTAAGTCAGCTTCTCTTTAGATTTGACCATCGAGAGGTAAAAGCTCCTTTCTGAGATAATGCCTGATTGCTTATCCACTCTGACCATTAATGAAATGGCTTTTTTGCATTTTTCTTCTGGAATTTTTTCTGGAATAAAACTCCAAATGTTAGTAGCAAGATGTTTTGGGAACATGAATGTAGGTTCTTCCCCAGGATCATAAAAAGTTGCTCCCATTTGTTTTGCAAAGTTATCAAGGGAACTGTCCTTAGACACAAAACTAGCCACATCTGCAACATGAACCCCTATTTCATAACTGCTTCCCAGATCGTTGACACTAATGGCATCATCTAAGTCTTTAGCTTCGGGTGGATCAACAGTAAAGGTTTGTAAACCTCTAAAATCTTTTCTTTTGTTGTCATCAGTTCCATCATCTTTCATCTCTGAAAATGTATCAGGCAGGGGAGGAGGTGTTAGTTTGAACTCTGATTTTAAAATCTCAAGTCCCTCTATAAAAGATGTGCCAACTGGTAGAATATCAGTAACTCTGCCTAGTGGAAATGAACAGTGTTCTTTCCAACCCAAAATCTGAACAACATAAACATAGTCCTGTTTTGTTTGTTCATCAACACGAAAAGTTCTTGTTATTGTCCAATTGCCATCAACATACTCCCATACTGGAATGAAATTGCGAGCTTGTTTCCTAACCAAGATACGTATTTTGGTGGTGTTGTGGTTTAAAGGTATCATCATTTTTGGCAACAAGTTTTTGTCATTGTTCTGTATTTGTCTGTGGTAATTTTCATTCTCTAAAAAACACACAAATTCAGAGGATGTTGGCTGTCTATTTGTGAAACCTAAAACTCTCCCGGTAAGAGAGTTTTCATTATCTCGTCTAGTCTCAACCACAACTTCATCCCCTGAGAAAGACATGCCAATGTTTCTCCTCCCTTTAATATTAATGTGTTCAGATAGGTTGTCATAGGGTACTACATAGCCTGACTGGGGTCCCTTCATCACCAATTCTCCATGCTTGTAGATAGCAGGCTGTTTCCTGACCAGCTCCAAGAGGTTTTCTTTTTCAGAAGAAGAGAATAAAGGCCTCTTTTGTTCATTAGAATCATCCGAGTCCTGCACATCAGAATCATAGTCATCCATCTCTTTCAATATAGCATCAGCTTCAGCCTGGAGAGGGACATCATTCTCAGGCATTTCTACCTTTTCTGTCTTCTGAAATTTTGAAATTTCCAATACTTCCTGTTGTAGGACGTCTCTGGTCAGATTATCTGGTTTAACGCTGCCCTTGCTGATGCAGTGTTCTATGTAGGACCTCCAGATTTTTGAGCACTTTCCAAAACAACAAAGAGCACCAGCATCTCCAACTACAAATACCAGTGATTGGGCTCTGGTCAAGGCAGTGTTCAATGCACGAATGTCATCAAAAAACTCTGGGCAGCTTGACTCTGATTGAAGAAGTCTCTCTCTGGTCTGAACTGTTGTTATGATGATGACCCTGAACTGTTTCCCTAAGGACACAAAAATTTAATGTGTAGGTTGTCATTTAAAAAAAATAACAATAATAAATTATTAAACATACAGACACAAATTGTGACTGAAATAAAATATGAGACTTTGATTATTATTTCACTTTTTGTCTAGATGAATTAAACATGTTTCTCTGAGCTCCAGCAGACAGTGATGTTCTAAACCCGCCAGTACCTTGAATGTTTGCTAAACTTTGAACAGACACTCCATGAACTCCTTTCTGGCGGAGATGATTTTTGATGACCTCAAGCTGAAGAATGAAAAAAGAAAGCATGCATCAGTATTGTGATTGTAACAGAATTCAAGCCTTTGAAAACTATTATATTATCATTATAACAGGGGTGTCCAGACTCTGTCTTGGAAGGCCGGTGTCCTCCAGAGTTTAGCTCCAGCATACAGTTGAAGTCAAAGGTTTACAGGGATCATACAAAATGCATGTTTTTTTTTTTTTTAGTACTGACCTGAATAAGATATTTCACATAAATGATGTTTACATATAGTCCACAAGAGAAATAGTAGTTGAATTTATAAAAATGACCAGCATTTTTATGTATTTAAACCCTTTCCAACAATGACTGTATGATTTTGAGATCCATCTTTTCACACTGACAATAACCAAGGGACTCATATGCAACTATTACAGAAGGTTCAAATGCTCACTGATGCTCCAAAAGGAACATCAATGCATTAAAGCCAGGGGTGTAAACTTTTGAACAGAATGAACATGTATACATTTTTATTTTGCCTAAATATCATATTTTGTTTTTACATTTTAGTACTGCCCTTCAGAAGCTACAGAAGATACTTACCAGATGTTTCCCAGAAGACAAAATAAGTTAAATTTACCCTGATCTTTACCCAGAAATTTGAACCTTCTGTAATAGTTGTATATGAGTCCCTCAGTTGACCTCAATATGAAAAGATGGATCTCAAAACCTGACCTGAAGGATTTTTCTGAAGAACAGCGGGCAGTTTAACTGTTTAGGACAAAACAACAACTGTGGATCATTCAGGTAATAACACAGTATTAAGAATCACGTGTATGTAAACTTTTGAACAGTGTTGTTTTTAGAAATTCAACTACTATTTTCTCTTGTGGACTATATGTAAATTTCTTCTATGTGTGAAATATCTTATTCAGGTCAGTACTAAATAAAAAAAATAACATGCATTTTGTACGATCCTACTTATGTTGGTTAAATAAAACTTTTGACTTCAACTGTACCTGCCTGGAAGTTTCTAGTATGCCTAATAAGACCTTGATTAGCTGACTCAGGTGTGTTTAATTAGGGTTAAAGCTAACCTTTCCATGACAGTGGCCCTCCAGGACTGAGTTTGGACACCCCTGCATTATAGTATTATAATTTTGTAGTGATTTTTCTAATGTTTGACTAAACTTGAATTTTAAATTAAACTTTTAAGGAACTAAAATCATTAAGAGGAAGCAGAATTGTTAAATTGCTTAAGTAATATTAACAGTTGATATTTAATTATTGCTCATAGAGCATGTCACCTTGCAGAACTTATATAGTATGATTTGAATAAGTTTTAGTCATAACTCATTTGCCATATGTCAGAGTGATAAATGCTTTGAATTGTACCTGTTGGCCTTCACTAAGAACACAGATTTGCTTTGGCTCTTTTTGACCCCATTCCATTGGCCAGTCAGTCAGAAGTTCTTGCACCATGTTGACCACACTGTTGACCTCAGCAACATTGAACCAGGATGTGGAGGTGGAATTCAGATGGCATTCTCCTTTGACATGCTGAAAGATCAGGGGGTGTAGCTTTGGGTAGGGAGGGACCTCTCCTTTGGCCTTGATCCCATCACTCACATAGAAGTGAGTCGATACAAAGTCCACTATCTCTGCAGTGGAGCGGTAGTTCTCGTTAAAGATGACTCTGCTGTTCTTGGCAATGCTGCTGCTCTGATCCTGGTAGTAGCGGAAGAGCCGATACAGCAGTGTGTGTTCTGATCGTTTATCATCGGTTACAGAGAAAAGTTTTGGAGCCATCTGCATGTGGTCTCCTGCTAAAACCACTCGAGTGTGTTTGTCTGCTAAGCCTAAAGCCATGAGCGCCTCACCCTCCAGCATCTGAGATGCCTCATCAATCAGGATATGACTAAAGAAACCTTCAGGAAGCTTCAGCTCATGCAAACGCCGTGCCATCGATGTGGTGGTTATAATAATACGATGTGACTCTAGATCAGACCGTGCTGGGCGGATGAAGGAGTGTCTATCTGGAGAGCAAAGACAGTATTTCAGAGTGATGTCATCGGTTGCCTTGATAGATACCCCACCTCGGTTTGCCTTTATCCTGAGTATTTTGAGGTTTGGGTGTCCATTTGTAATGTGTGGATGGAAGTGCTCTCTGACATATATGTCTGCAGAACTGTAGGGAAGAAAACTCAAAATTACATTTCGTAAATGTACATTTTAATAGGAATTTTTATATTCACAGGAGAAATATTAACAGGTTAACTGTTCTTATCTGTTTTTGTTCTTCATCTTGTTTCAAATAACTGATAATAACCCATATTATGGACATATTACGTAACTTTATTATGTATTCCTGCTGAATAATGAATTCTAATCGGTCAATTCTGTGGTCAAATATTTTTGAATAATGACTACTAAACTATATTACTAAACTGAACTGCTGTTTAAACTCCTTCTTCTGAGGCAAAATTTAGTCAGTATCTCCTCCTAGAACTATAAAGCTACAACTGCTTTCTAACCGATCCGACTTATGGTTTTTGTTAAAAAGACAATCAAACCTATGAAAAGTCCAATGGACAACCCATTTCAAGGGTTAAAATTTTTGTACAGTAAGACTTAAACAGACTTAAGCAGGTTATCACTAGCAAAGCTTATTGACCATCCTAGGATAACATGTTAAATCATGCTAGCAACATAATAAAACATGCTAGCAATGTACTAATAATGCTTACAATATGTTAATCATGCTAGAAATGTGCTACCCTCATGTTAATCACGTTAAAAATAGGCTATCGACATGCTAATCACGCTACCAACATGCTAATCATTTTAAAACAATCTTGTAACATGACAGTCCAGTTAGAAACATGGTAGCAACATCCCAGATATAATAATATCTGATATCATAAACATCTTAAAGACATCTAATAGACGTCTATTTGACATCTGATAGGAAATGTCCAATAGACGTATTGCAGATGAGCAAACTACGTCTTGCAGATGTCTTGCAGATGTCTTGCAGATGTAAATGCAGATTTCAAATAGACGTCTACGAGATGTATGTGTGCTATCAGGAATACTTATCGTGTTAGAAACTATATGTTGCCAACTATCAACATGCTAATCATGTTAGAAGCATGTAAGCAACATGCTAACAACATGATAATCATGTTAAAAACATGCTATTTAACATGTCAGTCATGTTAGAAACATGGTAGCAACATGCTTATTGTGCTAGAAACTTGCTATCAACATGCTAATCATGCTCTAAACATCTTAGCAACTTGTGAAACATGCTGTAAACATGCTAACAAATCATGTGATCAACATGTTAATCATGTTAAAAACATGCTAGCAGCATGCTAATCATGATAAAACATACTGTCAAAATGTTAGTCATGCTAGTAACATGTTAATCATGTTAACAACATGGTAACAACATGCTAATCATGTTATAATCATGTTAAAAACATGGTAACAACATGTTAATCATGGTAACATGTTATCAATATTTATCTAATCTATCTAAACTTCAAGCATTTACAACTTCTTCAAACTTTTAGATAAGGCTTTTCCAAGCCAACTTCAAAGTTTGTTCATGAACTTTACTCATCTAGTTTTATATGTCTGATGTCACTTTTTTAACTTCTTTCTTGTTTTCAAAATGTAACTAATATATAAAATGAACAACAAATATCTATATAAAGACTCTAAACTTAATGTCTTAAATAGTTAATTTCTATTTCTTTACTTAAAGAAACTGAACATTATCCTAATTAATGTAATTAATAATTAGAGTAATTAGAATGTTCAGTCCACCAGTCATTATCACCAAAAAATAAAAATAAATAAAAATTGGTAGATACATGATCCTGATCATTCTGTCTGATTCTTTATTTATAACTTACCTGTTAGTATGTGTACAGATCAGCACTTTGTTTTGAGAACGAAGGGCCAGCTTTTTGGCTGCTGAAGCGAGACAGAGCGTCTTCCCGGTGCCAAATGGCCCGTATATCAGCAAGGGAGGAGCTATTTTGTTGACCTCGCACTTGCCAAGGATGAAGTTCAGAGCGATTTGCTGCTTGTTGTTCAATTCAGACTGTTTGGTTATGTTCACAGGGACACAACAGTTACTGAAATCAGGAAGAACATTGTGCAAGTCTGGTAGTTGGTCAATAGCCTGGTGTATCTGACAGAATGACAGTCTATCCAACTGAAACTGAACCTCCATTTCACACCAGGTTTCTTTCCTCAGCTGTAGCTCAGACACACACTGGGCAGACAGATGAAGACTGATGTGATACTCGTCAATGGCCTGTTTGAGCACAAATGCCTCATACACATTGTTTCTGTGCTCTACTGACACACTGGCTTTTGCTGGTATGCAGTTCACCAAAGCCATCTGCACCCCTCGTTTAAGTATCAGTCCTTCAGGACAATCTAGTGTGAGAGAGCAAGGCACCTTCAGAGTGGCAATGAGCTTCCCTGCATCAGCGAAAAACTTGCCATCTCTCAACTGGTCCGAGAGAAACACTCTCCCACAAATGTTTAACCTACAAGTGTGGAAAAAGAAGAAAACAGGACCAACCATTAATATATTGCATATATAAACAAATGCAATATACAAAGAAATGAGCATGCACCATTAATGAATTAGTTCGCTTCCACAATAAAAATGTCCTGATTATTTACTCACCTCCATGTCATCCAAGATGTTCATGTCTTTCTTTTTTCAGTCGAAAAGAAATTAAGGTTTTTGAGGAAAACATTCCTGGATTTTTCTCAGTATGATGGACCTAAATGGTGGCCAACGGGTTGAAGGTCCAAACTGCAGTTTCAATGCAGCTTCAAAGGGCTCTACATGATCCCAGCCAAAAAATAATGCTCTTGACCTTAGCGAAACGATCGGTTATTTTAAAAAAAAAACAAAAAACTATATACTTTTTAACCACAAATGCACATCTTGCACTAGCTCTGCGATTCACACATCTGTGTACTTCGGTTCAAAAAGTGAAGATAGGATGAAAAACTCCATCTCATTTTCTCCTCCAACTTCAAAATAATTCGACATCGTTGTTTAACCTTTTTTTGTAAAGGGTGTTTGAATTTCTTTGCATGTTCGCTTTGTAAATAGTGGGTCAGTACTTCGGCCTACATCAGCTGTGACCTTTACAACGTGACTCCCTAATACGTGAGGCTGAGCTAGTGCAAGACAAGCAATTGTGGTTAAAAAATAAAAACCTTTATCTGAGGGGCGCTACTGTAGCTACGGCGCTAACCGGAAGATACTCCCACTTTTGACGCAAGGCCTCATGGGGTGTAGGAAACTTGTGGATACTTGTGGAAACTGACAGATCATTTAGCTAGATAAGACCCTTATTCCTCAGCTGGGATCGTTTAGAGCCTTTTGAAACTGCGTTGAAACTGCAATTTGGATCTTCAGCCCCTTGATCCCCACTGAAGTCCACTATATGGAGAAAAACTCCTGAAATGTTTTCCTCAAAAACCTTTCTTTTTGACTGAATAAAGAAAGGCATGAACATCTTGGATGACATTTGGTTGAGTAAATGATCAGGAACTTTTTATTTTGGAAGCGAACTAATCCTTTAAATATACAACAGCGATAAATTATAAAATCTCTAATATTGACAAAAACCCAATATGATTGGTGTACAGTATATCACTATTGATAAACAATAGTAAACAATGATAGTTTATTTCTGGCTTAGTCTGAAGATCACATAGAACCAACTTGGAATCAGAACCTGACTGTTTTTTTTTTTGTCTTTTCAGATCAAACCAGTATCCCAAATTTCACTGCTTTTTAACCATGTAGTTGTATGGCCAGCCATAGACATCTGTTTTAAAACGATGTCAGAAAAGAATTAATAGTGGCTACATACCCTCAATGTTTGTCACCTATTTATCTAACAGAGGCCTTGGTGTCCTTTTTGGATGAATCACACTTCAGCAGTTTTTCAGGGCAGACAGTAAAAGTGTCAGACATATCAACGTAATGAGAGTATTCATAATGGATTCCACCTATTCAATGTGAATGTTAACACCAACCCATATCCACCTTTTCATTCAGAAATCTTTTAATCTTTTTATACTTCACCGCCTTAGCTATAAATAACAGCAGCAACATATTTTATATGTATAAAGCAGCCCTGCCCATTTTTCAACCGTTTATGGAAACGGCAGTTAACTTGTTAGAAAGGAATGCCTTTGAACTTTGCATTCAGTTTGCTTTCAGTTACCTTCATATTTAATTCAATGATTAGTATTATACATGCTGTAATATCATAGAATGCCTCTGATATCTGAATGAGTTGAAATTCAGAGTTAGAGGACTGTGATGAGGAATGAGTAACATTACAATATGTTATTTTACATGTAGACATTCTATAGATCTCATTTGTTTAGGTAGTAGAACAATGTTGCCATATAACCCACACTAAGTAGTCTGACTCATCTCTAAGCCTCAGGAGAGAGGACCTTATCAGTATCTGTTAGGGAAATATGTCTGTGGGTATGGCTGATAATATGATATAATATCAATTATACTCCCTTAATGACAGTGTCACCCTATAGATATCAACAAAAGGCTATTGGACTTAGATCAGCATGTGGTACTTTTTACAATTACATATTGGATTGCTGTTATGATAAGGATATAACCTCTCTTGGAACTAAAGAACCAATTATAGAAGTAATTCTATAATTCATCAAACGTCTCGCACATTCCCAAAAAATGCCCAGAAAGGTAGTAAGGATGTTGTTAAAATAGTCCATGTGACATCAGTGGTTCAACATTAACTTTATGAAGCTATGAAAATACTTTTTGTGTGCAAGCAAAACCAAAAAGAGTTTGCAAGCAGAGGAATTTTTATTTTTATTACTATTTTATTTGTGCACAAAAAGTATTCTCGTAGCTACATAAAATTAAAGTCACATGGGCTGTTTTATCAATGTTCTATGTTCTTACTACCTTTCTGGGCCTTGAACGTGTCAGTTGCATTGCTGTCTATGTAGGGTAAGAAAGCTCTCGGATTTCATCAAAAATATCTTAATTTGTGTTCCAAAAATGAACGAAGGTGTTTTGAAACTGGTTTTTGCTGGCCTAAACAATGCTGAAACAAATGCTAACCCACAACCTAAGAGTGTTTTAAGTGTTGTACTATTTCTACAAGCTATTTGTACCTGCTAATGAGCTCTTCCTCTGCGATCTCCTCTGTGAACAGGAAGTGGTGAGCTCTCTCTCTGTAACTGTCCCGATGAAGTGGGGAACTGTGATCTGCATAGAGATTGAACTGCAGGTTAATCTGGGGTGGTTTGTATTTACTAAGTAACTGCTCGTCGTCCTGCCTTCTGGCAAAGAAGGGTACGATAACCCTGTTTCCTCTGTTCCAGCGCTCATCCGAAAAAATCTCAGCACATTCGTTCTCTTCTGCCTCATTTGGCTGGACATTGAATTGCTGCCCGACTCTCACTTTAAGTTTTCTGAGCAGAACTGGACGTATGTCGAAATCAAATACCAACCACTGCTCGTACACACCGGGGCGGAACGACAGGAACGACACACTCAGCTGGTAGGTGGAGTGAGAGGAGCGAAGGTGGTGGCCTGCAGTGTATGTGATAGGGGGGAATGTGTTTTTTAAACTGTCACTCAAAGAGAAAACAGCACCATTTTCTGCTTTCAGTAGAGCCACATGAGCCAAGGACCTCTACACAAACACAAAGCACAAACAAGGAGGGAATCAGTAACTAGTGTGCAATACAGCTGAGCATAAGATGATGCAGGTTAGTGCAGGTTAGTATTTCTGACCTCAGTAGTGATTCTGAATTTCCACCGGATTTCACTGTCTTCTTGTAAACAGTCCAAACTGAGATCCTGATCATGTGTGACACACACATCGTCCACCTGCTCAGAGATCTGCGAAATACACATAAATGTGTCTAAGATATACATAAAACATTTATTTGTGGATTTTATGTTTCTTGTTAAGTTAGTAGGTAAGTAAAATAAAGAGATAGTTCACCCAAAAGTGAAAAAAGAAAAAAAAAACCCTATGGAAGTCAATGACTTCCGTCAACTATTTGGTTATCAACATACTTAAAAATATGTTATTTGGTGTTCAGCAAAAGTGAAGGGTGAGTAAATGATGACAGAATTTTCATTTTTGGTGATCTAACTAAACTTTCTTTTTTCAATTCCTGTTGTATGGCTTCTAAATATCTCCTCTTGTGCTTCATGAGGCAAAAAAGTGATTTGAGTGACCTTTTTGGGTGAACTATGCCATAAATTTGCATGGTTTCAAATACTTAAAGAATACCTTTTCCTCAAAAAACATAATTTCTTTACGACTGAAGAAAGACATGAACATCTTGGATGACAAGGGGCTGAGTACATTATCTGTACATTTTTGTTCTGGAAGTGAACTAATCCTTTAAGATAACAGGTTTTTAAAACATTAAAGTTCCATGGTTGTGCACTGTTGCATTATGTGCAATTTTTTGTGCAGGTTTACATAAAACTTACAATAAGAATCTCATTGCAGCTGCGTCTGTACTCTTCCAGGAGTTTCTCCTGGTATGACGAAGGCTCATGAGGGCTCGACTGACCATCTTCTTGCCTGCTCTGTTCGTCCAGTCGTTTTCTCTGAGTTATCAGATGAATTAATCTTTTGTGATCAAGGTTTGTGTGTTTTTGTAAGTTCCACACCGCAGCTTCTTCTTGGCTACTGGCAAAGGTGCAACGGTCATGATGTACATGGCACCCGACATCCTCCTTAAAATACCAACACACTTCATATCGAACAGGTCGTGGGTGAGAGGGGCGCATAGACACAGGGCTCCATCTCTGACCTCTGACTTTCACCCTAGCTAGTAGAAGATCGTGAGAGCAACGGTGAGGTGTTGTAATGATGGAGTAGGAAATGCGAGAGTGTTTATGAGTGCAGACGTTACAAGCAGCTCTCAGCTCAAATATCTGCATGAACGCCTGCAGCTGAGCATCTCTAGACTGTACCATAGACATTTCTACAGATTCAAGCCATAACACACATACATGAACGCCTTCATCTGATACTCGCAGCCTCAAATACTGCTGTAGATGCAACCTAAGGTGAGGAAAGAGAAAAACACAGCTCATCAGATGATCCCTGTATTGATCACATGAGAGAGTATGCAAACACAATTCAAATTTATAAGAGCATAAATACTGCTATATTTAGACCTTTGAACAGATATAGGGAAGTATAAAAGACAAATTATGATTCATAACAGCTAGAGATCCTGCATTTCAGATTTTGTTTCTTATGCTGTTAATTGTCAAGAGATTTTTGAACTACTATTTATCTTTGGCATTTTATGGGTAATTCGTAGTCAGTTGTTATGGTTAAATGAGAATGAAAAGCTGTACAATATAAGGTCGAGATTATCATGCACATTAGACAAAATACTTATTTTCCTTCTCACAACACCTAGCAACCAGACAGAAACGGTGCATGAAACAATGGAAATTAACTCCACAAACAGGTTTTGGGTCAAGTAGCATTCAGACAATTCAGACAATTTAGCACTCAGTTTAAGAGGTTAACCACAAACCTCTTAAACTGAAACCTGTGAATGACAGTATGCAGTATATATTTGCCAGGGTGGATAAATAGAGTTATAGGTCAAGATGGGATTGTTTTACGTCAGTATGACTAAATAGAAATGACTTCAGATCATGCAAGGATTATTTTAGGTCAGTGTGTCGCATATTGATGCTTGGTCAGGACCCCTTGGTGTCGCGTTTTAACACTCAGGGTACCCTTACAGTGTAATTTTTCGACAGGCAGGCTTTGTTTTATTCACATTTTCGCAGCTTCCCTATTAAATCCATTAACACAGCTGCTTCTTTTGACACTCAGTCTGGCTGAGGGGGCATATTCCGACGGGAAAGTGACGTCAATGCAAACCCTTTATTGTTTAGCCGCCAGATATGGACATTTCTGAACGCTCTTTCCTGCTTGCTGTGCCTTATTTTGTTCTTCGCCTTGCCAGTGTTTTTGATCTTGGGCTGTATGCTTGTGTTTGTGATCGTTTGCTGTCTGTCCTCACCTTATGCCTGTTATGAATTAGTCTTGCTTTGCCTCTCCTGTTTTGTTTACTGGTGTTTGACCCTGCTTAGTCCAACTATGCTCTATGAAATAAAATAAACATTTGGACCCCCACTTTGTTGACACATTCTAAACAATAGAGAATCTTTGACTAAACCTTGCTAGCTTGCACTATGTTGCAGAGCTCCCTCCTTAATTTCTTTAGTAAAAAAAAAACAGTACGCTTGGTTAGAGTGCACAATCACAATGGAAGCTGCTTTTGGCCAGTCCTGTCGCCACATTAACAGTGATGTGAGGAGGACAGGTTCAGCATCTTGGACAGTTTTATATAAAACACTGCTGTGACCTGACAGAAAGGTTTCATGGAGATAAAAAAGGATGGAAAAGATGACATCATGCAACAGGTAAAAAAGATGCACAGGGCCATTTACTGACCTGATTGAAAGAAATTTATCATTGACATTTAGCTTTTCTGTGCAAAACAAGGCATTGGACTGTATGGTCACAAGACACAGAAAGCCTGAGCTTTGAATTGTTTAAAGTCAATATGACCCGAGATAAAACAACGCCTTGATGAGCTTCCAGCTACTGCAAAAATGAAGAGCCCAGACATTCAAAAAAACCTCCTTGAAACTGCAGCATGACTTCTCCTTCGAAAAATCAGAGGAGAATTGCATGTGCAGGCTCTTTCAACAGGCTCAAAAGTGTCTCCTACTCTGGCCACTTTTTTTGATGTTATAATTTCACTGCACCAATTCATGACCAGAGCCAACAGACATGCATGGTTTCTACAGATCCAAAAAGAGCTACAGCTGCAATCAGAAATATTCAACCCCCTCATCTCAAACGACATTGTAGTGATGTCGATGAATGACAATGCCAATAAATTATAAAAAAAAAAACAACATATTTGAGTTTCTTTTTTATTAATCATTGCAAATTCATGTGTGAAAGCCTCTAGTTCAGTGATGTTTGATGGGTTTCGTGCTGCAACTGCCTTCTTTAAATCCCACCAATGGTGACTGAGAAGGACACTCCAGGACATTCCAGGATCTTTTTCTCAACCATGCTTTAGTTGACTTGAAGGTGTGACTGGGATCATTGTCTTGCTGGAAAGTCCAGTGATCATCAAGATTTATTTTGTCAACAAAAGGCATCACATTCCTCTTTAAAATGGCCCGGTATTGCCAGTTCTCGACGCAGAAAAACAGCCCCATATTATCAATGACCCACCTACATGCTTGACAGTGGGAATGGTATTCTTCCGGTCATAAGCCTGGCCTTTTCCTACACCAGAAATACCGGTGGTCCATATGCCCAAATAGTTTCTAGTGTGGTTTCAACAGTCCATAGAACTGTCTCCTAAAACTGTAATCTTATCCATATATCCATATTCTAGTCGACTTTTGGTGTTGTCAAAAGTAGAGTGCTTCTTGGAGTCCATGAAGTTCTTGTTTATTCAGTGCACGACTTACAGTTGCCATTAAAGCACCTGTACCGGCCCTCATCAGGTCATCCTGTAGGTGTCCTGCAGTCACACAGGGGTTCCCCTTCGGGAACTCGAGCCGCGTCGAAAACGCTATGGGAACGCCTCCAGCGTGACCGCGCTCTGAACACGTGTGAAATCAGACCAATGGAAGAGCGAGACGTCACAGGCGGGTGACGTCACAGACCAGGAAGCATAAAAGCACGTGCGCCAGAACGAACGACAGCTTCTGTCTTTCAGCAGCGCTCTATGTGTGTCTCTGTTTTTGTGCCTTTGGTTGCTAGTTTGCACCACTTTCTTTTTGCACAAAATGTCTAAAAAAGCTAGTAAGACCAAGCATTTAGACGAGCCACGTTTTAGAGCGTGTGTTCCTCCTTGCCCTCGTTTCATTACGGGTAAGGATACACACGCTCTATGCGTGGTTTGTCTGGGAGCGGAGCACGCGGCAACAGCCCTCGAGGGGGCTGATTGCCCACATTGTGTGCAGATGAGTCTGCACACACTCCGCTCCCGGAAGGCTCTCTTCCAGCGGGGAGCCTTCAGCAGCGTTCCCCGCGGATCTGGTCCCGCTTCCGCCGAGGCGGGGCTGCGGCTGCATTCGTGGGGTTCGCAGCTGGATCTAGCGGAGGGTTTGGAGACGGGTAACCCCCTATCTCCTGCCTCACCCGCTAGATCCCCAGCCTGTCCTCTGGGTGCGGAAGCCCGCGCTGCGGATTCTTCCCCCCGGGGGACGGGCTCGACACTCCCCATATCTTCCTCTGAGGAGGTTGATGTGGAGAGTGTCGAAGATGTACAAGCACCTGTGTTTCCCCAATATGAGGAGCTGCTGGAGGTGGTGACTCGTGCGGTGGCCAAGCTCAATATCGATTGGCCCCCCGAGTCAGTGGTTGAGCCGCAGAGAAGCAAATTAGACGAGAGGTTTCTGCGGTCTCGCCCACCTTCAGCACGCCGGAGCCTTCCGTTTTTTCCCGATCTCCACACTGAGGTGTCGAGATCGTGGAATAACCCTTTCTCGTCCCGCTTGTTCATTCCCGCCTCCTATAACTACTCATGTGGGCGGGTTGGATGAGCGGGGGTACAGAGCGATGCCCCGGGTGGAACAGACGCTTGCCAGCTATCTGTCCCCCGCCGCGGCATCGTCTCTGAAGGCTCCGGTCTTGCCCTCCAAGCCGCTGCGAGTCACCTCAGCGCTGGTGGGCAAGGGGTACGCGGCCGCGGGTCAGGCTGGTGCGTGTCTGCACACCATGTCGGTGTTACAGGCGTACCAGGCTGACCTGCTTAAGGAGTTGGATGAAGGCGCGGAGATCAGGGATTGTGATATCTCTGAGCTCCGGAGGACCGCTGATTTGTCTCTCCGTGCCACTAAGGAGACCGCCCGTGCCATCGGGCGGTCTATGGCTTCCCTTGTGGCTGCGGAGAGACATCTCTGGTTGACCCTGTCCGATATGAGAGAAAAGGACAGGGTCTTCCTCCTGGACGCCCCGCTTTCGCCTTCTGGCCTGTTCGGCGACGCAGTCAACGCTGTCGTCGACAGGTACCAGGAGGCACGTAAGCAAGCGGCGGCGTTCCAGCGGTTCCTCCCTCGCCGCCATCCAGCTCACGAGGCTGCTGAGCTGGAGCAGCCTCGTCCGCGTACCAGCTCCTCTTACCGGGAAACGCAAAAACAGAGCGTCGCCACCCGCACTCCTCCCCATCGAAGGCGGGTGCGCAGACGCTCTAGGTCGGGGGCCCCCGGGATGAAGCCCGATCTGCGGGTCGTGCTTCAGTCTAGGAGGTCCTCGGCCAAGCGGCCCTGATGGTGCGGGGCCGCTGAGGGTAGCCCCATCAGGGGAGTTCCGGGGTGCACCGCATTATTCGGTGTCCGGCTCCCCCCTGTGCCCTCGGGAGGCTGTCTTGCTCACCCTGCCGGTGATTCAGGGCGCAGCAGCCTCCGGCGAGCTTTCCCCTCAGTCTTTTCCGGCCAGAGACGTTCCAGAGCTGGGGGGCTCGCCACCCCTGCGGGGGTCTCAGGGTCCGCTAGATCAGGTGCTTCCTGCCGGGCAACCGTTACAGGACACCGGTCTAGCGACCCGTGTTACACCAGAGGCCAGTCTCGAGAGGCTGGTTCCCTTAGTAGATCATTTGGCAGCGTGGAAACTACTGCCCAATGTGTCTGCTTGGGTCCTGCACACTGTAGAGCGAGGTTATCGCATTCAGTTCGGCGCTCCACCTCCGCCGTTCAACGGGGTCTTTCCCACTTTGGTGGGCCCCGAGCAGGGTCTGGTAATGGAACAGGAAGTAGCTACTCTCCTGAGGAAGGAGGCCATCGAGGTGGTCCCTCCTCAGTCCAGAGAGTCCGGGTTCTACAGCCGGTACTTCATTGTTCCCAAGAAGGATGGGGGCCTGCGTCCTATTTTGGATCTTCGCCTCCTGAACCGCTCAGTCTTGCGGCTGAAGTTCAGGATGCTGACTGTAAGACAGGTCGTGTCTCAAATCAGGTCCGAGGACTGGTTTGTCACGATAGATCTAAAAGACGCGTATTTCCACGTCTCCATCCTTCCTCAACACAGGAAGTTCCTGAGGTTTGCTTTCAGGGGCGAAGCTTACCAATATCGGGTTCTTCCTTTCGGCCTAGCACTCTCCCCCCGCACTTTCACGAAGTGTGTGGATGCAGCTCTGGCTCCCCTGCGACTCCAGGGCATCCGCATACTCAATTACATCGACGACTGGCTTATCCTGGCCCAGTCGGAGATGGTAGCGGTTCGGCATCGAGATGTCGTTCTCGCACACATGAAAGAGCTGGGGTTAAGACTAAACGCCAAGAAAAGTGTGCTTTCTCCAGTACAGAGAACCACTTATCTGGGCGTGGTGTGGGATTCGACCACGATGCAGGCACAGTTGTCTCCTGCTCGGATCGAGTCGATCCTCGCCGCAGTCATGAGAGTGAAGGAAGGCCGGTCACTCACTGTCAAGCAGTTTCAACGACTGCTGGGTCTGATGGCAGCTGCGTCCAACGTGATACCTTTTGGCCTGCTGTACATGAGACCCCTACAGTGGTGGCTCAAGACCAGGGGGTTCTCCCCGAGGGGAAACCCGCTTCGCATGATCAAGGTCACGCGGCGATGCCTACGTGCCTTAGACATGTGGAGGAAACCCTGGTTCTTGTCTCAGGGCCCGGTGCTGGGAGCTCCTTGTCGCCGTGTATCACTAGCGACGGACGCGTCCCTCACCGGTTGGGGAGCGGTCATGAGTGGCCACCCTGCCCGCGGTCTGTGGAGCGGTCACCAACTCACCTGGCACATAAATTGCCTGGAGATGCTGGCCGTGTTTCAAGGGCTGAAACACTTTCTCCCGGACCTGAGAAATCGTCACGTGTTGGTCGACAACACGGCGGTGGTCTCTTACATCAACCACCAAGGAGGTCTGCGTTCGCGCCCCTTGTACAAGCTGGCGCACCAGATCCTTGTGTGGTCCCAGGGCAAACTCCTCTCGCTGAGAGCAGTTTTTGTGCCCGGGTATCTCAATGTGGGAGCAGACATCCTGTCGAGACAGGGGCATGGTACAGACGTGGCCGAGGCTGCGTCTGTACGCTTTCCCCCCGATCGCTCTGCTCCCGGGAGTTCTAGAGAGAGTGCGCCGGGATGGGGTGTCCCTTCTTCTAGTAGCCCCGTTCTGGCCGGGCCGAGTATGGTTCTCGGACCTGATTTCCCTCCTCGACGGCTCTCCCTGGGAGATTCCCGTCAGGAGGGATCTCCTCTCACAGGCAGGGGGTTCCTTCCTTCACCCCCGGCCGGAGCTGTGGAAGCTTTGGGTGTGGCCTCTGAGGGGGCGCACCTCTTAGCTTCCGGTCTCTCAACCGAGGTTGTTGAGACCCTACTCCAATCTAGAGCTCCCTCCACGAGGAAACTGTATGCCTTGAAGTGGAAACTTTTCACTTCCTGGTGTGGACGCCGCCAGCAGAACCCAGTTAACTGCCCAGTTGGCTCAGTGCTGGAGTTTCTGCAGGACAGGCTGTCTGCAGGGTTATCCCACTCCACCTTGAAGGTTTACGTGGCGGCCATTGCGGCCTACCACGCCCCTCTCGGTGGTCTTTCCGTGGGTAGGAACCCCCTGGTTACACGTTTCCTCCGCGGTGCGCTGAGGCTAAGGCCCCCGGTACGACCTCGTGTCCCTTCCTGGGACCTGTCTGTGGTGCTTGAGGCTCTCTGTCTTCCTCCCTTCCTCTGCACCACGGCCTGTCGTACTCCAGGCCTTCTGCCCTCCTCCCTTTCGGGAGCCTGACCAGCAGAAGCTGAACTGTATGTGTCCAGTTCGAGCGCTGGATGCATACGTTCACCGGGTGGCTCCTTGGAGAAGGTCGGACCAGTTGTTCATTTGTTTCGGTCCTCAGAGACGTGGTCTCCCTGCCTCTAAGCAGACCATAAGTCGGTGGATAGTCGAGGCTATCCTCCTGGCTTATGAGTCTTCGGGCCTTCCCCCTCCCTTGGGGGTGAAGGCTCACTCCACCCGTAGCATGGCGGCCTCTAAATCCTTCCTTGCGGGTATCCCCCTGCAGGATATCTGTAACGCTGCGGGCTGGTCCACGGCCCTTACGTTTGTCAGGTTCTACCGTCTTGACCTCTTGACCCCTGGTTCTTCGGTCCTTCCTACCTCTCTCTAGGCAGGGACTTGGAGCTGGTGGCGTGGGCATCTCGTTCCCATAGCGTTTTCGACGCGGCTCGAGTTCCCGAAGGGGAACGTCTCAAGTTACGTATGTAACCCTGGTTCCCCGAGGGAACGAGACGCCGCGTCTCGAGGCCAGCTTCTTGCGTCCCTGCGAGCGCTGCTTCTCTCTGAAGCTGTCGTTCGTTCTGGCGCACGTGCTTTTATGCTTCCTGGTCTGTGACGTCACCCGCCTGTGACGTCTCGCTCTTCTATTGGTCTGATTTCACATGTGTTCAGAGCGCGGTCACGCTGGAGGCGTTCCCATAGCGTTTTCGACGCGGCGTCTCGTTCCCTCGGGGAACCAGGGTTACATACGTAACCTGAGACGTTTTTCTTAGTTGTCCTAACTAAATTTATATGAGCCCTTGATGAAATGTTGGGCTTTCATCTATAGTCAGGCAGATTTGCAGCTGTTCCATAAGTTTAAAACTTCCTTATAATGCTCCCAGTGGTGTGTCTTGAAATGTTAAATGTTTTGGAAATCTTCAGGTGTGATCAAATAATAATTTCCCTCAGCTTTTGTGGAAGCTCCTTTGTCTTTCCCATGATTGTAATTGACCTTGAATACTTTCATCAGTTTATATACTGTATGCATCACAACTGAAGCAAATAAAGGATCATTATAGAGTTCCCAAAGGTTTAATTATGTTTCAACTCCACGTTAGGCAATAAAAAATGTCAGAAAGCTTTAAAAACAACATTAAATAGGGGTTGAATTATTGTGACTTGTTGCATTTTCTAAGCTGTTTAGTGCAAGTGATTTTGCGACAAAAGGTCTACAGTCCCCATCTGTTTCTCTTACAGATTATGTCCATATGGTTGAGGGCCTTAAAGAAACTTTCGCTACATTTAGGAACTCGGGAAGGAAATTTGAGAGAATCACCAGGCTTACTGATGACGTCATGAAAAAAAAAACAATGCGCACAACTGGGAAGTAGTTGACGCACGTAACAGAAAATACCAGCCTTCTGACTCACGTGACATCTACAGCGCCCATTCGGAGTGACTTGGGATTGCAATCCTTGTGGATTTCCGTTCTTGACAGATAGCTGATGAAGCTTAACAACCATTTTCAGAGTGATTCCTACAGAATAATGAAGTCTGTTGCCTCCTTGCTGCCCGGAACAGACATGTTTGGCCAGATGGAAATATTACAGGTACCAAGCAAAGACTATAGACTTGGAGTGGAAGGTCCTGAACTTACAGTATTTGAGCAACTGCTCAGACGAATGGATGTGAGTCACCTGTACCCATTCTTAATAGAAGTCTTAGACTCATGTGATAGAGACATTTTCCCATACATTAACAGTTTACTGTATTTTGATCACATTGCCTGTTACAAGCTGTTCTGTGGAGCGCTTGTTTTCAGCAGTGAACCAAATCAAATCCACCAACAGAGCAACCATGTTTACAGAAAGACTAAATAGCCTTTCTAAATAGCTGATTTTTCAATGAGAACTCGCAGAGACACTGGACCCAGATGACATAATGTGGCATTCAAGGCCAGGCCACGTCGTCTCACCCTTTAAGCAGCTAACAAGCACTATAAAAGGTACACAAAATGTGCATATACATACATAAAAGGATTCATTTCGTTGCATATTTATCTTCTGATACACAAACAGGGATCAGATATCAAAGTACACAGGTTGTTGCTGAACAGCCCTGTCTAATTATGAGGTGATTGCTTCAGCCTAGTATAAATACAGTTTTTTATAGTGCCCAATATACTACAGTACTATCATATTTCCTCATGTCTGCAGAAGTATGCAGAAGTTTTTGTGCTGGCACGAGGAAATTCTACCAGTTTGACTACTTTTGAGCACTGAGGTGCCAACAGTTTAGACTCTAAAAATGGATCACATCTTTCCACACATCACATTCCACACGTTTACTATCACTAAGAGATATGATGTTTATGGTAGAACAGTCATTTATTTCCTACGTGTTTATCAAGGACAGTAAAAGTTTGCAAAGAATTGTGCAGTTCACTTTTGAATTTAAACACTTTGCACTTTATAGCACTTTTTTGCACGACTTTTATGTAGCCTTTATTAAAGCATAACAACAGAACAGCTGGAGAGCCTGTCCTACTCGTTGTGTGTGGTTCCTTTTTCTAGTTTGTGACTTTCTGTTACGTTTTGGGATGTTTTGGCGCTACGCCGTTTCCCTCATCATTGTTAAATTTTGAATTGAAACATTCAGGCTAAATGAACATTTTAACTGTCGTAATGCTTGTACGACAAAATAGCAACAAGAATAATTTTCTGAAAATTGTGAATGACCCTTCTGTAAATTTCTGTTGTACATTATAGACTACACTTGTTTTTAAAGAGTCGCACCCAATGGCTGAGGCAAGGAAACGACAATATAAACGACAATAAAAATGAAAATTCACTATAATATAAACCAAAGTCAATGGAAAATAAGAACAGAGCGCGCTGTGTAATATGACGCCTGACGTAGAAGCAGCACGCCTGAAACGGAGCAGTACCGATCTTTTCCATACAAATAAAATAGCTTAAATAATTTTTAGCCTACCTTTACATTCTAAAGTAGAGAAATGTTAAGTCACCTGCGCTCGAACACATCTCCATCAAGTGCACACAACGCAAAACCAACTTCATCTTCCTCTAGCCCACTATTACCGTCGCCGCTTACTTGAGTTTCGTTTTCCTGGGAGTGAGAGATGACTTTTATTGGTCGTGTTTGCCCTTCCTTTTTTTGTTTGCATGATAGAGCGCATGTAAAAAAAAAAAAAATCCATCCGTCTGTCTCATTCACTTATCTGCATATACACTACCGTTCAAAAGTTTGGGGTCAGTAAATTTTTATTGTTTCTTTTTTTTTTTTTTTTAAGAAATTAATATTTTTATTCACCAAGGATGTATTAAGTTAATAATTAAAAGTTTATTAAAAGTTAATAATAAATAATTTACATTGTTATAAAATATTTATATTTTGAATAAACACTGTACTTTTTAAACTTGTTATTCATGAAAGAATCCTGAAAAAAAAAATCACAGGTTCCAAAAAATATTTGGCAGCACAACTGTTGATATTATCAACACTGATCATTCTAATAATAAATCCGCATATTAGAATGATTTCTGAAGGATCATGTGACACTTAAGACTGGAGTAACAGCTGATAAAAATTCAGCTTTTCATCACAGGAATAAATTCTATTTTAAAGTATGTTAAAATAAAAAACATTATTTTATATTGTAAAAAAATTTTGCAATATTATTTGTGTGAATACTTTTTTGTGAACAAGGTGTGCAATTTCTCCATCACAAATGGCACAAAATGGAATTACAGTCTGTTTCAGTGACTCAGCATTGGTTTGACCAATTGTGTAAATTTAAAGTGGGATTACTTATTTGTCCAAAAGATGGACTGTGCACGGGACAACGCCCCTGCCATTATGCAAATCCCATGGGTGCTGCTAATGGCATAGAAAATGAGTGTTTTCACTTTTGTTTTTGCTTGTAATCAGATGGAAAAAACCTATGCTGTTTATTTTGACATTCCTGTACTCCTATATGAGTGTGGTGATTGCAGTTTTCTGTGAAATATAATAAACATTTCTTTTGAAACCATTGTAAACCACTGCACCACGGCAAAATTATTACCCAATATATAATTTAATCATGACGATAAAAGTCCCAATGCCTTTCGAGCCTGCATGTTGACGTTAAAGGTTTCATTTTTAAAGAAATGTAGGACACTGCACGTCAAAAAATTACAGTGAAGGGGTACCCTGTGCATCAAAAAGTGAGGTTTCTGACCAAGCATCAATATGTGATGAGAGTGAGAATAAGTTGCATGCAAAGTGCCTTTGTAAACATTGCACAAATGCATTACACAAAACGTGCATGGACGTGCATATAAGGATTCATTTCACTGCATATTTATCTTCTGGTACACAGACAGAGGTCAGATGTCAAAACAAGCAGGTTGTTGCTGGGCAACCCTGCATAATTATGAGGTTATTGCTTTGGTCTAGAGTAAATACAGCTTTTTTTATAGTTCCCAATACACTGCCATCATATATCCTCATGTCTGCAGAAGTTTTTGTGCTGGCACCAAGAAATTCTACCAATTTGACTACTTTTAAGCACTTAGGTGCCATTTAAACAAATAGTTTATAACTTCAGACACTAAAAATGGATCACATCTTTTCACACATCACATTTCACACATTCACTATCAGTTGAGAGATAGGATGTTTATTGGTTTATGGTTAATGATGTCTTAAGTGTACATCTAATTCATGAGAATAATAAATAATAACTCCATTAATTACAGTAAGTATTACATTTATTGCGTCTATAAAGGTCTAAATTGATATTTTTGCTTCCAAAAACAAAAACACTATAACTTTTACTCCACAAATCCTTTATCAAATACACACAAAAACCTTGATATTCACCATGATGCGATGTCATAGATCACTATTTTCCAGACACAATTAGGCAAAATTATATCAGTTAACCTCAAAACTCTTTTGATCGACTAAATCTTACAAATGTTGATATTCAGATAAAATGACAAAATTAATGGTGTAGGCATTCATCAAAAGTGCTGAGACTAGACTTTGTGTTGTCTGTGAGAAAAAAGATAAGAGATGTACAATTTTATTGTCAAATACTGTAATGTTATATTATATCACAATATATCTATATGTTTTGTGCACCAAATTACACTGTGAACATGTGAAGGATACCCTTACAAAAGGTGTACGTTTGTATTAATATAGGAAATGTTTCCTTTTCTTTCTAGTAGGTGACAACCTATAAATGACTGTGAGCAACACTGAATGATCTATTCTATGGGCACTTCATCAATAAGTGCCATTAAGCAAATCTTGTTCAGAGTCACAGATTCCTTTCTTAGTTTAAACCCCCTTTTGACATCACTCATTTCACTCAACCAGTGGAATGAGTTTGGGGTAGGACTACATGTTTTTGTCCAGTCAGTGTCAGACAGGCATGTTTAGGATTTAAAGTACCAATTCCAGTGAATGCCTTTTGTAAATTTAGTGTGTGATTTCTACACCACAAATGTCACAATATGAAATTGCAGTTTGTTTCAGCAACCTAACACAACCTAACCTACTACTATTGTGTAAGTTTGAGCTGGGACTACCTGTTTGTCCAAATGATGGACTATGAATTAGAAAACAAGTGCCTGCCATTTTGCAAATCATATGGGTGCCGTTAATGGTGTAGAAATTACACTGAGCATTTTCAAGGGTGCTTATGTTCAGGATTCTTTACCTCATGCTTTAGTAAGTCTTTAAAAGCTGTCAGTCATGGATTGTGTTTTGTATCAGGTTTTTAATGCCTCAATCCCTTGTCCAGGCTTTTCATCATGGATCTCTGCATGAAGAAGTTGGGAACCATTTCTACAAGAGGGCAAAGAAATGGCATTACATAGTCCTTAAAAATGTTACCACCATGTAAGCGTTTCTTTTCATTATTCAACTTATTTATTTCTTCTTTAAGGTTTTCTGCTTGATCCATAAAGCCTTTCTTTAGCATCTCCTCCTGCTCTTTCAGTTTGCTCTCAATGGCTCTGTCCATCTCATGCTGCTGCTGCTCCAGCTCCTTTTTGAACTTATGCTTTAACTGTTTTAGCTTGTCCTCATTCTGTGCTTTCTCCGTCTCCATCATTTGTTCACACTTAATTCGTTTCTCCTTTTCCTCTTTATACTTCTGTTCCAGCAGAGCTTCATTCTCTTTCCCCACTGAACATTCAGTCAACATAGAAAGAATATGAAATGATAATTTTACCTCAACCCTAAGAAACTGAGATTTAATTTTTTAAGGTATTTACATCCTGTGCTTCAAAAAACGAAAATAACTTACTTTTGATTTGTTTCTCACTTTCGGTGAGTTTATTATCCATGCAGAGGATGCCTTTTGCTTCAGGTTCCCGTTCTTTCAGAAACTCTTCCAGCACAGCCTCAGCCTGCACACAAACAAATCTTAGACCAGTGTTTCTTAAGTCATGCTGGACTTATCATTTTCCTCTTGAAATAAAGTGTAACCTGATGTAAATAAAATCTAGATACTGAGCAGATATAAAACATGTTAATGCCAGATAAACAGAGAGTCCTATAGTGTAAATGCACGTGAGTCAAATACACTCACAAATAAACACTGAAAGTGTCCTTACCCTTACACCTTTGTTGGGTTCTCTGCGGTACTGTTCAACGATAGCATCTCTGTCTCTGCAGTAGAGTTCATATCCTCCAGACTGACTGTACTCTCCATCCTGCAGCTGTTTATTCATATCAGAGAGCAGATCCTTCAGCAGTTCTCTGAACTTTCTCTCTGATGCCATCTCATTCTTTTCCAGTAAGTCTACGTAGAAGTTATATACAGCTTCCTGTAAACACATAGATCTATTACGAGATCTATTGTGCAATAGCTAGTATTCCCATTCATTTCAATGCCATTAATTTCCCAGTTACATATTTGCTAGTACACATGCATGAGTGTATAAGTATGAGTGGGTCTTCTAAATTTATAACTCACCTCCAGTTTTTTCAAGAATTCCACTTTTTCATCTTTGAATGAGCGTTTTATGAACTCAGAAGTGGCCAGACTGCTGAATTTCTGGTGCTTGCAGGTCAATTTTCAATACTGATTGGTAACATCTTTTTCACCTGTAAAAACATGTTTTTGTGTTTACTTGAAGGGTGTTTATGCATTTATTGAAGATGTTTAAGCCAAACTTGGTGGTTCTGATTTTAGAGACATATTCAAAATTCAGCTATATACAAAGTTTGGTGTTCTGGAAGTTTGACTGAACGCAATCAGAATGTGCATGCCTCACCTCTTCCATTCCTTTTTGATATACTTTCAAAGCTTTTTGAACGGCTGCCTGGTTTTCTAGACTTGCCAGAACAACCACTGCATTGTCCAGACAGGGCACTTCACCACTGCTGATTGTGTCTACATAAATTTCAACCAGACGCCCAAACACTGACAACACGCACAAACAGTTAGGAGAACAGTAAATGCTTCATAGCATATCCAAACCACAAATAAATGTTCAATTAGCAAAGCTTATACTGTATCTGAAATATGTTTAAGCATTCAAATGAATGAAACTTTTCATTTGGTAAAACACTCACTTTGGCCAGTAACTATGTGTCCTCCTTTCAGTGTTTTCACAGCACTGTTGACAAACATGTGGTCACAGAAATGTCTCGTGACCTCCAGAAATTGTTGTGCAAGATCCTGGTCTTGTAAGCTCTCCAGGCGTGTCATGTCTTCCTGAGAGTTAACAGGAAGCGGGAACACAAAACACTTCCGGCTTGATACACAGACGGGGCAGATTGTAGTCACTCCTTGTCTTACTCAGACCTGAAAAGAGATTTTTCAGGAAAGAAAAAGAAACTGAGTCAGTCAACATACTTCATTTCCATTTTTCAGGCATTGTTCATTTACACAAATACATACACAAATATTAATACAGGCTGCATAGGAGTGCAAACAAATATGTGGTCCACTAATGAAATAGCGATCATGCCAGTTTAGTATGTAGTCTACATTGATTGCATCAGTGGTTATTTCAAATAACTCACAAAATGGGTATCATAGGTCTGTGAACCTGTTTATTTTGACAATGTTTTTAAACTCAAATTCTACCCCAGAAAAGAAATGAATCATGCAGTGGGCAAGTCATTTTTAATCTTCCTGTAGCTCAAATAGAGAATGGTGCTAACAATGCCAGTATCTTGGGTTTTATTGCCAGGATAACCAAGAATTGCTAAAACCTTAAATGCAATGCAAGCTGCTTTGGAAAAAAGCTACTGCCAAATGTGCAAATGTAGTTCTGTCTTACCTTTCTTGAGCTGGAGGGCATTTTCAAGGTAACCATCCTCGGTCACTTTCTCCCCTTTAATTTCCAAATCCAAGGTGAAATCTCTCACGACCCAGATGAATGATGGGAAAAACCTCACATACTCAGAATCTTCCCCTTCCTCCTCATCTTCTGCTTCTGCAGACCTGATCTTGATCTGCTCAGTGAGCTCAGCAACATAGCTGCAGTGCATTAAGAAGCATCTTGTAAATTGCATGTTTGTATATGTAAAAGAAGAAGTAGGTGGGATATGAGGCAGTTTAAAGGATACTGCAGATTCTCCACTGCATTGTTATCGATGGTGCCATGGCTGTTGTACACCAATGTGCTGCTGAGCAGAACAGCCAGACAGAAGATCCAGCCATCATTCTTTGAGTCTCCCTGAAACATACAGTGTCTTCAGATCAAAGCAACTTCATTCAGAACACACCATACAACTTAATACTGTTCCTTCCAAGGGACTAATGGCAAACTGGGACTAGGAAATTATTAGTAGAAGTTAGTGACTGTGCTCACCTTCTGTACGTCACCAAGTCCCTCTGTGTCCAGCAGCACAAGAGTGTGTCCTTCCTTATTTGGGTGAGGGACACACCACATCCAGATGCCTTTGGTCTTTGACTCAACAGTGTTGCCGAGAGCAAAGCCTGAGACAATCGCGGATGTTGACGGATATACACATTCAGATTCTGCGTTCTCATCATATCAACACATACTGAAAGACTTGAGAAAGCTTTTTTTTCTCACCTGACTGTTTTCCTGCCAGGCGGTTCATAAGGTAAGACTTCCCTGTACGGTAGAGTCCCACCACAGACACCACCACCACCGGCTCACTAATCCCATCCAGAATGTCTTTGGCCTCTTTTCTCACATGCAGCTTTCCATTTTCATCATTTTCAATGAGACACACTGGAGCTGACATGTACTTACTACAAGACATGATCCTAAGTAAAAACCATACACACAAAATTAAACAGACTTGCAGTACAGTGTGCTATACATTGAGACGGTATGTCTGAATTTCAGCATAGCTGTGATAAACTGCAGCTAGCCTGGGCTGCATTGTGGGATTAAAACTCTTAGTCATTTTCTGTATTATTCATTACCTTATTTAGAGGCAAGTGAAGTCCACGCATATCTCCTAATTTGCTGCTGTAATTAAAGGAAAAATCTAATTTTTCACATTTTTAGCCTTGCGTAAACCACTGCACCTACATGCAATTAAAGAGACACTGCTCAACACATCTTTTGCCTATAAGCTTCTTATGTTGTGCAATGCATAGTATGGATTGGCAAAAATGCACTGTCACTGGCCTATCCATAATGCAGGAATCGAAAGTGAAAGTGTTTTCAGATTCACTTTACGCTGACAAACAACAACTATCAGTAACATCAGTCTGAACTGAAACCCCCTGCACATGTATTTATTTATTTAGCCAGAAATTTAATTCTGCAGTCATAACTATTCTTTTTTATGAAAGCCCTTCCCATCACTCATTTGCATTTCAGCTCTATCTAAAGCAGTGTCATTCCTCTGCAGTGGAATAACTGGAGAATATGTGGAGCAGCTATTTAAGCAGCGTTGTGCTGCCCCCTCGCTACAGTATAATTTATTACATCTCTTTATATAGTTTTCATTAGAATTTGGTCTGAAATACCAAATATAAACTAAAAAGAATGTTCTGTATGTTTTTGTATCTGAAGCTTTACTTTTTTGCTACGTTTCATATGTATAGATTTGACTGATTTCAGTGGATTTCGTATTTCACTTAAATATTATGAAAAGCAATCCTGAAATATATAAGGTAATTACAAATATTTGAAATAGCCTACTACATTAGACTGTATTTTTTATTTCATATTTTATTTCTAATGTCTATAGAGAAAAATAGATCTTACCTCTGCTTGCCTTTCGTCGCGGATGGTTCTGACTGAAGCTCGTGTATGAATAGCCTAATGAAGGGTTGTGGTGGTCAGCACAGCCACCGTCTCAAAAGTGCCCTCCCAGAAAGTCCGTAAAATGAGGTGGTTTCCGGTAAAGCATGATGCTGCAGAACTGACTTCGTGAACTGTTGCAGAAGATAGGAGGTCTAGTCCTCCTCCCTATGTTTTTGATGTGATGTTGGTGGTCGTTTATTGATTTCATACAGATAGAATTAATTTTAACATTTTGCCGAACTTATTCACTAACAAATGTAGTATTTTATGAATTACACTACTTTATTTAACATTTGTTAAGATGTTTATGTATTGTGTTTATATGTGTACTTATTCGTGAGCAGGGGCTAAATTGAGGAGACTAAAGTCTCTGTAGAGCAAAAGTGGGCGTATCTGACTTTGTAGGTATTTTTAAACTGCTGGGTGTTTCTAAATCATGCAGTGAAAATGATCCCCCTTACCTGGCCCCACCCCTAAACCTACCTCACTATGACGTCAGCAAATCAGGTAACATGGTCTAAAAACGCCCCGATCTTGTAACGCCCATTACTTTCCTGTACTGACCTATACTTGATATTGAGCCCTGGCACATAGACTTACTTCGATGACTCAGTAGACTTTCCTTGTACATCAGGGGTGCACAAACTTAGTCCTGGAGGGTTGCCCTCCTGCAGAGTTTAACTCCAACCTCAATTCAACACACCTGAACCAGCTAATCAAGCTCTTACTAGAAAGGTTAAGGCTAGATGGTAGCTACTGGGCATGCACACATCAGTCTAGCGTAATTTTTGTCACACTGTAAAACAATAATACTGTTTTTGTGTTATAGTAAGGGCTAGGTTTAGGGTTGGCGCAGGTATAGACATTACTAAACACAATCTAAAAGGTAGAAAATTTAATTTCATTGTTAGTTTCCGGAAGGGGTGCTGAGGAAAGTTGGAGCTAAACTCTGCAGGACATAGGCCATGAGTTTGGGCACCAGGTTTGCCAGGTTTTCACAACAAAACCCGCCCAGTTGTAGCCCAATTGTGTTTTGAGGGGGGTCCCCATTAAAAAATGCATTCAGGTGGGTAAAATATATGTTATTTGGTGGGGTTCCTCTAGTCAAATTAGCATTCCAGGGGCTAAATATTACATTAATGTGTCACTTCAACCTGCGGACATGTAAAACAACCTGCGGCAACAGTGTTAAAGTAGCTCAATTTCACGGAAAAAACGTGGACTTGGCAACACTGTTGGGCACTCCTGTTATACATTTATATTTCTGCCATTCCAAAAGAGCCTTCTAATGGCAGAAAATCAATTTGCGTTTTGCAAATCACTCAAAATTTGTCCCCACAAAGATGATAATATCCAAAATCCTTGGCCTTGAAGGGACATTTTTTAGTCCCCATGAGGAAACAACCTTATTAAAGGCACAATATGTAAAATATCCTAAAACCACCAGAACAGTGTTAGCCTATATGTTTTGCTGACATGTGTACTTAGATTATCCCAAATGTTTCAAAGTGTTTAAATCCAGAGAAATAAGCGAATTTAACTAGTGTAACGGGCCGTGTCAATGTGTCACTTGCCACTGATGTCATACACCCTCGATTTTCCGGGTTTATTTTGTAGAAAACATGGAAACCCCAAAGACTCTTTAATATGTTATGCATTTCATTAGATATGTGATGAACGCATAGAGTAGCAATATAACAGAACTTTTTAACACACTCAAATGTATATAGTATGATAAAACAGCTCTGCTTTTTCCTATATACACATGACTGGAAAAAGCAGAAGTGATCGACTGTGGCATAATAAAAGCTCCACTATATTCGAGCTGTGTATTGTGTTCGTCCTTCATTGGCAATCGCTCAAGCGACCTTGTTTTGCTTCCACGACTTTGAGTCCCACCCTGTTTCATACTACAGTGACCTTAATAAAACTTTAGTATACACTCTAAAAAGTGCTGGGTTAAAAAAATAACCCAACCTTAACCCAGCCACTGGGTAACTATGGGACAGAACACGCTTTGGGTTGTTTTGACCCAAGTGCTGGGTTTAACCATTTGACCCAGAACGCTGGGTTGTTTATTTGACCCAACCAGTGGGTCAGGTTAACTGTGTTGCTGGGTTAAACATAACCTAATCATTGAGTTGTTTGTTGTCTTATTACCTTGCTACCTTTATATTTACCAATAATAATAAATAATCACAAAAGAATGTAAAGTTATTATTGCTCTTCTGCAATACAGTTAGAAAAACAAAAAACGAAAAAAAAAAACAAAAAAAAAAATGCAACTGTAAACAATTTTCATCAGTTTTATTTCTTTTTAAAACAATTCAATTCAAATGGGTGTAGCGGTCACACATTTTATCCAACCATTACAGACACATAAAACAACAACTTTAGTAGATCAGTTAATTTAAAGCACAAAACCTAAACTAGGCACTGTAGATTCCGATTCTGTCAACATTGCAGCAGCAGAACACTAAAAAATTAATTATTACCACATGAGAATCATTCCAAACATTATTAAAACTAAACCAAACAAAGTGTCCACCAGACAATACATATGACAATTTAAAACGTGTTACAAGCGGCCAGAAAAAAAAACTGTTGGCCTTAAAAAAAAAAATATTCACACATGAGAACATGCCATCAATATAATATACCTGCAAGCTGGAAAATTCCCAGACGGTCCACTTCAATTGCTGTGATACCAAGGCGAAGGTCTGGGATGTCGTTGTCTCGTCCCCAAGGCACAAATCCATCATGCTGGTCCCCACCTGTTAAATATACACAACACTTAGTCTTGAAGACACTTAGGCCTGAAAAAAAAATTCTCATTTTAGAAGAAAATTTCAAACTGCACATTATTTTAGTCTTTTACGTCTGAACACCTCATACAGTGGTGGCCAAAATGATTGGAACACTAGTATTTTCACCAGCTAAACAATTGTTTTAAGTCAGTGATTTCTATTTTTTGCTGTAGTGTGTCAGTGGGAAATATCAGTTTGCATTTTCAAAAATGAAATAAATAAATAAATAAATAAATAAAATAAATATAGAGAACACTTCTGTAAAACATCTCAAAATCTTACGGTTCAAAAACTTATGATTAGTAGTGTACAGTTCCTTCTATATACTTCGTTTATTTTATTAGGATTTATTTTTCTCCTAATTAGCTTTTTTTTTTTTAATATTGATATGTATTCACCTTTAGCATGTTTTGTAGAGTCGCGGAAAAGAATATATGGCCTGATATGGATCACCTCAGATTTAATATCTAATATATGTGTGTGTGTGTATATATATATATATATATATATATATATGTGTGTGTGTGTGTGTGTGTGTGTGTGTGTGTGTGTGTGTGTGTGTGTGTATTAAAATACATATAATTACATTAATTACATTAAAATACATTTTAAATAAACACCCTTACAAAATTAACTATGGATTTAAAATAGTTAATGTAGTAACCATGTTATATTTTATTTTATCCGCGGACTGATTTCTATTTGTATTGCCATAGTTTTACTACACATACCATGGTTAATTTTTGTAAGAGCGGTATTAAAATAGATGAATGAATACACGGGCGTTGCCTTAAAGAAATAAATGTTGAACATTTTAGCTAATTAATCTTAGACAGTATAACGCATTGACGGCATGATTTGAGTATTAAGAATTTTGGCATAAACGTGAATTACGTTAAAGCATTAAGAAACAACTTGGACATAAAAGAGATGCACTTACATCTGAAAAAAGAAGATGCCGATGACAATCACCACAGATATTAAATCTGAGGTGATCCATATCAGGCCATATTCTTCCGCACTCTACAAAACATGTTAAAGCAGCATTTAGCTATTAGATATCAATATAAAAAAAAGCTAATTAGGAGAAAAAACAAATCCTAATAAAATAAAATCGCAATATATAGAACTGTACACTACTAATCATAAGTTTTTGAACCGTAAGATTTTGAGATGTTTTTTACAGAAGTGTCTTCTGTTTACCAAGCCTCATTTATTTGATAAATGTACAAAGTAAAAAGAAAAAGACAAAGATAAAAAGACAAAGTACAGCAAAAACAATAAAATTCTGAAATATTTTTACTATTTAAAATAACTTTTCTGTTTGAATATATTTTAAAATGTAATTCATTCTTCTGATTTCAAAGCTACATTTTTAGCATCAGTACTCCAGTCACATGATCCTTCAGAAAGCATTGTAATATTCCGATTTGCTGCTTAAAAAAACCATTTATTATTATCATCATCATTATTATTATTATTATTATTATTATTATTATTATTATGTTAAAAACAGCTGAGTATAATTTTTTTTCAGGTTGCTTTGAATAGAAAGTTCAGAAGAACAGCATTTATCTGAAATAGAAGTCTTTTGTAACATTACAAATGTCTTTATCATCACTTTTGATTAATTTAAAGCATCCTTGCTAAAGAAAATAATTCCCATTATTTCTTCCCCTAAAAAAAATACTGAATGGTATAGTGTATAAGGTTACAACAACTTTTTCAAATAAATGCTGATTGTTGGATCTTTCTATTCAAAGAATCCTGGGGAAAAAAGTCAGCATATTAGAATGATTTCTAAAGGATCATGTGACACTGAAGACTGCAGTAATGCTGAAAATTTAGCTTTGATCAAAGGAATAATCAGATTTTTAAAATATACAAATCGAAAACAGTTATTTCAAATATTACAAATATTTCAAAATGTAACTGTTTTGCTGTAATTTGGATAAAATAAATGCAGGCTTTGTAAGCAGAAGAGACTTCTTTAAAAACATTAAAAATCTTACTGTTCAAAAACTTTTGATTGGTTGTGTATATCTCATAAGTCTAAATGTGTCTAAAAGTACTATGTCCAGGGAATTTTAGAAGTATTGCGAAGCTTTTGGAGCCCACAATCCCTTTCCACTACAGATTTTTCTGATGCAAATGTATGCAACTATTTGCAAATTTAGTTAGTGATCTTGCATCATATATAAAGCATGCCAATTTAAAATCTACAGTATTCTGTGGAAAGGGTGGTAAAATGTGTAAAAGATCCTTCTTGGAAGCTGACAGCATAATTGAATTAGCCATTCCATGAACATCCGGCCAACGTGTAGGACTTCATGAATGACAGGCGTTACAAATCTGGCCTGTGTATTTGAATGTGATTATAGCCGATTGATATAACAAAAAGTGAAATTTTACTCACCTTGCAAGCTGTCCAGATTGTAGATGAGCTTGTCTCTTCAACAAGAGATTTGTAGAAATTTAGCATTATATCACTTGCCCTCCAATGGATCCTCTGCAGTGAATGGGTGCCGCCAGATTGAGAGTTCAAACAGCTAATAAAAACATTAAAATAATCCGTAAGTAATTTACACGACTCCACTCTATCATTTAATATCTTGTAATATCTTGGCCCTTACACTTATAGGGCATTGCAAGACCTCTGAGGCGTAAGCCAGGGCTATTTTGTAGTCAACAATCTCACGAGAAGCTGTCTTTGACACCATCCGTCACCCACCGAGCGATGCCTCACTACTGATCTCTCACTGACAGTGCGAGAATTTAGAGCAGCGTCTCGCTATGGTAAGAGTGCTTCAGGTGAACGTTGGGCGAGTGAGAGAGTCACACCACCTGATGCCTTGGCTCATTCCCATAGATATGGTGTGATGGGACAGCACTCACCACCCAACGTTATCCACCACCATCCAAGACAGCAATCCCATGAGAAATTGACTACAGATGCAGATCCATCAAAACATTTTTTTTAATTTGTTTATTTTCCATATGACTAGATTTTTTTATTTTAAAATTGTCAAACGGTGTTATTTACAGCATTGTAAACATCAGAAAGCACCGTCAGTTGCAGCGCTTATTATCCCATAAACGGCGTAATTAAATTTTTTTTTTTATTTTGCATTTTACTAGTTTCTTCACTTGAAAATTGTCAAACAGGCATTATTTACGGTGTTTTTAACTGCAGAAAACGCCGTCGTTGCTGCACTCATTATCCCCTAAACCAGACCTGGGCAAACTCGGTCCTGGAGGACCGGTGTCCCTGCAGAGTTTAGCTCCAACCCTGATAAAACTCACCTGTTTGTAACTTTCTAGTAAACCTGAAGACACTGATTAGCTTGTTCAGGTGAGTTTAATCAGGGTTTAAGCTAAACTCTACAGGGACACCGGCCCTCCAAGACAGAGTCTGCCCAGGCCTGCCCTAAATGGCGTAACTTAAATTTATTTTTTTCTTTTGCATTTTACTAGTTTTTTTTTTATTTATTTATTTTTTTATTGTCAAACAGTGTTATTTACGGCATTTTAGAAAACAGAAAGCGACGTCAGTTGTGACACTCGTTACCCCCTAAATGAACTTGGTTTTTTTTTGCATTTTACTTTTATTATTTGGAAATTGTCAAATGGCATTATTTAAATGTCAATTTATTGTCAAACGTCAGAAAGCCCCGTCAGTTGCGGCGCTCATTATCCCCTAAACCAGACCTGGGCAAACTCAGTCCTGGTGGGCCGGTGTCCCTGCAGAGTTTAGCTCCAACCCTGATAAAACTCACCTGTTTGTAGCTTTCTAGTAAACCTGAAGACACTGATTAGCTTGTTCAGGTGTGTTTAATCAGGGTTGAAGCTAAACTCTACAGGGACACCGGCCCTCCAAGACCGATTCTGCCCAGTCCTGCCCTAAATGGCGTAACTTAAATTTTTTATTTATTTTTTTGCATTTTACTAGTTTTTGGGTTTTTTTTTTTTTTTTGTTGTCAAACTCGTTGATACTTGACATTTTAAATTACAGAAAGTGACGCCAGCTGCAGCGCTCATTATCCCCTAAACGGCGTAACTTAAATTTTTTTTTATTTTGCATTTAACTAGTTTCTTTATTTGAAAATTGTCAGTCTGTGTTATTTACGGTGCTTTAAATGGCAGAAAACAAATCTGTCAGTTGCTGCACTCATTATCTAAACCTAAACCAGACCTGGGCAAACTCGGTCCTGGAGGGCCGGTGTCCCTGCAGAGTTTAGCTCCAACCCTGATAAAACTCACCTGTTTGTAACTTTCTAGTAAACCTGAAGACACTGATTAGCTTGTTCAGGTGTGTTTAATCAGGGTTGAAGCTAAACTCTACAGGGACACTGGCCCTCCAAGACAGAGTCTGCCCAGGCCTGCCCTAAATGGCGTAACTTACATTTATTTATTTTTTTCTTTTGCATTTTACTAGTTTTTTTTATTTATTTATTTTTTTTTTATTGTCAAACAGTGTTATTTACGGCATTTTAGAAAACAGAAAGCGACGTCAGTTGTGACACTCGTTACCCCCTAAATGAACTTGGTTTTTTTTTGCATTTTACTTTTATTATTTGGAAATTGTCAAACGGCATTATTTAATGTCAATTTATTGTCAAACGTCAGAAAGCCCCGTCAGTTGCGGCGCTCATTATCCCCTAAACCAGATCTGGGCAAACTCAGTCCTGGAGGGCCGGTGACCCTGCAGAGTTTAGCTCCAACCCTGATAAAACTCACCTGTTTGTAACTTTCTAGTAAACCTGAAGACACTGATTAGCTTGTTCAGGTGTGTTTAATCAGGGTTGGAGCTAAACACTACAAGGACATCGGCCCTCCAGAACCGAGTCTGTCCAGGCCTGCCCTAAATGGTGTAACTTAAATATATTTATTGTTTTATTTAGCATTTTACTAGATTCCTTATTTGAAAATTGTCAAACTGCGTTATTTGCGGCATTTTAAATGACAAAAAGCGACGTCAGTTGTGGCACTCATTATCAAATTCATTTGGTTCGCCGTTTAGGGATGATGCCGCAACTGACAGTGCTCTCTGTCGTACAACACCGTTTAGGGCAGAACTGGGCAAGTTCTATCCTGGAGGGTTGGTGTCTCTGCAGAGTTTAGCTCCAACCCTGATAAAACTCACCTGAACAAGCTAATCAGTGTCTTCAGGTTTACTAGAAAGCTACAAACTGGTGCATTTATTTAATCAGAAATACAATAAAAGTAAATAAAGTAATGTTCTCTGTTTTACTAAATTTTTAAAATTAGGGCTGTCAAACGATTAATCATGATTAATCACATACAAAGTAAAAGTGTGTGTGATGTGTGTAATTATATATATATATATATATATATATATACACACACACACACACACACACAAATTAAAATTACGCAAACTTTTATTTTGTATGCGATTAATCGCAATTAATCGTTTGACAGCTCTATTTAAAATGTATTTTATTCATGTGATGGCAATACTGAATTTTCAGCATCATTACTCCAGTCCTCAGTGTCACATGATCCTTCAGAAAACATTCTAATATGCTAATTTGATGCTTAAGAAACATCTCTTATTAATATTCTTCTTATTGTGTTTTTTTCAGGATTCTTTGATGAATAGAAAATTTAAAAGAACAGCATTTCTTTAAAAAATGTATATATATTAATTAATAAATGTGACCCTCGAGCACAAAACCATCATAAGGGTCAGTTTTTTGAAATTGAGATTTATACATAATTTGAAAGCTAAATAAATACGTTTTTTCATTGATGTATGCTTTGTTAGGATAGGACAATATTTGTTTGAGAGACAACTATTTGAAAATCTGGAATCTGAGGGTGTAAAAAAAATCTAAATATTGAGAAAATCACCTTTAAAGTTGTTCAAATGACGTTCTTAGCGGTGCATATTACTAATCAAAAATTATAATATCCTAATGATTTTTGGCATAAAAGCTCGCTAATTTTGACCCATAAAGTGTAATTTTGGCTATTGCTACAAATATACCCATGCTACTTATGACTGGTTTTGTAGTTCAGAGTCACAAATGTCTTTGCTGCGACTTTTGATTAATTTAATGCATCCTTGCTTAAGATTAAGCATTAATTACTTAAAAAAAAAAATATCTTACTGACCTCTTTTGAACAGTGATGTCCGTCTATGTATATATAGTACCTATTTTCTTTTTTCAAAAGACTTGTCAACCCATTTGAAGGCATAATTATATCCTAATATATATTCAAATATATTAATTCAGCTTGAGCACACTGCATTTTAAAATCTTACAAAAATACTTCAAAATTCACCTTATAAGCTAGAAAAGGCATCTTTTTACCCATTTTGCAATGCAGAATCAGAGCTGCACAAAGAGAGAGCATGAGAGGATGGCGCGCTTGTGCCTTTGCAGTGTCTCACATAACCATTATCTCTGAATTTCAGTGGATTGTAGTTTTCACTGCTCCCACTTGTATTGATGGTCTGTAAAAGGCACTTCCCTTGACACCTACTTGCATCACATCTGTACCTTCGCTTAGATAGCACGCCGGTCTCAAGCTGCAGCAAATATGGCCGCCTGTGGTCGACCTTCAACTCGTCTAGAACGGCACAGCCTGGCGAGGGGGTGGGTGAGGGGATTACACCAAAAAAATGGGGGGTTGAGGAAAAGGATTTGAGCTGGGAGATGGGGAGAAAAAGAGGTGAGATGCTTCAAAGAGGAAATGAAGAAGGGAAGAAATACAAGCAGAGCGAGAGGAAGAGAAATCGAGAGGGAGGGAGAAATGGATGAATGTAAAGAGAGGAGTGGGAAGTGTAGGAACAGGTTCAATGGGTTCATTACTCTTCCATAAGCCAACATGCATAACGCAGTTCGAGGATAATGCTGTGGGCTCTTATGCCTCCATTAGAATGCCATTGTCTTATCGCTGCATGTATGAACATTTGCATAAAATACTTACAAAAGGTTACAACGAGTGCAGAAAATGTACGTTTTGGCTTTCTTTTGCTGTGGCAGTCATTTTATACTGTGCATGTGAGTTTCTAAATCTGTTCTCTAAAAAATTATTAGTGATAAAAGCGCATGGAATATGCAATATCCAAGTACCAAATCCAATTTTGGTGAGTAAATAAAAAAAAAATTGTAATTTTATACAGAATTGCATGGTTTAGATCAAATTCTTACATTTAGCATTTGACTTCGACTTATGTAATTCAAAGACATACATGCTAAAGAAACTATCACACATCCTTTAACAAAATTTTCCTTCAAACTCACCATCTGTCAGTGTTGTTTCAGTATATACACTACCAGTCAAAAGTTTTTGAACAGTTAAGATTTTTTTTTTAAAGAAGTTTCTTCTGAATTTATTTTATCCAAAATACAGCAAAAACAGTAAAATTTAGAAATATTTTTTACTATTTAAAATAACTGTTTTCTATTTGAATATATTTTAAAATGCAATTTATTCCTGTGATCAAAGCTACATTTTCAGCATCACTTCAGTCTTGAGTCATGATCCTTCAGAAATTATTCTAATATGCTGATTTGCTGTTTAGGAAACATTTCTTCTTTTTCTTCTTCTTCTTATCAATATTTAAAATATGACCAAATAAATGCAGGCTTGGTGAGCTGAAGACACTTATATATATGTATATATGTAAGTACATGTGTGTGTGCGTATAATTTTATGTTTTTGTATTTTCCATTTTCATTTTAAGTTTAGTTAAAATGTTAGTACATTTGTTGTGTTTTTTTGTCAATTTTATTAGTTGATTTTTATGTTTATGTACTTTTTTATACATTTTTATTTCATTCTTAATTTTAATCATTTTTGTACATCAAGTTAAACTATATGGAAAGTGAGAATAAATAAACAAGAATGCACATTTAATTTCAGTTAATGTTTATTTTATATTAAGTAACAAATGTTTTGTATGGTTTTCGTTTTAGCTTTAGGAACTATAATAACACTGCCATCTACAATGTAATCATATTGTGATAGGGACAAAAAATATAATTTTTAAAAAATGATATAAAAAACAATATTATTTAATTAGTTTATTTTAACTTTTAATTGTATTTTATATATATTTTTATTGTCTTTAGTTAATTGGTTAGCTTATAGGTTATATTTGGTTTTATGTTGTGTTTGTAAGCTAAGCCATGCCATTCTTTTTCTTTACGTTTATGTAGTTCACAGACAACAAAAGTCTTATAATACCTTTCAACTTGGTCCTATGTTTAATTTCGGGTGTATGCAGGGCTGTCATCAGTCAGGGACTCCTGGGAACATTGTGACAAGTGGGCCACTAAATGCATTTTTACAGTGCTGAGTGTATAGGCGTGAATTGAAGCGACAGCCCTGGGTGTACGGGCAATGGCACGGCTTTGGTTTTCCATATCTGAGCTCTGATAATGTTACTACCCCTCTGCCGTCTTGCCTAGTAATGAAAATAACCCCACAGGTTAGTCCTTTATTACTTTTTTAATATCAAAGCAATATAGATTTACTGGAGATAACGTAGAGGACGGCCCCCCATAAGACTGAAGCAGAGATTATTAGGCAGACTTCTTTGGTAATAAATTAATGATGGGAGATATGGAATTAGGACCTCTGTTTTTCAGTTTTGGGGTTCTAGTCACAGCTGGTTCCTGTTCTGTGATTCATTTGCAACACGCTGCACACAGCCCAAATATAGACTACAGATAAAGTTACAAAACACTAGACAATACTGTGAATCCAGTTTTCTGGATTCACATCAGTGAAAACACACAGAAACACACACAATCACTCTCTCACACACACACACACACACACACACACACACAAAACTGATGAATTTATTTGAGTAATTTTCACAAAAATGTGTGACTTAAAAAATATATTGCATCATTTACAAATTTGGAGCCTGTTAGCTTTTTTAATGTTGGTAACATTTTACAATAAGGTTCATTAGTTAACATTAGTTAACTACATTAGTTAAGATGAACTAAGAATAAAAATACTTCTTCTACATTTATTAATCTTAATGTTAATTTCAGAATTTACTAATGCAATAAAATTGTTAATAATAAAGTTGTTTGTTAACATTACTTAATGCACTGTGAACTAATATGAACAAACAACGAACGACTGTATTTTTTATTAACATTAACTGCATTTATTTGATAAAAAATATATATATTTTGTGTATTAATAGAGATATTGTGAAATATTAGAATGATTTTAAAGTTGATATGATTCTTTAGGATCTTTATGAAAAGTCTATAATATACTTTGGTTAAAAATTCTTAATGGTTGTGTAAAATAACACCTTTTTGCCTTGTCAAAATGAGCTCTGCAAAAATCATCCCATTTTGAGGGGTTGTTTCTTTAAATGCAAATGAGCTCTGCTCGCCCAGCCCCTTTTTTCTCTCTGTGGAGTGACAAGCTGCTCTGAGAGATTTACTTAGCCGCATTTAGCGCGTTTAGCCGCAAAACTTGCTAACTAGCACGTTACTAGGAAAGGTGATTGCAGAGATTCATAAAATAAAAAAACTAATACTCACTTTTGCTGTAAGTGAAGGTTAATCACGAATGATTTGCGCAAACATTTATGTAGATCGGGAGGCGCATTCCCTTCACAAACAAATGTAATTCACTGCATCTTCACTGGCTCAGATGTCGGGAGTAAATGACGACCACTACATTCATTATTACATCCAGCAACACAACACCTCAATCGCTCAATCGGAGATATTCTTGTCTAACTTACATCCCTGCTCCGGCATTAAAACAATGGAGGTCGGACTGTTACAGCTGATCTGAGGTAAAACGCTCATGCCAATCAACTGTCGGTGTGACGCCACACCAACAGGCGTTTGAGGAATGGCTCGATTTGAAAAAGGGGATATTATTTTTACAGATTAATTAAAAACCACTGCATGGGTTTTTATCATTACAGAGTAGATGTGTACATACACTGCAAACACACATTAATGTTCAAACAACATGTAAAAGTGAAGTTTGCATCCGATGACTTTTTTAAAATATATCAAAAGTGTTATTATATTATTTCAATATTATTTCTATTTATTTCCTCTCATTATTATTATTAATGTTGAAAACACTTGTGTGGCTTAATATTTTAATGAAAATCAGTGTTACTTTTTCAGGATTCTTTGATGAATAGAAAGTTTAAAAGAGCAACATTTATTTGAAATATATATATTTTTTGTAACAATGAAAAAGGTTTTACTGTTGCTTTTTATCAATTTATTGTGAATAAAAATCTGTTTCTTTAAAAATTGATGTTATTGATATAATTGCAAACCCTCAAACATGCGAAATGTTCTAAAATAGCCTTTACAATGTCATTTTTAAAGTGCAAACACAACCTAACATTATGAATCAGTCTGCAAGACCATGCTATTTTGTTTTGCACATACTTTTGCAGCATTATTAGTGAATTGGGTTCTAGAACAATGCAGACAGTGAGTGGAAATCAACAACACTATCAGCTTGTGCAGTGAATTGTGTTTTTAACTTCTTCAACAGGCCTCATTGCAATTGAAAGTAATTGTCTTAATACTTTGATGAAACTTCAATGGTTTCTGTAGGACAAGACCAAAAAAAAAAAACCTTGCAGTTTTGTTCAGTGCTTGTTTTAAAGACTAAAGAATAGGCATCAGCAATTCTCACTTTAATCTCTGTCTGACCCACTTCATGTCTTCATTTTCGATTGCTACTAATGGCTGCGCTGTTGTTTGAATCCAGCCTTAAAGGGTACGTTATGTATTGTGCTTGTATTTATTTGATGCTCCTCTATGCTTCTTCCTCCATGCTCGCTAACCCGCAATGAGTCATTTCAAAGTAATTTCTTGTTTTTATGAGTCTGTCTAAGAGAAGCACAGTTTCCTTCTTCAGGTTGCAGTTCTTTTCAGCTTATAGAAAAGCACCCAGCCGATGCTGTGACACACAGGTAGATCGACTGCCCTTGTGCTTTTATGACAGGGTCAAAAGACACATAAAGGTAATCAATATGGAGGACTGACCCTATCGCTGGAGACGTGGCCAGTCAAGCCAAAATCAGTGCCCCTTGATGACCTCACTCAATTGGGACCACAGGCCACCTGTGTTTAACCCGAGGGTGTGTTCGTGCATTGTGACTCTTTTGCCGATGATGTTTACACAGTCACCTTTGCTCCTCTTCCTCACACAGGTAAAACAGGACATGCAGAGGTGGTTCGTGTGGTCTATGAGCCTGAGAAAATCAGCTTTGCGCAGTTGCTCAAAGTATTTTGGGAAAGCCACAATCCTACACAAGGTAACATTTCATTCTATCACAGATACAGAATTTTAAAGGGTTTTTAAAAAATGAAAATTCTGTCATCATTTACTCACTCTTTTGTCTTTCCAAACCTGTATAACATTCTTTCTTCTGTGGAACACAAAGAATGTTTTTTTTCCTATGCATTGAATGTAAATAAGGAAATGTCGAGCTCTGAAAAGCATCATAAAAGTAGGCCATGACTTTGTGAGGTGTATTTCAGGGTCAGAAATACATTTTTCCATTAAGGCAAATATTTTTTACATTTGTGAGGGCATTGTTTATAATCACCATACTATGTTGTCTTTAATGTCAAATATTTAAATTTACCAAATTACTTTAAAGGTGAACTCCACTTCCAGAACAGCAATTCACAAATAATTTACTCACCCCCTTGTCATCCAAGATGTTCATGTCTTTCTGTCTTATGGTTTTTGAGAAAAGCATTTCAGGATTTTTCTCCATATAATGGGCTTTATTGGTGCCCCGATTTTGAACTTCCAAAATGTAGTTTAAATGCAGCTTCAAAGGGCTTTAGATGTACTATTGAATCACATCGAAAGGTCACGGGGAGCGTAGAACAGACCCAGTGTTTACAAAGCGAACGCGCAAAGACTAAGAAAGTGCAAGTAAGTTTGGAAATGCTGTTTACAAACAAAAAGGTACAACGATGTCCTCCTCTCAAGTTGTAGTAGAAAATAAGATGGATTTTTTTCGCCATACTCAGTACACAGACGATGAACTTACATGTGATTCGTAGTAGTGATGGGAAGTTTGGATCATTTTACCGACTCGGTCTAGTTCAGCAAAATGAACAAATCTTTTTTCGAGTCATTTCGTTCATTTTAGCAAAATATAATTAAAATGTTATGTGTTACTTCCCTATCACATCTACTGCTTACACAAACGTTGATCACACTACAAACAAGACAAAACTATAATGCTATAAGAAACAGAAAAGATTAGTTCATTGTTTACCTGGGTCTTTACTTCTTTAGCTCACCTCTTATCATCACGTGACAGCCCCATAAGGAGAACAAATGACTCAGAAAACCTGAAGACTCGAAATAGTTGAACTAATTCCAGGACAGAACCTAATAGGATGTTGTGCATGCGTGACTGAATGAATCACTCCCCGCAACGGCTCGTTCTTCCCGAGTCACATTGAAGATTCGTTCAAAATGAACGAAACGTTCAAGAATGATCCATTACTAATTTGTAGAATTGTGGTGCACATCCCAGCAATCTGATGCAGTGTGAGTGGATCTGAATGTAATTCCACAAATTGACACTTTTCATTAATGTTCACATTTCATTTTAGTTGTGGCAGCCGTAATACATTGTTTAATTTTTCTTGAATTTATGGGGCATTTTTGTTCATTTTAATGTCATTTTTGCCACAAGCTCTTGTTAATTTGCAGCCCTGGTATATTTCAAGTCTTATGATGAGGAACATACCAAAGTATTAGATCTGAAATCCCATTAGTATTCATTCATCCAAATATCTGATACATAAGAAAGTATAAATGCCCAAAAAGTATTTTTAATATTTAAAAACAGCATGATATAAGAAAAAATATTTTTAAAATTAAAAATGTATTTATATTAGTACTTGAAATGTCAGAATAGGTTACAAAATGTATTTCAAGGGTCAAGAAAACACTATAAGAAATTTCAAAACTTCAAAAATCAGAGGTGTTTTTTTTAATGTATTTTGGAAAAAAATAAATTTGCATATGATGGCCAAAAATATGAGAGAATATAAATTAAACTATTAAACTTAAAAATATGTATTTATAAAAAAACATATGTTTCTGAAAATGTTTTTATTTTGCCACATAGGATGGTGCATGAATATGTTGCTTTGGAAGATTTTAAAAACATAGTTCACCTAAAAATTAAAATTCTGTCATTAATTACTCACTCTTATGTCGTTCCAAACCTGTAAGACCTTCGTTCATCTTCAGAACACAAATGAAGATATTTTTGATGAAATTCAAGAGCTTTCTGACCCTCCATAGACAGCAACACAACTGACATATTCATGGTCCAGAAAGGTGGTAAGGACATTGTTAAAATAGTCCCTGACCACTATCAGTGGTTTAACCTTAATTTATGAAGCTACGAGAATACTTCTTGTGTGCAAAGAAAAAATTCAACAATTTCTTGAATGTGCGTCACAGTCTGACACGACACGAATGTGAGTAATTAATGACAGAATTAGCATTTTTGGGTGAACTATCCCTTTACATAAATAAACTGTAGTTTGTTCCTCACAATTTCGCAGTTTTATAGCGCCGTACATTTTTCAATACTTATTTAGTTATTTTGGAGCTCAGCAGTCTCTATTCACTTTTATTGCATGGGATTGAGCAGCCAAGACATTCTTTTCAGTGTCTTCCTTTATGTTTCACAGAAGAAAGTAAGTCATACAGGTTTTGAGTAAATGACAAAAATGTATAGTTCATTATTAGCTGAAACCCAATACAGTACACAGTAAGTTTTGTTTAGCGCAGTGTTAATTTAAAAAAAAAGTCATTAAAAGCCTGTAAAAAAAAGAGCAGCTCTTAAACTTAATACAGTCTTAAGTTCCAGTAGTTTGAGAGGTTTAAGAGGCCCATCATGAATTCACAAAGAGGAGAGGCAACAGTTTGAGTGGCTGCAATCATGACCAGAGGATTCAGATCGGAGATTAAAGTGTCTCGACCATCCAATCACATTCAGACTGATGGAGATGGCCTGTACAGTGCCCTGATTGTGTCTGTGGTGATGACTAACACTCGCCTCATTCTTATATGTTCACACTGAAATCATTACGGTTTGGCTTAGGTAATTTAAAGAAAAGTTTTACAGCTCAGAAATGTATAAAATAATGTACATTCACATGAGGTAAAGACTCCCTATCCAGCACAGTACGGCTTCTTAGGCATAGTTAATGCCCTCTTCCCATCCAATAAAAATATCTATGTAGAATCTATGAAGTCATATCTGGATCAAGAACAGAGCTTTAATTAAAATTGCACTCTTCCCAAGATTTCATATCTGGTTGATTGGGAGTTTGTTTCCCAAGAGACTAACGTACTAATAGATGCTAATTTTGGACCCACACAAGATGCACTGAGTGCATTACGTCAGGGTTACATGACTTACTTTACTTCTCAGATGTCTGTTTAGAATATAAAAGACTAGTTCACCCAAAAGTGAAAATTTATCCTCAAACACCCCATTTTATAGCATTGACATATCACTGCATTTTCTTTGATAGGAATGCGCCAGGGCAATGATGTTGGAACGACCTATCGATCAACTATCTACACGTACACGCAGGAACAGCTTGACCAGGCAAAGCACTCCAAGGACGAATATCAGAAGGTATCCCTCTACTGCCATTTCTTATCTCAACCCTTCATATACAAGCAACCTCAGGTGATCAGTTTGTGGATCAGTGGTTCAAAACTATTTTGGCTCCAGGATTCAGATTTTACATTAGACATCAAGCTCCAAAATGATAAAATAAACATTTATAAAATTATATAAATAATTTTATATTATTTCAGTTATTTTAATAATATTTTATATTATTTTATTTTGTTGAGTTATTGATGATGAGTATTGGAATATTAATGTGATAGTATTAAAGGGACAGTTCACCCAAAAATGAAAAATGAACCCGCAAGTACTTCGTTCATCTTCAGATATTATTTAATAATTGTATAAATTATACAAAAATATAATGTATGAAAACTAAATAATAAAATGGACTACAAAATAAACAAAATATAAAAATAAAATAATAATTATAATATTAAAAAGAATTTGTATTAAAGCCATTTTTAATGAGAATTGGAATATTTGTGATATTTATGATAATTTATTTATGTATGCATTTATTATGTGTATGTACACACACGCACACACACACCAATATATATATATATATATATACTGTGTAATTATTATATAATTTTATATGATTTTCATTATTTTAAAAAAAAATTTTTATATTATTTTAGTGGTATCATTACTACTGAGTTATTGTCGTCGAGTTTTGGAATATTACTGTGATAGTGTTAAGGGGATAGTTCACCCAAAAATTTAAATTCTGTCATTAATTACTCACCCTCATGTTGTTCCAAACCCGTAAGACGTTTGTTCATCTTCAGAAAACACATTAAAAAAGATATTTTTTATTAAATTTGAGAGCTTTCTGACAATGCATAAACAGCAACGCAGCTTCCTTGATGTTTAAGGCCCAGAAAGGTAGGAAGGACATCAATAAAAAAACAAAAAATATTCTCGTATTCTTAAAAAGTATTCTTCATAATGTATCGGTTGAATCACTGATGTCACATGGACTATTTTAACAATGTCCTTACTACCTTTCTGGGCCTTGAACGTGTCAGTTGCTTTGCTGTCTTTGCAGAATCAGAAAGCTTAGAAAGGATTTAATAAAAAGTATTGTAATTTGTGTTCCAAAGGCGAACAAAGGTCTTACAGGTTTGAAATGACATGAGGGTGAGTAATTAATGACAAAATGTTCATTTTTGGGTGAATTATCTCTTTAGTTTTCTTCACTTCCGCAAGGCGTTTTAAGGCAGCAGGCTTAGCATTGTATTTTCCCTCCTGTCCTTATCAGAAGAGACCTGCAATCCACCAGTTGACAACCACAGCTTTAGAAAACAAAAGCTGCTTGTATCGACGCTATCCTCGTATAATGGTATGCTCACACCTTTGGTCCCCAAGCGGACAGTAAGAAGGGACAGGTGTTGAGGATTACAGCCCTCAACGGTTCTTGCTCCGTTTGATAACCTGCGAATCCATGCCAGATGAAACAGGTTTTCTGCAAAGCAGGGAAATATAATCTTACACATGAAATAGTAATTCTGTTTGTCTCGTAGACAGCTTGGAGAAGGGAGACTTCAAATCCGTGCACGAGGAGGTTCAAAGCCTTTCGGCGTAGAGCGCGAATGCTGCCATCTGCATTATGCATATATTTTTCTTTAATTGCTGAACGGCTCTGTTGTCGAGCCGAAAATTGAGGTTTCTTGGTCTCTGTGGTGCAATGCATTACAAACCTGCATACGGTTCACGCTAACAACCCCACCCTTTCCGTTGAAGCGAAGCCTGTTAGAACAATAGAAGCAGAGGAACTGACTGTGGTTCTTACAGGCACTAATCTTCCCTACCGTACCCCTGTAGTCTCATTTTCTTCCTTCAAAACCCTTCTCCCTCCCTCTTCCCCTTGTGTATGATCATACTTGTTTTTTTGGGCCGTTTCTTTTCTCATTCCCTCAGATCAGTCCACAATCTGAGATGAAATTAGCAGCTATGTGTTTCGTACCTCGCTGTTGCGCTAGCAGACAGTATTGTGGATGGTGTCGCATCAGACACATTTGACTATTGGTGAGATAACCTTGACTGTCTCATCGTCCCAATGTCCTCTCTTGCTTTCTTTGCACCTCACATCAGATCTCGGGCTGCTTTTGTGCTGATACCAAGGGTTTCTGCAGCCTCTCTTTCTGCATCAAAAGAGCCCAAATGAACGGCGCAGTCACTCTTCGCTCTCGCCTGAGCCCTCCATTTTGAACAAATGCTGAACACAATATCCAATATCTTTTCCTGTGATATGGTGCATTTGGTATCTCAGCAACTGATTCTTGAAGAAGGGATGGATCTCACTGGACACCGATGTTTACAGATGCACTCACACATGCTCAGAAAATGAAGTCCTCACTCTTCACAATCCAAATGTTCATTTTAGAGGCATATTAAGAAGTTTTCTTGCAGAATAATTGCTCTAATGATGATTTAATGATTTTTTTCTGCAGGACATCAGTTTATATTCACTGGACACACTATGTACATTTAGAAAAAATATATTATAAATGTATTAAAAAAAAAATATATAAAATAAATTATATATATATATATATATATATATATATATACACACACACACACACTCTGTGTAATTATTATATAATTTTATATAAATGTAATTATTATAATAATATTACTCTGATAGGGTTAAAGGGGTAGTTCACTCAAAAATGAAAATTCTGTCATTATTAACTTTATATTAATGACATATTTTTTGTTAAATCCGAGAGCTGCTCATTGTAGAGGCATATTAAGAAGTTTTCTTGCAGAATAATTGCTCTGATGATGATTTAATTATTTTTCTTTATATATATATATATATATATATATATATATATAAATATAAACGAAACACATATAAATTACTAAAACGTATCAAAAACAAAAAAAATATATATTTACTTTTATTTAATTAATTTATTTTTTCCAAGAATCACTTGCTGAGATAGGAAAATACAGGAAACATTTTTTAGAAACTTAAGGCTAATAAACATATATTATTCATTTTGGAGTTTTTCTATAAATTTGGCTCAAAACTCAAACACTTTTCTAACACACACTTATTTCAGCGGTGTGCGGTGGTGTTCTGAAATGACGCAAAATTTTTTTTTTATTTTTTTAATCAAATGTAAATTCATATCCCACTCACATTTTCTTGGTTAAATAAACATTACTTAGACTATCAGGAAAAAAAACCCAATAATATATTTTATATTTTTTCATTAACAATGTAACCAATATTCGATTTATTAAAGCCAAGTATGAATCTTAAGTTAGTGTTTTTAAGCATTTTACATTTAATTCAAAATAATAATTCAGGGCAGTAACAATTTAAACAATATTTTTTTGGTAAACTTACTTTATGTTCAGCTATTCTTTTTATTAGTTGACTTATCTATTTTAGGTAACTATTTTTCTGGATGACTAGTAGTCGTTCATTTTAAGGATTAGTTGACTATTAGTCACACATTTAATAAACCATATAAATCATAATAATGCGCCTTTAATTGCCTACATAGCCTAATAAGTGCTCAAGCGCACACAAAAAAAACTTGCCACAGCGCACCGGCAGAATAATTATGAATGTTTCAGGGAAACAGCAAGGAGACTGCATTAACGTTTTAATAATTTATTAATAAACTAGCGCTTGCTTTGTTTTCGCCTTGAGAGATGAAGTCGACAGCGCTGACTCGTCATCTCTGCAGTAGTGATGTGCCTGTATGCATGTTTCATACGGATTATATATTCTGAGAATATTTGTTTTATTTTTATATTGGTTCATTTAAAAGTAGAGATTTCACTCTCTATAGATACATTTTTCATGTCTGTAAGACCAGCATATGTGGAGTTTTGAAGTTTCGCGCTCAAGTTCATAAATGCTGAGACGACAGAAAGGGCATCTTGTTTGCTCTAATTATTTTACAAAAGCGCAACGTTTTGTTCTTATTTGGAGCGCACACAAACAAACAGAGTCTTTACAGATTTGAAAGATGTGTTACTTTTATCTGTATGACCAAAAATGATGAAGTATTTTAAGAGCTAGTGACCACACCGGCGCCTCCATCTGTCATGCTGTAAGTGCGCTACTGTTCAGCTTCCACACTCCACACAGACACTTCAATAGCGCACATTTTCTAGGCTAACATTAGATTGAGCGGCCATGAAAAGTTGCTAATACTTACGTATTTCCGTTGAAAAGCATATTTGATTTCGATGAATGATAGGTGAGCATTTGGATGTCCTGCCCAAAGTATTGTATTACCACATAGACCAGCCGTTAACGATCTGTCAGTCACAGACTGCGTGACTTTGCCACTTCCTGTGGAATTTTTTTTTCTGTGACTAAGCTACTAATAAAATTTAGGTCAACAAAGCCTCTTTTCGTCGACTAACGGTTAGTCAACTATTAGGGGCAGCCCTACGCTATTTTTTAATTTTTTCAGATCATCAGTCATCAAAGCTCTGTAAATATTGGTCACAGACACAAGTGTATGAGTTGTTTTAAATTAGTCTTATTAGTTATTAATTGTTCATTCAGACTGATTTACGAACACGCACGAACGTGCATGAACACAAGAGGTGGGATTTAATGCATGAACCAATCACAGCCCATCATAACCAGTCATGTCCAGACATATCGCGACTGAGGCATTGCCTCCTCTCACATGACTTTCCCCCATTCATTCTCAATTACCCCCCACCAAACTCACTGCTTTAGGGGGTCTGTTAAAACTCAATGGGCTCAGGGAAGGCGTGAGAGACGTGAACTCCTGCTGTAACTTTACCTGCTCGTTTTGCCGTTGGACAATGTTTCTTTAGAAAATTAAGTGATTTATACACTTTGTAATGTAATTTTGTAATATTGGTGTTGTTTTAATTTTTTTTCTCATCCAATAATTTGAGGAGACACTGCCTGCCTTGCCTCTTGGAGGAAATGCCCCTGACTCATTCTTACAGGCACAGGCTGTAGTGTTGAGACTCTGGGGATAAGAAAAGGGGACACAGGCCTCGAAAAGGGAAAAGCATATGGGTGCGATTTGTTTTTTCATGCAGCACTGGCTACAGCTGATGATGACTCCCAGTGGTCTGCACCATCGGCCTCTGACTTTCTGATCAGTTTCCTACTTCCAAAATCAGACACTTTTTAAGATCATATTTAGAAGTGAATGCTGATTGGTTACGGACTGTCTAGCAGATGGATTCTGCTTTATGAATTTGAATAATAAAATAATGATGCCCTTAATATTTTTAATCTGTTTTGTAAAAGCCTTTTGTTTCTTTTTGTTTTGGCAGAGCAGCTTTTGGCTCAGATAATCTTCTAATGTTAATTGCTTTGTTTTCTTGCCCTAAAATTTCATGGACAAAAGTTCTGTTAATGACTGGAATTGAGAGCCACTCTATGGTCTTCTAAAATAGTTCTGTTTCATAAAAATAGGCCATGAAGGGATGGGGTTTTTTCCCCTTGGAAAATGGATAATTTTCAGATTGGCATGTTGCCGGTTGAATTTGTGCTCATAGTACAGTGGGATTTTGCAGCAGTGTGGGCATGTTTTATTCCTTGGGTCAAACAGAAACAACATTGACTATATTGGACAACAGTGACATTTCTGTAGTCAGTATAGTCAATGGATCACATTATTTGGTGATACAGCTTGGCTTGATTAGGTCAGAGGAAATTTTTAAAAGAATTTGGGTTGAAGAGGTTAATTTCAAATACTATTAGGCCTTTTTTTAGACGTGGGGTATCCAGGAGTCCAATCATGTAGCCATCAGATGAAAATTTATTTCAAAAGGACATGCATGAGGGTTAAATCAAATGTGACCCTGGACCACAAAACCAGTCATAAGTAGCATGGGTATATTTGTAGCAATAGCCAACAATACATTAACAGTTTTTCTTTTATGCCTAAAATCATTAGGATATTAAGTAAAGACCATGTTCCATGAAAGTTTTTTGTAAATTTCCTACCATAAATATATCAAAACTCAGTTTTGATTAGTAATATGCATTGCTAAGAACTTTATTTGGACAACTTTAAAGGCATTTTTCTGTGTTTTGATTTTTTTGCACCCTCAGATTCCAAATGTTCAAATAGTTGTATCTCAGCCAAATATTGTCCTATCCTAACAAACCATACATCAATTGAAAGCTTATTTATTTTAAAGTGTGTCTTGCAGCACTATCTTTTAGCTGCTCAGATGAATAAGACAGGAGTTTATGAATGCTGCATGCTGTCAAAGCTTTTAGCTGCACAAGGCTCTGCATTTCTCATTGTGTCTATTCCGAAACGCCTGCGGACATACTCCCTCTACTGGCCATCTTTTAACAGTTTCCCTTTCCTCTTTCTCACTTAGTCGCTCCATCCTCCATTGTCTGCTGTCTCTCTCTCTCTCTCTCCACCCACTCCACCCCCTGCCGAGCCATCTGCGCTTCGGCAGGCCCTGTCTCCATGGCAACAAGGGAGGCCGCGCTGCCTCCTATTGGCCCGCTGCCCAAACGAAGAGGCTGCCGGGGGTCGAAGGTCGTCTGTAGAGTGCCGCCTCACCGGTGTTCTAATCAGCTGTTGACCCCTAGCCACAATGAAATGAGTGTCAGAAGGCAAGGGGTTAATAAAGCCTGGTCTGACTGGCAGCTGGGTCCATTATGAGTGAGGGACAGGAGAGGGAGACCGCTGAGGAGGGGGGGTTGGAGGATGCTGGAGATGAGGGACTCCGATCTTGGGTTGGGGGCCCGTCTGTGTTGCGTAAGTGAACATTTGATGTCACCATAATTCTTGTCTACAAGGGTGGAATGAAAGCTGTGGGTGGCTTTTTTAGGATTATAGGGCCTGGTGTTAGTGTGGGGGATGTTGGGAATTTGGAGGGCTACTGTAGCTGTGGTGGGGCAACAGCACTGGATATGATTAAACTCGGTGTAAAATTAAATTACTTCAACAAGGAATAGATAAGGCCAGCTTTTACTGTGTGTTAGTACTGCCGTTAAAAGTTTGGGGACGGTAAGGTTTTTTAATGTTTTTGAAAGAGTCTCTTATGCTCACCATGGATTCATTTATTTAATTAAAAATACTTCAAACTATTCTCTATTTAATATATTTTCAATTCTAATTTATTTCTGTGATGCAAAGCAAATTTTCAGTGTTTATATATATAAATATATATATACTTTTCTTTTATGCACAGTAATATTGTGAAATATTATTTCAGTGTAAAATAACTGTTTTCTATGTTAATATATTTTAAAATGTAATTTATTCCTGTGACGCAAAGCTGAATTTTCAGCATCATTACTCCAGTCTAATATGCTGATTTATTACTGATTTATTACTTTTATTATCAATGTTGTAATAATTTTTTTTAGGATTCTTTGAATAAAAACTTAAAAAGAACAGCATTTATTCAAAATAGAAATCTGTTCTAATCACTTTTTATCATTTTAACACATCCTTGCTGAATAAAAGTATTCATGTCTTTGAAACAAAGAAAGAATACAAATTTACTGAGCACAAACTTTTAAATGGTAGTTTTTATTGTTAAAAAAGATTTATAATTAAAGAATCCTGAAAAAATATATCACAGGTTACAACAAAATATTAAGCAGCGCAGCATTTTTTTTTGTTTTCAACATTGATAATAAATCAGCATATTTGAATGATTTCTGAACGATCATGTGACACTGAAGACTGGCATAATGGCTGATAAAAATTTAGCTTTGCATCATGGGAATAAATTATATTAAAATATTTAAAAATAGAAAACCATTATTTTAAACTGTATTTTTATTTCACAATATTACTGTTTTTTTTTTCAGTATTTTTGATCAAGTAAATGCAGCCTTGATGAGCATAAGAGAATTCTTTAAAAAACATGAAAATCTTAAACTTTTTAACAGCAGTGTATGGACATAATCTTACATTTTACATGTGAAAAGTGGATATTGTATAATATTAATTAGAATTCTATTTCTAAGAAGCATGTTGTTGTTGCACAAGGGTTGTAATGTGAAATTAAACTGTAAAAGTGTTAACCCTGTTGCCTTTCTGAAGGCATATCTTAAAATGTTAATTTCACTTGAGCACTGAGAGAATGTTTAAAATCTTGCAAAAATGTAAAAATATCCGTACTAACTGGAAAAGGCAGTCATTTCATAAAGTGACCCATTACCCTGAGGAGTAAAATTGCCATTCTTCAGTGGATGTTTTCCATCACTCCACTACGAATGTCCTAGTGTGCAGAAATAGACTTGGCACAGTGTACAATTTTACACATTAAGTTGGTATTTTTAGTCTTGAATTGACAACCATTTTGGATTCCACCAAAAACAATCAAGTACAGTTGCAAGAATTGTGCAGGTGTAAGAAACTGCTATAGAAGTAGGCTCTATGAAATCTTACTGATAAAAGAATTGTGGGAAAAAAAATGTATGTAATGCTAAATAACACTGAGCTAAGATAGCTTAAAGGGTTAGTGCACCCAAAAATGAAAATTCTGTCATTATTACTCACCCTCATGTGGTTCCGAACCCATATATCTTCATTTGTGTTCTGAAGATGAACGAAGGTCCTGCGGGTCCAGAATGACTTGAGGGTGAGTAATTAATGACAGAATTTTCATTTTTGGGTGAACTGTCCCTTTAAGCTGAGTACACAAGCCATGTTTTCTGGAAGGCTTTTGAGTTGCATTCATAGTTTTACATATATGCATTTCACATGTTCCAAAAATCATGTCCAAAGATAATGAGTGCTTTATAAGATTCTAAAATATACAGCACTAACAGCAAATTTCATGAAAAAATGTATGGCTCCTTGGGGCAGATTTGTTCCCCATGAAAAGAGTGCGACTCCTGTGTGATATTTAAAGTCTTTAGCTCGAACGGAGTAATGGGGCTGATGTTTTAGAATATTGTGAATTTAACCAGCTAGTTGCTTGGCAACCATCCATTCCATCCATCCCATAATTACGCAAAATGCAATTAGCCACAGACCCTTCACGCATGCAAAGTTCATTGAGTTTCACCATAGGGATAAAAAGTTCAAAGCGAAGAATATTAATAATAGACCAGTGCTAAAATGAGAGCAAGAGTTTTTTTTTTTTCCTACTCTTAGCAGATCTAAAAAATCTGGCTTCTTCTGTCATATTTCTCACACATGCATATAGACACTAGTGTTACTTTAGTATTATTTGCATACTAATAGTTTTCAGTAACATTTTGAATTAGCTTTTTATTCCTTTAGTTTTCATTTTTGTTTCATTTTTTAATTTTATTTCCAGTAATTTTACAGTTTTCCATCTAATAGTTGTATTTTTTGTTTCAGCTTCATTTCAATTTACAAAAATGTTTAATCATTTTAATGACCGATTATAACCATGATTAACATAGTTGCAGCGCACCACCAAATTCTGCCCTCACACTGTAAAAAATCAATAGTTGAGAAAACTTAAAAAATAAGGCAACTTGATGCAGTAAGACTTTTTGAGTTCTTTCAACAACAGTTTTTTTAGTTTTTCCTCAGTAAAAATACTTTGTTGTTTGCTGATTGTCTTATTTTGCTAATAGAAAAAGTCTTGTAGCAACAAATGAAACAACAACTGCTGTTTATTTTTTTGTGTCATTTTTTTTTTTATTTACAAATGGCACACTGTGAATTGTTATAGAAATCTTAATGGATAACTTAGTCTAATATGTAGACAACATTGTCTTTGTTTGTAAAACGTCTTACAAGACTAAGATATCCAGCAAACAAATGGTTGAACATACTCTAAACACACAAACCTCAAGAACGGTTGCAATCAACAAATGTTAAAAAAATAAGCTCTATACATCACAGTGGAACAAATAACTAACAATAATGACACAACAATAACAAAAAGTTCCAATGTAGTAAAACAATACAAACAGCAAAACAATAATCCTATAACAATAACTGCATAATTTATTGATGCTGCAATGCATGCTGGGAACTCACAAAGCTTTAACATTTCAACATTATGAAATTCTTTGTTCAGACAACTGTGTTTGACTAGTTGGGACAACATTTGGGGTAATTTTGTTGGTCTGACAAAGGTTTTAATGTCGTTTGAAGAAAATAGCATTTTTTAGTATTTGAGACTCAAAATGTGCATTTTTTACAGTGCATTTTAGCCGATGTCTGCACACATTTACACCAATGAACCTGCCCTAACGTCCTTGATCAGATCACCTTCCGGCTGATTTTCAAAGCAAAACGTGCATGTCATAAGCTAGTAGCGCTGTGCTCCAGAGCAGACCGTATTAGTGCAGAGACTGCCGATCACTCAGGGTTTAAATGAAGGAGATTTGCTCTTATCGACCTCTGCGAGATTGTTCGATATTCAATATCCTGTTCATACCCTTTCTGTTTCATTTGTGGGCCGTTAATCGGCGGAGATGGTAGCATCGTTCTGCGTAGCATCATATTGGTGGTAAAAGTAACCACAAGGGGGCAGTGTGTCCTATCCACAGGGGGCAGCGCTCCATCCGTCCTCCCCCCCTGCCTTTGTGCTCATTTACTCTCTCTCACTTTCTCTGCTTCTCTCTGTCCTCACGTCTCAAGAACTTGGTGTGGCATGTTCCCATCTATTAGCATCTCAATTAAGGGCTAACAAAAGACAGGTTTTTCCCCTCCGAGGCCTCCACGTGTGCGGTTTACCTAGTCTCCGTGCGCCCTGAGCGAAATCCAGGAGATTGACTGCACTCCACCAATTACACCTCCCCATCAATGTCTGCAAGAAATCACAATGGCCTTAATTAGCAACTGCAGCCTCACTCTATTACACGCTAGCGCAGTAAAAGCCCAGTCGCACCTTCGCCACCAGTCTCCCATGGATAACGTGGGCTGTAATTACGGTGGAGGAGGTGTATCGGAAGTGGGTGTTTGTGGCTTTTTTACTTTCATTGTGTGGCCTTCCGATGACGGCTAATTGATTTTTAAAGAAACAGTTCACCCAAAAATGAAAATTCTGTCATTATCTACTCAACCTCATGTCAGTCCTTGTGTGACTTTATTTATTTCAGGGAACAAAAAAAACTTGAATTTTTGAAGAATATCCCAACCACATGATTAATATCATGTTAGCAAATTAAGATTAAACGCCAAAAAAACCACCACAAAGGAATCATTAAAAAGTGATCCTAATATGACTAATATGATAGTTTTGTGTGAGGGAAAGACTAAAATCCATGATTCGCTTTCAGAAAATGTCAGTCTGATTCATAAATGAATCAATGAATCATTCTTTTGAGTCAGAATTTTTAATGAATAAATGAAATCAGTCTGAATGATTCATTCACAATCAGACTGATAAATGTAAAATTATAAATTTATAAATGTTATATTATTTTTCTTGTTAAATGATGGGTGAATTTTTATATTTGAGTCAAATAATCCTTTAAAAAATGGTAAAAGTATTTTCAAAAATGTTCATGACATGAACAATTGCTGTTCATGGTAGCATTATTTTATTTATCAAATATGATAAATATTTAAGGCATACACATACAACTGTGCTTTAGAATTTGACACTATTCATTAGTTTGCTGCAGTTTAATTTAATATTATTTACAGTGTAATTTTCATTTAGGTTATTTTTTTTAGCCTCTTTTTTTTAAATCTCTTTTTATCTCTTTATTTTTTATTTATTTTTTTATTTTTTTGCCAATTAGTTTTTTTAGATGCCATTTTTTGAGAAATTGTAAAACTGTCTGAAATGCATACATTTGACTTTTGAGGATTTAAATTTGAAGAATAATACATATTTTTGTCAAAAGCCAAAAACTCTTCTCTTCCGAAATTTTTAACATGTCCAAACAAATTTGAAAATGTGTTTAAATTCATATATTAATTGTTTGAATATTTGGTTTCATTTTGCACTTTTTCATAAGCTGATTTTTAAAATTATTATGTTTAAAATTAGATGCTATTTTATTCAAACTAAAAATAGCTAAAATGAATGAACATGACTAAATATTGAGCAAATTTGAAGGATATTTTTGTTTAAAAAATTGTTATAAATTACCATACCATATCTGAATAAATGAAACCAGTCTGAATTATTCATTCACAAATCAGACTTAAAATGTAAAATTATAAATGTATAAATAATGCATTAAATTTCTGGTGAAATGATGGGAGAATTTTTATATTTGAGTCAAATAATCCTTAAAAAAATGGTGAAAGTATTTTCAAAAATGATTTGACATGAACCATTGTTGTTTATGGTAGCATTATTTCTGTTGCTTGTGTCAAATATTATATATTTTTTAATGTCTTTTATTGTTTACATTTCTACATTAATTTTGTCTTTTTCCCAATTTGATGCCATTTTAGATGCCATTTTTGTCAAATTGTAAAACTGACTAAAATGCATGCATTTGGCTTTTAAGGATAGAAATTTGAAGACGAATACATATTTTCGGCAAAAGACAACATCTCTTCTCTTTCAAAATTTTTAGCATGTTCAAACAAAATCTGAAAATGTATTTAAATTAATGTAATAATTATGTTTGAATATTTGGTTTAATTTTGCACTTTTTCATAAACTGATTATCTCCTGTTTAAAAATAGATGCTATTTTAGTCAAACTGTAGAAAAATAGCTAAAATGAATAAATATGACAAAATATTGAGCAAATTCAAAGGATATTTTTGTTAACAAAATATTGTTATAAAATACCATTATCTGAATCAATGAAACCAGTCTGAATGATTCATTCACAAATCAGACCAAAACATTTTTAAATTATAAATGTATAAATGATACGTTATATTTCTGGTGAAATTATGGGAGAATTTTTAGATTTGGGTCAAATAATCCTTTTCCAAAATGTTTATGACATGAACTATTGTTGTTTATGGTAGCATTTTTTAATGATATTTTTTAGGCATACACATACAACTGTGCTATAGAATTTGACATAGTGTTATTTTAGTATTATTTACAGTTTAATTTTCATTTAGGTTATTTTTATTAATCTTGTGCTTTTTTGTCATTTTTTTTATTAGCTTTTTTACAGTCCTATTTAAGTTGAATTTATTTACATTTAAATGATTGAATTTAAGTTTTTTGTTTCCCAGTAATTTTTGTTCTTTAACCTTTACTTATTTCAGTTAGTTCCCAAGGCAACAATTTTAATTTTCATTTAGTTTATATGTGATTTAATTTCAGCTTTATTTCAATTAACAAAACTGTTTACTAGTTTTAGTTTTAGTTAATGATAAAAACCCTGGTTTGCCAGTGGCGATATATTTCGCCATCCGGGGCCCATGCCAATGTTTTTGACAACTACAAGAACAGACAGACTGAGAAAGCGAAAGAAACACATCGAGCAAGAGAAATGACAGGCCGGATCAGACTGCAGTAGACTGATAAGAGTAAATCGAATGAGGAAGGAGTGTTTTATAGGTCTCTCCATCCGTGTGAGGTGTCAAACATACCTGAGTCTCATTATAGAGCGTGTGTCTGTGTGTGTGTGACTGCGGGCCATGCGTGGGCTAATTAGCTTTTCCCCCGGCCGCTCTGCGACCGCTCCCGTTATTTCCTGACCAGCTTGCCAGGCCGGCACCCCCTCTTCCCCTCCCCCATGTGTGGCTGTTCTAAATGGAGACTCAATGCATGCTGCTCCCCGACATCCTAATGTACCCGACCAGTTGGTTTAACAAACACAGCGCTGCCAACCATCTGCCGGCCAAATCTGTCTTCAAATTGCTTTAGTAACAAACTGAACTTTCTTTGCTCAGTGCTGCTCTCGCTTCCTGCATCCTGCCTTCCTCAGTGTGCCGCTCTCTGCTCCTCAACCCGGCCCTCTCTCCTGCTCCTCGCAGATGACCATTGTCATTTTCTCTTCTTGTCTCATCTCACATTTTCTTGTCTCTAACAATTGACATTTATTGGCTCCTCAGTGTGTATCCTTGAATCTCTTTCATTCTGTGAAAATGTGTTTAAATTAATATATAAATTGTAACATGCATGAATTTTTCAAGCATATCAATTTGAAGAATAATACATTTTGAGGAAAATTTTGTCAAAATAAACAAAATTCTTCTCTTTTTAGATTTTTTTACATATGCAAACAAAATCTGAAAATGTGTTTAAATTAATTTATTATTTATAAAATGCCTGCATTTTTTGAGCATAAAAATTTGAAGAATCCATTTAGAGGAATTTTTTTGTCAAAAAGACAAAATTTCTTTTCTTTTTAAATTTTTTAACATGTCCAAACAAAATCTGAAAATGTTTAAATTTATATATTAAATATAAAATGGAGGAATTTTTTTAAGCATATCAATTTGAAGAATACCTTTCAAGCAAATTTCGTCAAAATACAAAAACTTCTTCTCTTTATAAATTTTTAACATCTGAAAATGTTTAAATTAATATATTATTTATAAAATGCCTGCATTTTTCGAGCATAAAAATGTGAAGAATCCATTTAGAAGAATTTTTTGTTGAAAAGACAAAATTTCTTCTCTTTTTAAATTTTTTAACATGTCCAAACAAAATATGAAAATGTGTTTAAATTTATATATTAGATATAAAATGCATGATTTTTTTTGAGGATATAAGTTCAAAGAATAATACATTTAGAAGAAATTTTCTTCAAAAGACAGAAACCCTTCTCTTTTTAAATTTTTAACGTTTAAACAAAATCTAAAAATGTTTAAATTAATATATTTGTAAAAAAAATGCATGCATTTTTCGAGCATATAAATTTGAAGAATACTACATTTTGAGGAAATTTTCGTCAAAGAAATTTTTAACATGTCCAAAGTCTGATATAAATTTGAAGAATAAAGACAAAAGAATTTCATCAAAAGACAAAAACTCTTTATCTTTTTACATTTTTAACATGTCCAAACTAAATCTGAAAAGAGTTCAAATTAATGTATTAATTAACTGAATTTTTAAAAATTTTCGATGTATAAAATTAGATGCTACTTTATCTGTAGTAAAAAAATAGCTCAAATAAATGACAAATTATTGATCAAATTTGAAGGATTTTTCTGTTAAAATAAATAAATAAATAAATAAAAAATACCATTGTTATCTGTTTTCTCGTCTAATCCAGTGTTGATATCAGTCTTGAATTAAACTAGTTACATTTAATAAAGAAATAGAAATAGAAAGAAAATGTTTATATTAATAATACAATATAAAATATAGTTGCTTTAATGTTTTTCTCATCAATTATATGTTATTTTTATAACTAAAATTAGTTGTCAGTGTAGTCAATTTGCAGTTAAACTGGCATGACAAAATATTTACACCTCATAGTTTGACACATTGCATCTTATAAAGAAATTCTCTAACATGTCCAGAGAAACTGTATGATTATTTACGCCTGTTTCATCGGAAGCATAATTAAACCCCCACAAACCCAAAGCTTCAGAGAACATTTATACCCACAGTTGAGCATGAACAGAACTACTGTTTCCAGATCAGATGGCTGGCTGTCTTTATGGGTTTGTCTTCCCTGTTTACCATCTGACCACTGATCCTCCCATCCCATTCCCTCCCCTCTTTGTACTTCTAGTGGCTGCAGACAATCCAGGTTTCATTTTCCTTCATGAAGATACCCTCAAGAGACCTCAACAAATGCTATAGAACAGATTTTTGGCACAGGCGAGCACATAGCCCTAAACATCATTATGGACAGAAGCACAGCACTGCCAGAAAATGAACAGTGCCACCTTCCTCAGCAGCTATGCCAGTCTCAGTGCCAGTGGATGCATTCTCAAAGACACAGACCCTGATCTCAAGGGTAAACCCAACAAAATCACACCAAAACACATGAGTGTACTCTGAAGCAAACTATGTTTAACCCTACAATGTGTAGTCTATAACAATGCTAAACAAAACAAGGAATGGTTTATTTGACACATTTTGCTTCAACCTTATGTTGTTCCGTTGTTAAAGAATTAGTTAAAGACAGTGTTGCTAAGTCTGCGGTTTTCCCGTGGGTTGCTTTTCATGCTCGCGGGTTTAAATGATCCCAATAATGTGATATGTAGCCCCTGGAATGCAAATTTTACCAGGAAAACCCTGCCAAAAAATGTGTATTTACCCTCCGGAACATGATTTTTTTACTGGGGGACCCCCCTTGAAACACGATTGGGTTAGTTTTGAGTAGCAATTGGGCGGGTTTTGTTGTAAAAACATGGCAGCCCTGGTTAAAGGGACATTGGATGCAAAATTCACTTCTACGTGGTGTTTGGATATAAATGTGTCTTAGCAGTATGTGGACACATCCACCCTACAATGCTAAAAATCCATTCATTCCTTTCTTTTTAATCCCCAAAATCCTCAATTATCAAGCCGTTTTAATTTTCTCAGCAGTATGAAGTCATACTGTTAGGCCCTGCCCATGACTGCTGATGGACAGTCCTGTATATACATATTTCTGCCATTTTCTCCGCGCTCAAGTAGCTGTAGTGAAAGTGTTTCATAAGCAATGCAGGTGTTTTGTAGTTGTATGTAATCAGAGGCATTGAGGACGCAGTGGATTCGTTTTGTTTTTGATTGTAACGTGCCACTGAATACACCAGAAATGGAAGAGAGGGGCAGTGTGAGCAGTAGCTCATTAGCATTTAAAGAAACATGCACCGAAACTGAGACCGTTTCATGCACTCTCAGTGTGAACAGAGCTGTTTTTAAAAAGGTAAAAAGGGTGTTGTTTTACACATCCGTTGAGAACTTTTAACAAAGCATGTTACAGACATTAAATGAAGACCCTAAAGAACCATATCAGCTTTGTTTGGAGATTTAGAGGATGAGTAGATAATGGCAAAAAGATTTAAGTGAACTATTCCTTTAAAGACATAATTTGGAGTATGTGAACCATTCCACAGAATTGGTGCAAACTGCTGTCCCACAACCATAAAACACATTTAAAAAGCATTTAAGCACTCCGATCTTAGATGTTTACTAAGATCCTTTTTTTTTTTTTTATATCTGTTGAAACCCACAGTAATATTTAAAATATTAGCAACCGTAATATATTTACAATAATTATTTATTGGCTACTTTCAATTGGGAGGTGGTTGTCCCAAATCCTAGCCCCTAAATTTCAACTTCTGAAAATGATTTTCAAATCATTTTTGCATTTTATTCCATTGTTGTTTTTGAAAGTATCTTGATTCTTTTAAAAAGTGAAGTTCAACAATTATATATTTTTATGTTTTTTTTTTTTATGTAAAAAAAATGTCCAGCATTTTTCGTTTTTAACTACACACCTACATTTATGATCAGGAAATATTTATGTGTCACTCTCTGTCATAGCTACAAGGTAGGAGTAGATAGGTCCCATCAATTTGAGTTAAATGTGTTCAAAAGTGTGAACATTACATCTGTGTGTAACTTTAAAGAATGTCACTACTAAACACCATTTTTCTATAATTAAACACTTTTTTGGGATTTATTCCATTACATATAGTTTTTATATGTTTACCACTGTTCAGAACTTTGCTAGATAACCATGTGCTGATTAGCATCTGTGAACTAGGCTCAAAAATATTTAAACTTGTCACGAAACAGTCACGTCTGTCATCATTGTTTCATTAGTGGCAAAAGGGAACACATAGTCTTCATATTTGGAAAAAATAAACAAAGTTTTAGTACAGTTTTTTGTATTTTAGTATGTTTTAGTAGTGTTTGCAAGTTAAAGTCTGTAATGTGATGTGGTTGCTACCAAAGCATTACTGTCACTACCGAAACATGGGATGTTTTGTCAAAGATAAAGTATACTGAATTTTCAACAAAGATGTTATGATATTTTTTTGTTCATTGTATATTCAAACTAATGAATCCTTAACTTTGCAAAATACACACCTGTGTTGTTTCTTAACACACCTCTGTGTCTAGTTAAGTGATGTAATTGTTATTGATTTACCTCTGAAAATAAATCAATAAAATATCAAAAAAATCTATTTACAATGTAGATGTAAGCAAAATCTTAATAGTTCAGTATAACCCTTCATATTAAATTATTATCACTGTGTTTTGGTAGCGAGTCGTGACATATATTCCAAAACTTTATGAAAATACAATATGAGAATTAACTGCACAATTATTAGAAATGTGTACCTTGAATATTATACAATTTGCATACATACAATTTATTTAGAATTTTATTTAAAGACGTTTCTAACTCTGACTTTGGACCAATTCTGTGGAAAGGCCTATATATCACATTTAAAATGTTTAGTCTTTGCCTCTAATATTCCTTTAATGCTAGCATTATGACACCTAGCTTTTTCCTGCCCTCTGATTTTACAGTTACTCTTCTTCTGAAATTGCTTCGCCAAAAAATAAGGCTCCTTATCTCTGACTCTCACATTTTTTCTTTTTTTGCTTAACCAGGACATGCAGGTATTTGCATACCAAATGACTGCTCTGTCTGACACGCAAATTAATTAGTCTGAATTTTATGCATTTAGCAGCGTGCAAACAAAACACAGGAACATGTCACCAAACAGCTCAGCACCATGCCACCTACTCCACCGCATGTTTCAGAGATGACTCCGAAATCATTTCACTCCTGACATTTGGAGGGATTCAGAGATATTTCGGCATCTGAATCCAAGGCCTCATGTCTTTTTTTTTAATAGCACCTTCCTAATTTTTTGGTTAATTACAATGTAAATCTATTCTTTTCTAAACCCTATATGAATTCTAAGATAAAACATCAGTTGAGTTCATGCAGAACCAAAAAAAACGCTCATTTGCATTTTATCTCCGATTGTCTTTCCAGTCAAACGAACTGACGTGTCGCATGTGGTCAGCGTTGACATCATCCATCACGGTGTCCCTCAGAGTGATGCTAAAGGTCTTTGTCTTCATTCTTTGAACTAAACAGCCTGTGCGTGAGGTCATTGGAATCAGGCCCTGTGCGTTTGTCTGCGGATCGTGTTTGTCTAGCCTCTTTGTTCTGGAGGACTCTAGGTCCCTGTAGGCTGACGACCCCCTTTCTGACGCCGCATGACTCGAGCATCACTCATGGGTGGGGTGAACTGCATGCTCCCTGGAGGCAGAGTGACCCCTGACCACGGGAGGCATGTGGCATAATGAAGATCTGATTGAATAAGTGGACAAATGAATAAAAGATAGAACTGACATGCGGAGAGAAACTCTCATCCAGCCAGTGTGGCTTTCTCTCTTTGTGTCTGCTGATTGAAGCAGATCTAGATACAGACGGGCCCCACTAAAAAACATAAGCGTATATCGTCCACACCAGACACGACGCATCGCAACGGTTTTCAGTCTGTTTACAATGGAGGCATCAAAGCTGCATATCATCTGCAAATATTCATAAAAAAGACAGATCAGTTATGAACTTAATGGTTTAACCTTATTAATCCATTAGAATAAAAATTGTACATTAGTGGCTTGGAGACCATCAATCCATCTATCCATCCATCTTTCTTTCTTTCTTTTCTTTCTCTCCATCCATCCATCCATCCATCCATCTTTCTTTCTTTTTCCTTCTATTCATCGTTTTTTGTCCATCCGTCCATCCAGCCTTACATCTTTCTTTCTTTCTTTCTTTTCCATCCATCCATCCATCCATGCATGTATTTGTCTTTCTTTCTTGCTTTCTTTCTTTCTTTCTATTTATCGTTTTTCTATCATCCGTTCATCCGTTCAGCCATACATCTTTCTTTAATTCCTTCTTTCTTTTGTTCTTTCTGTTGTTTTTTCTATCAATCCGTCTGTCCATCCATCCATCTAATAGTCTTTCTTTCCTATCCATCTGTCTTTCTTTTTCTTTCTTTCTTTCTATTCATCGTTTTCTATCCATCCATCCATCCAATATATATCTTTCTTTTCTTTCTTTCTTTTCCATCCATCCATCCATCCATCCATCGGTCTTACTTTCTGACTATCCAACCATCCATCCATCCATCTATCAATGCATGCATTGGTCTTTCTTTCTTTCTGTTGTTTTTCTATCAATCCGTCTGTCTGTCCATCCATCCATTAGTCTTTTTTTTCTTTCTTTTCTATCCATCCATTGGTCTTTCGTTCTTTCTTTTCTATCCATCCATCCATCTGTCTTTCTTTCTTTTCTTTCTATTCATCGTTTTTATCCATCCGTCCATCCAATACCACATCTTTCTTTCTTTCTTTCTTTCTTTCTTTCTTTCATTTCCATCCATCCATGCATGTATTGGTCTTTCTTTCTTTCTTTGTTTCTATTGTTTTCTGTCAATCCATCTGTCCATCCATCCATCCATCCATCCATCCATCTTTCTTTTCTGTCCATCCATCAGTCTGTCTTTCTTTCTTTCTTTCTTTCTTTTCTTTCTTTCTGTTGTTTTTCTATCAATCCGTCTGTCCGTCCATCTGTGTTTTCTTTCTTTCTTTCCATCCATCCATCCATCCATCCATCCATCCATCCATCCATCCACCCATCCATCCATCCATGCATGTATTGGCGTTTGTCCAGGCATCCATTGGTCTTTCTTTCTTTCTTTCTTTCTTTCTTTCTTTCTTTTCTGTCTTTTCTATCCATCCATCTGTCTTTCTTACTTCCTGATCAAATCAAGGCTTTTAATTGATTTCCGTTTTTAACAAAGCTATGGATTCTTTAAATATTTTTGAGAAAATATGGTGTTGTAGAAGAGCTTTGTGTTCTGTTATTGAAAATGATCCTAATTTTGCACTCTTTTTGTAATTTTTTTTGTTATATAAAGATGCTTGAAAATTTTAAATTCTTCAAAATTCTACACAATTCTTCAAAATCAAAATTCTTTCTTTCTATCTGTCTGTCTTTCTGTCTATTTATCATTCTATCTGACGATACATTGTTTTTTCTGTTCTATTGATCTATCATTCTATTGTTCTGTTTATCATTGTTCCATATCATTCTATTTAATATATAAAATGTATGATTTTTCAGACAGATGGGGGAAGTAAAGAAGATGACTGTCAATTAAAACTGCTTCAATGAATGCGTCCAGTCTAGACAGCTGCATTAAATGAGACCGATTTAGTAATGCGTTTCATTAATACACAAAGACAGGAATTCAACTAAATTGACATGGTTAAATAACTGTTCACCTCACTATATGATTCCCACTGATTTCATGTCAAAGCATTCAATGTTTTCTACCTACAACTTCTTCCGTGTTTGATTCAAATAAAAGCGACTCTTCCTCAGAGAATGAAACAATTTGCTGGTTTTGAATGGCCGTCTTGACATCAAGGCCACTCAAGGAGCTCAAGGACAAAAGGATAAGGTGAACAATAATGACAGACCAGAGACCCTGAGCCAGACTGAGGACTGGAGTTCAACTGTATGCAAGAGTCGGGCTAAAACAAAAGGATGAAGAGAATAAACTGCCGACATCTCTTCACTGTTTTTTCATTTGCCATCCCAGCAGTTTCAAATCAAAGAACCGGACATTGTTTACATTCCTTGTGCTCAGCGGCTATAAAAAATGAATCCTCTTCAAGGAATTAAATAATTGCGTTCTGCGAGCTAATTTGAATGTTGTTCTTCACATCAAAGCCACATAAAGCTCAATAAATTCTCCACAGAGAAAGGAAAGAGGTAAACAATAGTACAAATAAACCTGAGATCTTACAGTAGCTGCATTCTAATTCGCTTTCTATCTGTACTATACAGTGCGTGTGAGATTATGTTATGCATTTAGAAATTTATTGTCAGATTTTTTTTAACGTTTTAAACCATAAAATTGTGAAATATTATTACAATTACAATTTATTACCATATATATTTTCTTTTTCTTTGCATTTTATGCCAATATGGTCCAAGATTATCCTATTTAAATCAATGTGATAAACAGGACAAAAGTAATCTAAAAGTAATCAAAAAGTAATTTGGTTATATTAGCTAAAATGTGATGGATTACATTACTAACTACAATTTTTGCCATGTAATTTGGAATCAGTAGCGGGCTACAATTTTCAAGTAATCTACCCAGCTTTTAATATACAATATAGCAGTCATCATACAATGTTTGACTGCTCACTTCCCCAATAGACCAATCAAAATCAAGCATTCCAGAGCAAGTGTACGAACACTTCCTGTTTCCAAAATGAACCTGATAAATTAAACTCATCCTAACGTTCTCCATAATTACAGGCTCTTGGCTCACAGCTCTGGTCTGTTTTCGGGAAGGTTCTTGGTTCAGCTGTTCCTATCTCTGATCCAAAAGGTAGAAATGGAAATTGACAACTTGATATGCCATTATCAGTAAATTGGTCATATCCCCCTTCTCTCTGATAGCGCAAAACCGTGATACGCTGGCCAACAGCACGTCTCCTTGGTGACTGTTCCTGCTAATAGCTGCACATGTGTTGGAGTGGGAGCTGGTGATGGTATGTTGATGGGTGGAGCCAGACCGGCATCAGAATGCTGGGATTTGCTGCATTCGGCCCATGCCAGCTTGGCCAGCTGCCGGTTGGCACTCGCCCGCTGAGAGCGGCGGTTGATGGTACAGACCTGGAGTACTCGTGCTGTGTTATTTAGCCAGTGTGAAGGCATTGCTAGGCCATGTCAGATGGGTTTACTGACTCAAAACAGATTAAAGACAGCGAACAGGAGAGAACCATTTCCCTAGCAAAATCTACACTAGAGCAAAACCCTTTCAAAAGATACTAATAGGGGTGGGCGATATACCATTTTTAAGCATTGCGGTTTAAAAACATGATTTTAAGGCATTGAAACATAATCAGCAGTGAAAGAGAACTCATTTTGCCATATGATGATGCTCATAGAGCAGGGAAGTATTGAACAGAGTTATTTTTGCCTCTTATAGGCCTTGAACGGTTAAATACTTGCCCGTCTTTGCAAGTATCCTCGTAAACACAGTAATTTAGGTATTAAGTAAAAGCAAACAGCTGAGAAAGAAAACACGTGTAACAGTATATTGGATCCGAGCAGCTCTTAAAGTGACAGCAGTCTAATATTCCTGCTTTCTGTCATTCATGTTAATCAAACAACAAAAAAGAGATTGCTGTTGACTAAATCACTTTTGTAACTTTAATAACTAAAGTTATGTTCTATAGAAAAATCCTTCAAATTTGTTTTTTTCAGCAGTATTGTGTATTTGAACCCTTTCCAACATTGACTGTATGATTTTGAGATCCATCTTTTCACAACTGAGCAACTATTACAGTAGGTTCAAAAGCTCACTGATGCTTTAGAAGGAAACACAATGCACTAAGAGCCGGGGGGTGAAAACTTTTTGACTTTGGAGATCAGGTCAAATTCAAGCTTCTGAAGGGCAGTACTAAATGAAAAATTATATATGATATTTAGGCAAAATAAGAAAACATCTTCGTTCTGTTCAAAAGTTTTCACCTCCGTTTTTAATGCAGCGTTTTTCCTTCTGGAGCATCAGTGAGCGTTTGAACCTTCTGTAATAGTTGCATATGTGTCCCTCAGTTGTCCTCAGTGTGAAAAGGTTGGTCTCAAAGTCATACAATCATTGCTGGAAAGGGTTCAAATACGCAAAAATGATGAAAAACCAAAGAATTTGTGTCCTTTTTTTTATAAATTCAATTATTATTTTCTCTTGTGGACTATATAAAAAAAACATCTTTTATGTGAAATATCATATTCAGGCCAGTACTGAATAAAAAATAACACATTTTGTATGATTTCTCTTATTTTGGTCAAATAATTAACATTTTGCAGATCCTACAAGGTGTATGTAAACTTTTGACCTCAACTGTATAGACAGTTATTTTCTTGAATAGATTTATATTTTTATATTCTCACAATTTTTTTGTCTTATTTTAGTTACAACAACCTGTGCATCTATAAAAGAAACATCTCTTGTATTATTTTCAGAAGTGTTCACACTTCAGAAAAGACCGCTACTGTATGCTAGTGTCCTCACGAGCTTCTGAACTAAGTTAACCTTAAGCTTAACCAGAAAAATCATGCCACCAGATAGACCATAACCAAATCATTTTTTTCTGACTCTGACAAGTCAGTCTGGGCCAGCATGGAAATGCATGCTGGTCTTGTCAGCAGGTCTCAATTTTTTCAATTTTAAGCGTTTTCTTCAAATTCCTGTGACATTGTGGTTTAAGCACTTTCTTCAAATTCCATGACATTGTGGCAACCTCAATTTTCTGCACAGGATGAAATTTTTCATCTGGTGAAAGCAGGCACATTTTGCCCACATGCCTTGCAGTTGAACCTGTATTAATTTGTCTTCACTGGCGGAGCTCCCTGTGGCCCCTTAGGGCACCTGATGGATGGATGGATGTACAGGGTTTGCTAGGACTTTAAAAAGACAGCGAGACAGAGAGAGAGATGATATGTCTGTACCTAGCTCCTGTCTCCTGCAGCTGCTCCTAACAGGTGCATAACTGCTTCTTGCCAGATGGTCAGCAAAATGTGGTAGTTGGCAGGTTCCTTCACAGAATCAACCCTCCCTCTCACACAGGCACTGAGACGCGGCGATGGAGAGACAAAGGGTTAGAGAATGGGAAAGGTTGGTGACAGAAAAAGTTGCTAAGCGCTGTTGCAAGCAAAACTAATTTTTCAAAGCCTTTTACTTGTTTTAAAACTAGGTGCAGAAATGGTGCTTTTTTTACTGTGTAATTCTGCACTAAAGCATGTCAGGTGTCACACTGTCAAAAATTGAGAAAGCTGTTATGCACACTCTTTTCCAACAAAGATGGGAAAAGCAGAGATCTCAAACAATAAGCCAACTGTAGCAGTGTGTTACAGTCATTTACCAAGGTTAAAGGATGTTGTTGGGCGCAATACAAAGTGGAGCTCTTATAAATGATGCCAATAAAATATTTGTATTTTATTAATATATGAGGAAAAAATAACAAAATACCCAAATCGCCAGTGTTTCGAATTACTTATATTAATATAATTAATATTATACTGTATATTGTCAGTATGTAAATAAAAATGTCCTGTATGGCAGTTGTGTAAAAAAGATAGCTAATTATCATTGCTAATTATATTATAATTATATTATTTTTATTCATCTAAATAAATAATATATAATTAATTAATAGAATCACATGAAGACAATTAATACATACATTTTGATTAGTGCTGTCATATCGATTAATTGCGATTCACATCCAAAATAAGTTATTGTTTACGTAATATTGTATAGGTGTGTATACTGTGTATATTTATTATGCATATATAAATACACACACATGCATGTATATATTTAAGAAAAAATTGTTATGTTTATATATTAAATTAATATAGATATTTACATATAAATACATGGAAATATTTTCAAAATATATACTGTATTTATGTGTTTATCTTTACATAATAAATATACACCGTATACACGCATATATTATGTAAACAAAAACGTTTATTTTGGATGTGGTTAATCGCAATAAACCATTTGACAGCACTAATTTCAATACATGAAAATTAATATTTATTTATATAATATTTATAATATAATATATATATTACATTTTTTATAATATAAAATATATAAAAATATATATTGTGTCTATTTATAATTATATTAATAACGTTGTGTATATATATGTTTGTGTATGTCTGTAATTACAAATGCATATTCTATATTATTTTTATACAGTTAATTATTAATACTTGTATTAAATAATGACCTTTAACAGTTATAGTGATCACAGTATATAAAAAAAATCGTATAGTATACTAAAAGAACAAAAAAATGAAAAGGTACTGGTAATAATCTGCACAATGCAATGTGTAATTCAAAATATGTGTAATTCAAAACACTGTGTGTAAAAATGTGTGAAGATTCCTTTATATTACCACAATACATTGGGCCCTATTTTTACACACTTTTTTAAAGCGTTAATGTAGAATTGAGGCACAGCTACACTTAGATCTTTAACATTTAATGTGGCTGATTTCAGATTTGTAATCTGATTTCAGGATCAGAACAATATGTTTTATTAAGTTCCAATGTCTTCGGGTCAAACTGTCCACAGGTGAAGGTGGATTGTGGATAGGTAAACAGGTGCACTGATCTCTTAGTTTCACGAAAGCCACAGTCCCACTGCCGTCTCTCATCGACCCTAAACGATCAAACTCTTGACTGAGAGAGAAAGACAAATAGGGCAGATCAATATAGACTCTACGCCACAGCTATGAGGATGCCGTGGATGCTGCAGGGATCATTGGGAGTGTGTGCTTGGCCTCAGGCATTAGGAGTGCAGGGTACTCATCCTTCCCATAATCCTCCTAACGGACTACTTTGAACATCTGGAACAAGAAGTGAACATCTGCCCTTCCCTCTCAATTTAGAAATCCCCATTACTCCATTTTTCTGTCTCTCACTAAATGAATGCTGTACTGCCTTACAAAGAATATACCATGAGCCTGGATGTTAAACATCACAAAGGAATATCATGAATCCTAAGAGTTATTAATTTACATACACTAAAGTTAAAAAGGTTCACTCCTGTAAGGTTTGTTTTCTTCACCAAGGCTGCTTTTATTTGATCAAAAATAAGAACAACTTACTGTTGTACTGTTTATATGTATAAACACATATACTCTTATATATTAAAGAAATGTTTACATGTATATACATATTTTTCATATATATATATATATATATTACATATATTTCTTAAATCCATCTATGTGTGTATATTAATAAATACATATAAATATACACAGTACACATATTATGTAAACAAACTTTTTGGATGTAATTAATTGCAAATTAATTGATTTTTAAGTGCGATTAATCGCATTGAAAATTAAAGGTTAAATTAAATGAAAGGTTTTGTTTACATAATGTGTGTGTACTGTGTATATTTATATGAATATAAAAAAATACACACACATCTATATATATATTTAGGAAATATATATACAATATATAATGTATATTACATTTAGTTATTTAGCAAACGCTTTTAATATACACACTTTTAACGTACTTAAAACACGTTTAATGTTCTATTTTGGATGCGATTAATCGTGATGAATGGTTTTGACAGCGCTAATTTTCAAAAGAATGACATTTATTTGAAATAGATTTTTTTTTTGTATTATTGTAAATATATTTACCGTGACTTTTGATCAGTTATCAATTTAATGCATCCTTGCTGAATTAAACTTTTGAATAAAAAATTAAACTTTTTTTGTAAAAGAGAGCTTGATTTGTGTCAATTTCATTCTACCATTTTGTTCTAATATAGGTTACAGCAAAAGTACACTGATCTCAGCAGGTTAAATGTGCTCAAATACACTAAATGTCACTGTATATTGATCATAAATGGCCTTCTGTCGTCAGGTGCTGACTAAAGGGGGTTTTGGAGCCATCACCACAGAAATAGCAATGAATAAGGAGTTCTACTATGCAGAAGACTATCACCAGCAGTACCTTAGCAAGAACCCCAACGGCTACTGTGGACTAGGCGGCACCGGGGTCTCCTGCCCAATAGGGCTGAAGAATAAATATGAACATACCTCTACTATTCTGTGATTGAACAAATATATATTATGTTAACTGAAGAAATCACCACTGCAATACCCAAATGGTTGGATATAAATAAAAATTGTATAACTGCTTTATAACGCTTTTTGTATGGGTGTTTTGGTTATCATTGCATTTGATGACAAATTCAACATTTTCTGTGTAATGCAATGATTTTAAAGAACTCCACTTCCAGAATTACAAATACAAATAATGTACTCACTCCCTTGTCATCCAAGATGTTCATGTCTTTCTGTCTTCAGTCGTAAAGAAATTATTGTTTTTGAGGAAAGCATTTCAGGATCTTTCTCCATATAATGGACTTCATTGGTGCCCCGAATTTGAACTTTCAAAATGCAGTTTAAATGCAGCTTCGAAGGGCTCTAAATGATCCCAGCCAAGGAAGAAGGGTCTTATCTAGCGAAACGATCGGTCATTTTTTTCGAAAAATACAAATTTGTATACTTTTTAAGCCCAAAAGCTGGTGTAGCACAGGCTCTGGGTTGCGCGTTCACTATACTACAAATTAACGATGAGTCGTTCTTGAACGATTAGTTCATTTTGAACGAATCTTTACTGTGACTCTGGAAGAACAAGGGAGTCTTGGGGAGTGATTTGTTCAGTCGCGCTTGCACAACATCCTATTAGGTTCTGTACTGGAATTAGTTCACCTGTTTCGAGTCTTCGGGTTTTTCATTGTTTACCTGGGTCTTTGGTCTATAATTAGCTCACCTCATCACGTGACAGTCCCATAAGATGAATGAACGACTCAAACCCGAAAACTTGTCAGATAAGAGGTGAGGTGAGCAAATCATAGACTAAAGACCCAGGTAAACAATGAATTAATCTTTTCTGTTTCTTATAGCATTATAATTTTGTCTTGTTTGTAGTGTGATCAATGTTTATGTAAGCAGTAGATGTGTTAGGGAAATAACATGTAACATTTTAATTATGTTTTGCTAAAATTAACGAAATGACTCGAAAAAAAGATTCGTTCATTTTGCTGAACGAGATTCAAAGGTCGGTAAAATGATCCGAACTTCCCATTACTACTGCGAATCACGTGTAAGTTCATTGTCTGCGTACTCTGGCTCAAAAAGCTAAAATGTGGCAAAAAACTCCATCTTATTTTCTCCTTCAGAATCGTCCGACATGGTTGTACCTTTTTGTTTTTAAACAGCGTTTGACTTTCTTAGTCTTTGCGCGTTCGCTGTGTAAACACTGGGTCTGTAGTTTCGCCTATGTTCGGCGTGAGCTTTCGAGGTGATTCAATAGTACGTAGCGTCGTGAACGTGCATGCCAGAGCCTGTGCTACGCAAGCTTTTGTGCTTAAAAAGTATACACATTTTTATTTTTTGAAAAAAATGACCAATCCTTTCTCTAGATAAGACCCTTCTTCCTCGGCTGGGATCATTTAGAGCCCTGTGAAGCTGCATTTAAACTACATTTGGGAAGTTCAAAATCGGGGCACAAATATAGTCCATTATATGGTGAAAAATCCTGAAATGCTTTCCACAAATACCATAATTTTTTGAAGACATTTTTTTTGAAGACTGAAGACAGAAAGACATGAACATCTTGGATGACAAGGGGGTGAGTAAATTATTTGTAGATTGTCGTTCTGGAAGTGGACTTCTCCTTTAAGAACACATTTTAAGTGTCTATATACATTTTGGTGCACTGTGCATTTAAAATTTAAATAAAAGTAGACACATTCTTGTCTATGGCAGGCATGATTTTGGGTTCACATTTGTGTGCTTGCTGTACATCCATCTGTCTATTCAATTCGCATACATATCTATTCATCCCTCCATCTGTCCGCTACCTATGTGTTTCCTTCCATCCCAGCCGCACAAACAAGCGCTCTCGTCCCTTTCTCAAAGTGTCAGTGCATATTTCATCTCCTCAATTAAAGACTTGACTGCAGTCCCACACAAACAAACACAGCCTCTTGCATTCACACAGCAGAATCTGTGTATGTTATACAAGGAACGCTGCGAAAAACAACGCCCTTTGTCGATGCACAAACAATTGCACATTAAAAAACCAATTAGCATTCCTAATGAAAAAATTCTTAGTATTGTTAAAGAAATAGTTCACCCAAAAATGAACATTGGCTATTAATTTACTCACCCTAAGGCCATGTAGATTACTTTCTTGCTTCAGTAGAACATTAAAGATGATTCATAGCTGGATTTGTGGTCCTTGGTGATTCATAAAATGCAAGTCAATGGGTGCCGTCACTTTTAGAGTCAAAAAAGCAAAACAGGAAACAGGTCTTTAGAAGTGAAACAATCAGCCTGTGCAACATTTGTTTTTCCTTTAATAAATACATCACATTAAAAAATTGTTTTTGTAGAAATACACTCAAATGTACAATGTTAATATGAAGGAATTTTCTGAACTGATGTTTTGCAGGTTTTTATCTGCTTTTTAATTTATGCATTGCATAGAGTGCTGAAGGGATTATATTTTTGGAGGCCCAACCCCAGAAATTAGTATTTTTGTCACCTGTATTTCCAAGTAAAACTATTAAGAGAATATTTTGATATCTTAGTGCAATATATGCTTAAAAAACTCAAATAATATGAGTTTTGAGACACAGAACCAATAATAGGTTTCATGAAAATATAAAAGCATGATGCAGATTACATATAAAAATGAAAGAAACCAAAACTCGTTATTCAAAATTCACAGTCAATGTGATATCTTCCAAAGAGTGAGTCAAAGACACAAATGCTTCAGTGTTCACAGCAAAAATAGGTATTTGGGAAAGCAATTGGTGCTTATGGAGGGTCTCTGGTGGGGCTGCGGGCATGTGTGGTTTTGGCTAATCCTCTGAGCAGGTGGCTACCGCTCCATGCACCTATTCCTGTGCCACACTTGGAGAGGGCCTCTCTGGGCAAGGCTGGCACTGGTGCTCAGGAACCTGGCCTGGCATAGCTTCTAACAGGCTGCTTTCTGCAATGCTGTGAAACAAGGACACTCGGTGACGCACACACTTTGGCCCTGGATCTTGGGACTGGAACACACATACTCTGTTTACTTGAACTAGCCCAGTTAGTGACTTGGGTCACAAAAGATTTTTTTCCCTCAACTTTAATGAAGGTCACATGACCAAAAATGTATATATACACTACCGTTCAAAAGTTTGGGGTCAGTAAGACTTGTAATAGTCTTTAAAGAAATCTCTTATGCTCATCAAGGGTGCATTTATTTGATTAAAAATATAGAAAAAAAACAGTAATATTGCAAAATGTTTTTACAATATAAAATAATGTTTTTTATTTTAACATACTTTAAAATAGAATTTATTCCTGTGATGAAAAGCTGAATTTTTATCAGCTGTTACTCCAGTCTTAAGTGTCACATGATCCTTCAGAAATCATTCTAATATGCGGATTTATTATTAGAATGATCAATGTTGGATAATATCAACAGTTGTGCTGCCAAATATTTTTTGGAACCTGTGATTTTTTTTTTCAGGATTCTTTCATGAATAACAAGTTTAAAAAGTACAGTGTTTATTCAAAATATAAATATTTTATAACAATGTAAATTATTTATTATTAACTTTTAATAAACTTTTAATTATTAACTTAATACATCCTTGGTGAATAAAAGTATTAATTTCTTTAAAATTAATTAATTTAATTCATTAAAATTAATTAATTTATTAATGCATAATGCACATACAAATGACATAATATGTAAATGAGATCTCTCTTGTATTGCAGCCTAGTCTCAATGCTACAGAAATAAATGTGAATTTAGTTTTAAAATGTTCATTTAGCAGTGGTTGGCAGTAACAGATGGTAAGACTGCCATCTTCTGGTAAATAGTGAAACTGCATTTGCTGATAGCTTTTACAAAATGGGTCAAATTGCATGAAATGGTTAGTAGTGATTTATTTATATTATTGAGCTGATGTTAAAGGTTCACTTTTTGCTTTTCTAAAACAATAATTGTCTCACCATAAGTGAGACAATAAACACCACTGGATATCCTTAAAAATAAATTAGGACATAAGTATGCATTGTGCTTTATGCATGTTTGTACATGAAAAATATCTACATATTTTGGTTTTTTGTTTTAAGTTAGTGAATGTCAACTGTAAAAGCACATTTAATCATTGGTAGTGACTGGTACCTAATTAAAATACATTATAATGTCATTATTATTGTCATGTTATCCTCTAAAGTGTCTGCTTATACTGATCCCTGTGACCTGCAGTGTCAGGAAATGAGAAATTGTTCAAATTAATGTACTTTAAAAATAATGCTTATTAAATTGCTGTTTAGCCTGTAGCTTCGCTGCCACACCATCAGAGGGCAGACTATTAAAACGTATCATTAGTGATGCCAATCGAATCTTTTGTTTCAAAGAACCGATTTAAAAACTGTAAGGTGTAATTTTAGCATCATGTGGTTCCAAATTTCACAGCATGGCGTATTTAATAGTTTGAACGTTCCAGTGAAACGTTCCAGGTATTTCATATGTATTTCGTATTAAGCTGTTTGATAAGTGTTGTTGTTGGTTGAGTGAGTGAGTGAGTGAGTGAGTGAGTTGTTGACTCGAGAATCACCTGGAATGGTCCACGCGATTCACAGGAACGACTCGACTCGAATGAACGATTCATTAATGAATCGGACATCGCTATTTATCTTGACATATCATCAGGCCTACAGGTTTTAAGTTTTCATTTCTCTGGATTATGTTAAATCTTTATATTATTAACCAGGGAGAAACGATACTGTCCACAAAGGTAATGTACCACATGTTTGGTCGTTTAATTTATTAATTTTAGCAAATTACAGCTCGCAAACTAGTCTCATGAAGTTCACCCTGACATGTGAAAAATACATACAATACTGCTCCCCGCACTCTAGCCTAAAAATAAGTCTGAACTGAAAGCATTTTAGGAGAAATACAAGACTGCACACCATACTAAAAACATAAATATGGCGCGAAACACGCTACTGATTGACTGGCCTTAACGTTACCTCAGCATCGCCTCAGAAACAAGCCGACGACGACGGCAAAAACAGCGAAGATAGGTAGTTTGTAGCAGTTAATTAATGGTTACAATTCTGTTCTTTGTTTCCTCATTAAAATATCTACACTGGACCAATGAGCTGCTCAAAACCTACCCACTCCTGATGAGCCGTGTGTTTACTTACTGGGTATATATACATGAATACCTCTGGTGGTTTCAAGAGGTAGGTTAAATGTTTAATGTGACTCATGACCTTTTACCTTTTTTCCTTGTTTTTAAAATATAGACTACATTGTACAACCTACTGTACTTGAAATTGTTTGCAATTCATTGTGTATAATATATATATATATATATATATATATTTATATATAGAGTGTTTTCACAACTCGTCATCAATCGGCCATATTGGCGGCACTGAATGTAAACAATACCACTGAACCGAACTAAACTAACATATTTCGCTGATTATTGCTGATGAAAATGATCAATTATTGTCATGTTTTTGGCTGTACTAATCTGTTGGACTGGGACAAAAACATTTGGAGTACTATAGACTGCCAAAAGTTATAACAAATCAAGGAGAAAAGTGCAAAAAACGGTCTGAGGAACAAAAGGCGTTTGTTCTTATAATTTCTGGTCAGGTAGGTGAAATTTTAGGCTTAACTAATACTGTTTGTATGTATTTTTACCACCTATTAACTTTAGTTTGTGTCCTTCTTTATATGATTTAGCAGCTTCCACATGTTTTTTACATGGTTTACACAGCATAAATTAGCAGGACGACATATTCAGTAGCATATTAACCGTGCAATACATGCTGTGGTTTACATCCGAGTACCTCCAATATGGCTGCAAACCCTCTATAATCTAAACAAGCAGTGTTGGGGAGAGTTACTTTTAAAAAAGTAATGCATTACAATTTTGTGTTACTCCATGAAAAAGTAACTAATTACGTTGCTTAGTTACTTTTTATGGAAGGTAATGCGTTACATTACTTTTGCGTTACTTTTTAAATCTGGGCAGGGCTTGCTTCTTTGTTTTTTAATATAAAACAATTCTAATGTAAAAGCCCTTTTACACCAAAAGTAAAATGAATTCATCTCAGGCTGAAAGAAAAGTGCATTTATGCAGGAGATCACTCTTCAGCTACTAAAAAAAAATGAAGCACAAATGTTAGTTTATCTAAAGTAATTTTTGCTTATTAGTATGGTTCAATTGCATCATCAAAGGCACTGGTTAATAAAATGGGATTAAATAAATAAAGGATATTTGTTTTATTTACCATATATTATTGCAGGGTTGCGTCATATTCTGAGTTTGCATTTCACCGTTTTTATTCATTTTGAGGAATACTGAATCTGTTTTGTGTGAGTGAGATGAATTAATGCATGTTCACATTTAGTCTAGAATACAGTAACATCTTGTTTACTCCCAATTTCCCGACAGGGGACCTGTCAATCAATAAATGGGGGAAAAAAGTAACTGGCGTTACTTATTTGCAAAAGTAACTCAGATATTTTCTTAGAAATTCAAAATTAATGCGTTACTTTACTAGTTACTTGAAAAAAGTAATATTATTATGTTACTCGCGTTACTTGTTATGCGTTACCCCCAACACTGTTCACGAGTCATCAGACCACACCAGACGTTTAAAACCAAACTTTTTTTTTAATACTAACAAAGAATCATCTCAACTACTTGTACATGGCTACCATGAATATTTGTACAAAAATGCAGTAAAAATATTATTGATTAATATATACAGATATGTCTCCTTAGTGTCGGCAGGCAGGACGCACATGTAGATGATAAGAACACCAATGGTCTTGCACGAGTATACACAATACAGATATTGTTTCCCAACATCAGTGACACTAACTCCAGATCAAAGACTTTTAAGAACAGAGATAATATCATGTCTTCAGGAATACATGAAAAATAAAAGGAAATACAGTTACTGAATGATACTGTGTACAGCCATGTGAATAAGAAAGTGCAATACAGAACAATACAAAAATCTTAAATTACGTGACAGTAAGGAAGGCTGGCAGCGTGTGAGACTGCGATAGATTTTTGTCGTCGTGACGAGAGAATATGGGAAGAGCTGATTGGCCTAGCAGGCAATAATGAATTGGAAGGGAAAGTCCAAGGCAGTGGATGGTTGGTTGGTATCGGTTGTGTTATATTGCTCTCGTCCCATTTGTTTCCTCATTTATCCCATTGATGTGTACTGATCCTATGCCTCTTTTTTGTTTCAGAAAAGCGGACCAGAGTGTGCACTGCTAACCTTGCGAGCGCTAAATCAAATAAGGCTTGAGGCTGCGGTAGCATAAGGAAACATCTGTGTGTCACAATGCAGACGGTGATGTCGAACGAGAGCAGTAAGTACCCTGTTTCCAGAACAGTGCAAGAGTCACCTCTTCAGCGGGATGGGGTGTATTATTTCTACATTTTTTCAGGCTAATGGACACAGACGGACGACTGGCAAACCGACAGCATTTGGACCAAGGAACAATCCAATTCAGCAGGGATTTGAGGAAACATGGTTAACAGATTATAAAATCTGTGGTAAGTTGTGAACACTGAAGAAAAGATGTTTAAGCCTGATAACCTCCTTATTTTTACAACATACTCGTACAATAATACTTCAACATAGGGCGTTAGTCAAGTATCACAGTAATGACACATCACAGTGTTAATGCAACTGTCCGGGATGGGTGCCATATATATATATATATATATATATATCTTGGAAGAAATAATATAACCTTTATACCATAACTAATGCTTCCATGTGGTGCATTTGCCGACTACTCGGGTTGTATAGTGCCTCTGTGACTCAAATGTACGGATATGGTTTGTGCATGCCTGGATGTTATGTATTGATATTTTTTAGGCACACCAAAAAGATACTGACTGATTAAGAAAGGTCGACATCACCTTCGTAACATTTGCTTTTTGTTACCCACTGTGTAATAGCACTTGGAAGATCTGTCTCAGGTGTTTACTTTGACATGATTAGAAATGAACTGAATGAAGTCTCACAGACCACAAGGAGAGCTATGGATTTGGACAACTACATTAAATTCTAGAAACGAGTAACCATGCATAATACAGACTTCATTAAATGACATCTGATTACCCATTGATGTCATCTAATCTGTAATGGGAGCTTACAGAAAAAAAAGTTCTTGAAAAGGGCACAAGCACGACAAAAAAATATTCACATTGAGGAAGCAACTCATAGGTTCCATCAAAAGGTGCGATCAAAATCAGCTTATCGTTCGGAAAAGCATCGTTTTTTTGTAAGAACACTGTCGGCGAGACACGTAGACAATTATACACAGCGGGAACATACAGTTTGCTATCAAAACATGCACTGGCCTGAAGGGAACGATTCTTGTGGTCTGCACTTTTTGCTGAACCGTTTGCCATACTAGGGTTATCTGACAGGAATTTGTTAGGCAAGGTATATTTGTAAGGGTGCCACATGCAGCGCTGGTGTTTAGCCACATTTAGTGGCTAGCATGCCCTTATGAGAAACGTAATATTATTAATGGCTTGCTGGGTACAAATAGTACATAGTTGTGGTGCAAGAGCAATCAGCCAGTAGGCACATCTGACACTATCATGTGCCGTGGCCCAGGAGCCAATCAGAAATGTAGGTGAGAGCTGGGACGGGTACATGCTGCCTCTAACTGGTCATCAGATGACATTACAACAGAGTCAGATTGGGAAAGAGTTACACAGAGCGGCCATATTTAACACAGAGTATTGCAACATAAAAATAAATTCTGTGACAGCACATTGAGTATTGTATACATGTGTGTGCTGAATGAGAAACACAGATCAGAGTCCCTCAGACCCTGGTTGTGTGTTTGATAAGGTTCTGAAGGAGGGTGGCAGAGGTCCTGTGAGGGAGATGGTGGAGGGAATCAATCCTCCTGACTCTGGAGCTGTAGAGTTCAGTGTGAGACTGGCAGGTCTGGGCGTCGGGTCTGGATGATTTTTGGTTTAGGGTTGTTCTTTGGTTCCTCCTCTTCATCCGTGTCACTGTCGCACACGTGGACCACCACGCTGGGCGTAGACTCTGTGCCTGCATGTAGCTCAAACTTCTCACCTGTATGTGCAGAAGAGAAGAATCTGTCAGCTCTTTGGAGTTTCTGGCTAGTATATCGAATACTGATAATATTTGTTCACAAATACTTAATATAGACTACCAGTCAAAAATTATTAATTTTTATTATTATTATTTTTTTAAAGAAGTCTCTTCCGCTCACCAAGCCTGCGTTTTATTTGATCCAAAGTACAGCAAATTTTGAAATATTTTTACTATTTAAAATAACTGTTTTCTATTAATATATTTTAAAATGTAATTTATTCCTGTGATTTCGAAGCTGAATTTTTAGCATCATTACTCCAGTCACATAATCTTTTAAAAATCATTCTAATATTCTGATTTGGTGCTCAAACATTTATTATTATTATTATTTTTATTATTATGTTGAAAACAGCTGAGTAGATTTTTTTCAGGCTTCTTTGATGAATGGAAAATTCAGAAGAACAGCATTTATCTGAAATAGAAATCGTTTGTAATGTTAGAAATGTCTTTATCATCCTTGCTAAATAAAAGTATTAATTTCTATAATTAATTGATCATGTGACTGGAGTAATAATGCAAAAAATTCAGCTTTGAAATCACAGGAATAAATTAAATTTTAAAATGTATTTAAATAGTTATTAAACAGTTATTTTAAATAGTAAAAATATTTCAAAATTGTACAGATTTTGCTGTAATTTGGATCAAATAAATGCCGGATTGGTGAGCAGAAGATCAAAAAAACATTACCAGTCTTACTGTTCCAAATCTTTTGACTGGTAGTGTAAATATATAATATTTAATATTATTAAAATTAAATTTTTCTCTTATGTTCACCAGGTTTTTTTTTTTTTGGAAATACAGTAAGAATAGTAATATTGTGAAATATTATTAGAATGTAAAATTAATGCTTTCTATTTTAATATATCTTTAAATGTAATTTATTCCTGTGATAGGAAATCTGAATTTTCAGCAGCAATTACTCTAATTATTATCTTTCTTATCATCCAAGTTAAAAACTACTGTGTTTTTTGGAATTATATTATATTAATATAAATCTTAAAGTTTTGAATGGTAGTGTAGGTATCTATTGCTGGTCATTATTATATCGGTATTGTATAAGTGAAAATGATAAAATATAGCTAGAAAAAGTGCATTTTTGCAGTATTTTTGCATTAATTTTTTTTTTTATTCTAATTGGCTTGTACTGTTGTTTTGTACTGCATTGTATTCAGCGTCCAACGTTGAATAAAATAAGATCATCAACTTTCCACTGCATTTTTAAAAACAATATATGTATAGTTTTTTTGCATTTTTAATTGGTCATCTGAAAACCAAATGTTAGCAGTGTCATTTTGTTTAGATATCTAACTTTCACTCTGTGATATTAAGCATGGATTTTCCAACTTGGGACTTTGAATCACTATATAACTGTCTGATTGTTAGTATTGCAGGAGAAAACACTATTTTACAATAATTTCTACTGCAATACTAACAATCAGGCCTAGAGGGCGCTCTCTCTCCAGAGGGAGAAGAGTAAGGCTATTTTAGGCTGGCTATAATTGCGGTTTTGCCAGAGAAAACCTGCAGTGATCCATAGCATTACCAGCATTAAACTTATATACAGAATCCGTTAGGGAACGCTGCTCTGTATCCAGTGCTGAAAATCCTTGTAACACTACCAGAATGGAAACATAGAAATGTCAGTCAGAGCGGTCTGGAGGGATTTCCACATTTCAGGTAATTTAAAACTAGAACTGCACACATTCACAAGAGATAAGCTGCTTTTCTACATTTCTCCATCCCTGATGCACGAGGGCTGGATGAGTAAATATTTGAAATGTGCTGGACGAATACACTGTGTGTATGTTTGGAGGATAGAACAGAACAGGAAGCTGAATCAAAGTTTACCACTGTGCCTTTGGGTGGCATGAGTGTGCAGTGCATTGTGGTCACCCAGAGGATCCAGCACACTCTAAAGTCCCTCTTATCTTGTTTTTTTTTCTGGAAGTCTTTGGCTTTCACAGTCTTTCTTTTTCCTTATGTTTTTATCCTGTGTGCTCATATTTTCTCGCACACAAGCAAACACGCACATCCAAACTTTTTATCTTCTCAGTGTTTTGACCTAATTCCTCTATCGGTTACGCATCTTATGTTTTATTCATGCAAAACGCACACATTCAAACAATTCCTCAGCTATGTTCCTACAAATTTACAATCCCTCGCATTCCTCTTCTCCTGCATAGCCTCCTGAGGGCTCAGACTCTCTCCGAAACCTGGGCATGACGTCAATGCTGCATACTGACGTCAAGGGTCAGACAGCCAAGGAGAGAAAGAGCGAGCAATCAAGCTCATTAACGCAGAGATGAAACCTTAAAGTCTTCCTAGACTGTAACAAAAGGATAAAAATATACAGTTGTGTGGTGTTTGTGGTAATGTTGGAAGGCTATCCTTAATAAAGCAGCAAAAGCGTGTCATTATTAAAACGGCAGTGATCTCATTGGCATGCAGAGCACAGCTTTCCATCTCTATCCTCCAATTCATGGGCGCCGCTCATCCAGAGCAGTGCGTGTTTGCATGACAGCTGTGCATCACTGAAGACCCACTAGCTGAAAAGGGGAGAGGTAGCGAGCGTGTGCGGCCACCGAAAGGCCAGATGGATTTCGTCCGGTTAGTGTAGGTTCAGTGGGCCGGCGCAGGGAAACGGTGTGGGGTATTTTTAGAGCATTCCTTTGAAAAAGGGGCAAAACACTTCACTTCCCTTCATCCTTTTAAAGTCCTCCTCTCCAAAAACACAAATGACAATTTCTGCATTCCATAGCAACCGTCCCAAAAATAACCCCCCTCTTCTGATTGAAAAAAATTTAACCCTTTATGGCAAGAACGTCATATAAGCAGGAGCGTACGAGGGAACAGATCCAATCTGATAAGCACAGCTGCAGACTGAATAACAGCCAGTGAATGGATAATGATTCACGCAAATTGCCGTGTATTTGGTGTCAGCCATCTGCCACCGTGATTGAAAATACTCTCAAATAAATAGTAAAAAGTAAGGAGCTATGCTGTACAGTACTTTGATCCATTGATATTATACAAGTTTGGAATCGCTACAGTGGCACTATAATCTTTCATAGAGTCTGGGTTTCCACACGTTGATGAGCACAGTGATGAGTGAGAAAAATTTGTACGTATGTATCCATGAAGCATGAATACTAGTTGCACTTGCTAACATGAACGATAGTTTTACACCATTTATTAATGCTGTTTAATGTTACTTTCTACATATAATCACTTTTAAAGGGATAGTTCACCCAAAAATTATGTCATTAATTACCCTCATGTTGTTCCAAAACTGTTCTTTCGATCATCTTCCGAACACAAATTAAGATTTTTGATCAAATCCGAGAGCTTTCTGACCCTGCATAGACAGCAACACAACTGACATGTTCAAAAAAGGTAGTAAGGACATTGTTAAAATAGTCCATGTGACATCAGTGGTTCAACTGTAATGTTATGAAGCTACGGGAATATTTTTTGTCCACAAAGAAAACAAAAATAACAAATTTATTCAACAATTTCTTCTATTCCATGCATACAGTGCAGCTGACAAAGGAATTAATTACAGAATTTTCATTTTTGAGTGAACTAACCCTTTAACATTTTTAAGTTATATATTTGCACCATTTAATGATTATGAACAAACATAAATTAACAATAAACATGCAGTTTGAGGTCGGTTTTTTTTAAGATTTATATGTTTTTAAAAGATGTCTCATGCATGTATTTAATGAAAAATACTACATATTATATTGTAAATTATCAATTTAAAATAACTTTTTTTTTAAATTTTCAAATATTTATATATATTATATAAATTCCTGTTAATTTTTTTTTTCAGGATTTTTTTTTATAAATAGAAAGAAAATTTATTAGATCAAATGAATGCATACTTGCTGAATAAAAGTAATTCTTTTACTCTGATTTCTTTAAAAAAAAAAAAAACCCTTACTGACCCCAAACTTTTGAAAATACTGCAAAACAGTTATATTCTAAATAATCCATTTAAAAGAACGTTTAAAATAAATATTTATATATTTAGAAATATTTAGTATGAATGAATTCCTGTGAATTATTTTTTTAGGATTTGCTGATGAATAGAAAGTTCAAATGAAAAACATTTATTTGAAATCTCATAACAGTTTAAATGTCTTCACTGTTAATTTTGATCATCCTTGCTGAATAAAACTAATAATTTAATAATTTTAAAAAAACATACAAACAAACAAACAACTGACCCCAAACTTTTGAAAATACTTCAAAACAGTTAAATTGTAAATTATCCATTTATACAAGTTTATAAAATAACTTTTTTTTTTTTCCATTTTAGAACATTTAAAAAGGTAAGTGAATTCTTGTGACTTTTTTTCCCGCAAGATTTATTGATAAATAGAAAGTTCAAAAGAAAAGCATTTATTTCTCATATCTCATAACATTGTATATATCTTTACTGTCAATTTTGATCAAATGAATTCATCCTTGCTGAATGAAAGTAATAATTTCTTTCAAAAAAATCCCTTAAACTTTTGAACAGTAGTGTAGTAAAATGAACAAAAATTAATTAAATGCTGTCAAAAAAGTTAATCATACTTAATGCATTTTTATGTATTTATTAAATGATTACTATTATTATTATTATTATTATTATATCTGGAGTATTCTTGAAAGCATAAAATTAATATTTGTGAATTAATTTCTGCTGCTTGTTAGCTCAGGATAGTCTGTAGTGAAGGGTTTGAAACTGTTTGTGTTCCCATAGAGCCATTTATTATGTGCAGTCAGTGTGCTGACATCATTTTCGTGCACTTCCAGAGTCATCAGTCACATGGCATTTAGCACAGGTGATTGTCTCAAAAATGTACATCAGAACTGAAACACACATATTTTAATTTGTGTACTTTTGGGTTGAAGTATTTTTAGGTGATAGTAGAAACTATTGTGCTTGACATAGTTCTCACATTTAGGCAAAAAAAATAGCTATAGAACATGGTTTGAGCTCTGAAATAAGCACAGGTATAAAGCGTAAGATCTCTTTATGTCTCAGATCAGGTTTACAGGTGTTCCTTCCCATAGCTCTTGTGCTTTGTGTATCTATAAGAACCCTCTCTGGGCCCTGCACAGCACACATGCTTGGCTCCAGGTCTGTTATCTAAGCGTCCACAGATGCAGCAGGAATATTTCATTAAGTGCTTTTGCTTTCTCAGGGTGAAGCGGCTGGGTATGCGCCTTGTAAACAGAGGAGGGAACAACAAAAGCGTTTTGCTTTAATGAGCTAGAGTGTATACGTGTATTGCCGTACTGTACAATTTCAGTGAGAGCCGTGTGGAAATGCAGCCTCTCTGACACAAATGTGTGTATGGAAACACGCCTAACAATGGAAAAAAAAAAAAAAAGCTTCCTTCTACAACAACCACAATCATTATTGCCATCTGACAGCAGTCTAACGCAGTCGAGGTGCCTGGGCTGAATGGGCTGTTTGTTTAGTTTGCCACATGGTTCCACTTGAGTGCTGTTGATTGCTCACTAGTTTGTACCGTCTCCTCTGTTCCCTAATTGCCTTCAATTGTGATTAACATGCGCCGGCTTTGTGACTGAAGGCCATCATGGGCAAACAAGGTCAACGCGACCGTCAACAGCCAATAACATTACTTTTTTGGTGATGCATGAATGTCTGTGCTAGGGTATTTGTATAAGGCGATCTGATTGGCTGACACCTGCATTGGCGTTTAAAAAGTTTAACGTTTTTTTTTTAACTTCTGCTGCTGCAATGGAGCCACAATTCAGTTTGGCAATATACACTGGCCTCCAAAAGTTTGGAAACACCCTAGAAAAGTGGGGTTTTGGACAAAATTGGCATAAATCCTTTTTCATTTGTGATCATTTTGCACTGATAAGGGACAACACAAACTACGAAAACATTTATACATAGAAAAAACCCATTTCGATTTATCAAAATATCCACCATTAGCAGCTATTACAGCTCTGCATAATCTGGGCCTAAATTCATTGTGTTCTAAACTTAATTGGCAATCAATTGTTGAGGCTATTAAGGTGTACTGACCCAAAAATCTTTTAGAAACCTGGGCCAAGTTTAAACCAGTAACCAGGCATCACAGCTGGCAAAGGGGCATGTCTGACTTTGATGTTTATATTGCCATTATTATGTAATCAAAATGAAAATTATAATTGCTGGGCTTCAATGATAATGTCACGTTACTTTAATGTATTTGCACCAAAAAATGATAAGGATTTATGATATCGTTCAAAACCACACTTTGCCAGGGGTGTTTCCAAACTTTTGGAGGGCCGTGTATGACGGCACTCATTTAAAATAGTGTTTTCTGCCCCTATATATATAATTTTTTTTTTTTTCAAATAAGAACAATTAATTAGATGTTCTGATTATTAAAATTTGGGCCAGAAAATGTATGAAAAACACAGAATTTGATAAAAATAAAACTGAATTTGAAAAAAAAAAAGTATTTCATAAGGCCTTAAAAATTTAGTTTTAATTTTTTTTTTTTTTTTACTTTTAATAAATTGTTATTAAATTGTGTATATTTCATGATTTCAATTAATTAGATATGCTTTTTGATTAATATTTTTTAATTGAACAGTTAAACAGAAAAATTTAAATTGGGAAAAAAATAGTGTCCAGAAAAAAAAGATAAATAAGAGAAAAAAATATGTGAATAAAATAGAGTTTCATAGAGCCCTAAATGTAGCAACAATGTTTTTCATGCCTCAAGTGTTTTTATATTGTTGACTATTATGAACCTTTAAAAAATACTTTTCATTAAACTTTTTCATTAGGTTGAATAGTTTCCTCTCTATTTTATACAAAACATTCTAACATATATCTGTCCTTTCCCACTGCGTGTACTGTAGTGACATAAGGCCTTGTTTAACTTGGATCAGTGCTGCTCTTTCTTCATTTAAATTCCTCTGTCAGGCAATTAAGTGGTAATCAATAACAATAATGTACTGTTCTCTAAATTCATGCTTAATTTACATTAAATTTAGTAGCTTAAAGACTTAAAGCAGAGGATTAATTGTTAAATGTGTCTCAAGATGCCAGCTTGATCTCTGGAGTGTGATCTCCCGTCCTGTAATTCAGTTCAAACTGATTTTATGCAAGCATACATACACTCAATGTGACTTTTTATCCTCAGAAAATTTATGTGTGGCACTGATTTAATTTTACAAATGTGACTCAATCTAATGTGACAATTAAGTGTTGTTATTAATCAGAAAGTCAACAAATTTGAATTTCTTATAATTTTTTTTGGTACTCTGTTCTAAAAACCCATTCCTACTCATCAAATGAAAGAGGTGGCTTCCATTAGCACAGAATTAGTCACAAACACAAGCATTTTATCAGCATTATGCTATAAGCAGAGAATAACAAATAAACAAATTGAAAACCATTCTTTCTATTGCCAGCCTGTGGCTTCTCATCTCACCCTAAACATGTGTAAACACTCCTAGTTGGCTGACCTCAGAGCAGGCTGTGAAACCACCAGAGAAGTGAAGTGGTTTCAATGTCCCGCTCTGGGATTATGCAACTCTGAATGGCTCTTTTACACAACCTCCCAGCAGCCACTGAGGGGATATGGCCACTTGATACAAATCTAGCACTGCTGTGTATGTTTATATATCTGTGTGTAGTAGTAAGTGTTGTATGTGTCACTGTGATGTAAAACAGCATGATATGCAAACTAGGCTGCATTTTTCCATCAAGCATGTTGAGTTGAAGCAAGCTAAATCAAGCTTTTAAAGGGACAGTTCACCCAAAATTTAAAATTCTGTCATTAATTACTCACCTGCATGTCCTTTCAAACCTGTAAGACCTTCGTTCATCTTCAGAACACAAATTAAGATATTTTTTATGAAGTCCCATAGCTTTCTGACCCTGCATAGACAGCAATGCAACTCGTTCAAGGCCTAGAAAGTTAGTAAGGACATCATTGAAATAGTCCATGTGACATCTGTGGTTTAATCTTAATCTTAACAAAAGTCTTACATGAGGGTGAATAATTAATGACAGAATTTTCCTTTAAGGCTTTGCTGGTTAGCATGAACAGTCAGTCCCTGCAAAAGCCATCTATCTTCATTGACAGATATAATAATGTAAAATAGAAATTATTTTAACACTTATGTTTTTCATTGTCTTGTTAGTTGCTTTCATGTCAAAATTCAGGAAGGTTGTTGGTGAACGGCTTAAAGCTCCGCATGTTTTTATGGTGCTATTGGTGTCGTCAGAACATATGAATTGATATAAACAATAATTAAATAATAATTAAATTAAGTTACTTTTTGATTGGTGTTTGAATTCATTTAAAAATTAATCATTAAATTATTAAAAAATGAATTAAATAACTCAAAAATTAAATTACAAAATTGTAATTATTGTAAATAAAATGTACATTCTAAATTATTTATTTAATAATTTAAATTCATTCATATGCTTCACAAAAATATGTAATTGTATTTTGGGTGCAATTTTTTTTTTTACTAAGGGACAAGTGAAAATTATTTTGCTGATGCTGTTAATATGTTAATAAGGGAATTTTTATGAGCTGCACTGGTCCATAGGTGACCTGATCCTACTACAATGAGTATCTTAGATGCGACTCTCATTGTCCTAGATCTGGCTGTGCCATCTGCATGTTAGCCTTGCGTCTCACATTGACTCATATTATCACAGCTGTAAAGGCTTTTAACTATGTAAAGTATTAGTCTGAACAACAAAGTAAGCGATGTAACACTCTGATGTACGATGACTCATTTATTTGTATGTCACTTAACTCCATTACATAAGTAATATAGGTTAAACCATCATAGTTATGCTTAAACATTCTTCGTACTTAGTTAGCGAGAGCCAGACAGAGAGCGATTTAGAATTCAGCAGGATGTTTTCACAGGATTTTTGAAATTGATCCCTTGGGGGTTTGATGGCTGAGAGTCCATAATGCCAAGCCCTGTTGCATAATTCAAATGTTCCTACTCCATAATCCCCAAACGCCTTTTACACTGTCAGCTAAAAATAGACCAAACAAACAGAGGGTGACATTCAATATTGACCTGGTTCCATAAGTGATGCACTGCCAACCGGAGCCTTTAGGCCTGGTTTCCCTGTGGCTGAGTACTGTTGTATACTCACGTGCTCGACATGTTTTAAAGCTGCTCGATTGGAAAATGAGGCGAGAAGGACTGAATGTGCAGAGCAGCTGTTTAGATGGGAACACAAGACGATGATGCGTTTGCTAGGGCAGCAGATGGATCAGGCTGAGTGATATAATGCTGACAAATTTAGATGCATTACGAGAAACCACATGGCACTCTTATGGGTAAAAAAGTCTCTCGGATAGATTGTTTAGTCTAAACCAGCTGGGAAAGTAACTGACAATAACAATGTGTTTGACTTGAATTTGGAAAAATAGAGTCTGCAGATAAAGGCTGATGGATTCAGAGCAGTTCTGAGCTGATGGCTGGGATTGTCTAGCATTATTGGAAATCGTCAGAGGGCAGATATTCAGTCTGTGTTGTTTATACAAGGTCATTGGCATGGGCCTGTTGATACAGCTTTGATGGAGAAGAATGATATTCATGAGGCATGAGTCAATGATGGCAGATCTGGCTGTGCTGATGCATTATACATGACTGATATGGTAAGAGCAAGTCTGCAGAGAGCTCTCTAGCATCTTTTTGCTTTTTCTACACAGAGAAATCCTATTCGGAACTAATTTTGTCTTATTTTCTAGTTATAAAATGTCCTTGAAATTACATAAATTTACTTGAGAAGCAACACAAGATATTATTAAGATTTTATATTTTGTAATATGAGTGTACATTATTTTGTCTTATTGCACTTGCAGGTATAAAGCAGTTTAAATCATGGAAAAATATGCCAGTCCAGTAAGACAAATTGGTCTTATATTCAAGATATGAAAACAAGTCTTGTGTGAGCATGAAATGAAAATTCATCTGTTTTTTGAATGCATGTTATTCATTATATGTGAACCTGGACCACGAAACCAGTCTTTAGTAGCATGGGTATATTTGTAGCAATAGCCAACAGTGCATTGTTTGGGTCAAAATTATTTATTTTTCATTTATGCCAAAAATCATTAGGATTTCTAAATAAAGATCGAGTTCCGTGAAGATATTTTGTAGATTTCCTACCATAAAAATATATCAAAACTTAATTTTTGATTAGTAATATGCATTGCTAAGAACTTTCAAGGCGATTTTCTCAGGATTTTAATTTATTGGCACCCTCATATGACTGGTTTTGTGTTCCGGGGTCACATTTTGTGAATGACTCATCCATGCATATTTTGTATTTATTTATTTATTTAAACCTTGTTTTTTTTTATTAATACCATAATCATCCAGTCAAACAAAAAGACTACTCTGGTGACATGTGGCAGATGTTTCCAATTACTTAGTCTGCTTACAATCGACTACAAACCTTTCATTCAGATCTACGCTCATCCAATCAATGATCAGTGGATAGATTAATTTATACAGCCTGAAATATTAAAATATATATGTGGAAATTAACATTTTCTAAGATTACTAAATTATTTAAAAATATTTGCTTTTAGTTCATATTAACTGTTGCATAATGTTAAAATAGAGAAGCGCATTGCAAAGTGTTTCCAGTATAACCTGGCTTATTGGATTCCATGATGGTCATAAAATTATCATCTACAGTAGTGGTGGACAATGGAAAGACAAGATCAAAGATGATTTATGGCTAACCTAACTGCAGAGTTACATAACCTTATGGAAGAACTGTCATCATCTGTAATTTAATACATGATGCTATAAAAAACCTGTACAGAAAATTCACGGTAGCCCGTTAATTAGGAACTAGAGATGCCCAGAATCATTGAAAAGGTCACCCGGCGGTGCTTTGTAATGTGCTTATTTACTCCAAGATGGCTGAGCTGGTCCTGTAAGGGCCAGGGCACTCACAGGCCCACTGTATGAAAGTGTGTGTGGTCCATACCAAACATAGCCCCCCATCTGCACTGTCAAACACCCAGATAAACAGAAGCATCTACACGGCAGCTTTAATCAAAACACATTACAGCTCCGCAAGCACTGACTACAGTAACTGCTCATCAGGACACAGTGGGAGTCACACACACACACACACATACATACACACCCCTGAAGGTCAGCCGAAGAAGAGTGTGCATTGATTAGGAGCAGGATGGTGGATGTAATCACCTGCACTGCAGTGAAGAGGACAATTCAAGACAATGGCTAACTGAGTAAGTAATGGCTGTGCTTGATTTGAGAGGATAAGGATTTGTAGTATGCTACGTGACGTCCTAGCACGCAAGCCTGAACTTTAGGTAAGACCGTTCATGATGGACCAGGATGATGGTGCCAAAAGACAAAGGTTTAGAAAAAAGAATGGTGAGTTGTAACTGACCTGGGCCAAGCTTGGCAACTGCATAAAGCAGGTCGTAGTTAATGACTGGTGTGGCCTCGTCAATCTGTTGCCAGCCAACTGGAGGTGAGCCAGGAGGGGAGATGAGGAACTGTTTGGAAGGCTGGGGAGGAGCCAGGTGCAAATTGTCTCCTTCGGATGCTGGGTTCTGCACCTAAGAGCCAAAGAGTGTGTTAGTCAAGGATACAGTCAAACAAAGGCCTGACTGGAACACTTGATGCTGTGATTAATCCAGATGTTTCACAAGTAGTCATAGCAAATGTGTGCTACATGTTCAAAATCTGAGGACTTTGTTTTTGAACATTCTACATTAACCTTTTATCTATCTTTTATCGTTCTGTCATTCTGTCTATCATTCTCTCTATAAATTGCATTGGGTTTGGGATCCTGCGGGACCCAATGCAAATTTTGGCGGGAGCAGGTGGTTTTACCTTTGCTGCAGGTGGGAGTGGTTCTGCCACATCCCTTGATTTGGCGCATAACAGGAAAGATGGAGTTACATAAACACTAGGCATGTGTAACGGAGGCCATTGCTGTGTGGGTAAACCTCAATCCTCTGATCTCAAGAGACGCACAAGAGACTGATGCTAGATTCTGCATTTTTTTTAGCGTCCTTGTTCGCAGACCTGCCTCCCATGCTGGAAATGCTGGTTTGAATCCCGCTCGGGTGAGTAGAACTGGAGGGGTTTCATTAGTGGCTTTTGCACAGGAGGAACCTTTTCATAGTTCCAAGAACTATTAGTTATTTTGGTGTGTTCACACCACAGGAACTAGGAGCATATTTTTTTCTAGGAACTCCATTTGGAGGAACTAAATTAGCTTCCACTTCAGAGTAGGGTCTAAAACAGTTCTATAGGAACTAAGGCTGATGATCCACGGGGGACACTTTTTGAGCAATGTTGGCGGGTATCTTTGGAGACACAGGGCCCAAGACTGATCTAAATTATCCAGATAGAAATTTGGTACCAATCCAAAATGGGAAAGTGCCCAAGCAACATTGCTCAAAATTGGCAAAATCGTTTAAAAACTTGCCTTGTGTATCGTCAGCCTAACAGTGACGTAAGTGTACACTGATTGTCGAAACTCATACAAAACGCTGGCTACCTGGCATTTTTAAAAAGCTGTGTAAAAATATTTACTCCATGAACATAGAAAACAGTGATAACGGCATTTAGCTACCTGTTGTCTGCAGCGTTGTTTTCTTTTCTCAGACTTGATGATATGTAAAACACATCAAGTTGTCATAGGAGATTTAGTCAGATGTTAATCGCGTAAATTGTGCGTTTACATTCCATCTCTGTTATCATGACAGCTATGAGACACAACAAAACAGCTCTGATCATGGCATCCTCCATTCACTGGTTGACTTTGTAAATGCCGGGAATAAAGATGCCGCTGTTGGCTGCGTCAGAGTTCCTGCTGCCGGCGCGAATACAAAAAGGAAACTGGCTTGAGGGAGAAGTTGGTTCTCTAGGAACCATCATGCTGGCTTGTTTTAGAACTACGCAGTGCGAAAGCCTCTATTGGTGCCATGACCCTGGTGGGAGTGAGGTTTAGGGGAGTGAGTGTAATGAAGGCCAGCTGGTAAGTGCTGTATGGTAAACCCCACTCCCCTGATCTCAACAGGAGCACTAGAAACTGACACTAAAGGCTGCGGTCTTTAGCTTCCTTGTTGGCGCGCCTGCCTCCAGTACTGGAAATGCCAGTTCGAATCCCACTTGGAGCAGGGAAGGTGAGTAGTACCGGAGGGTTTACATTGGTGCCGTGGCCCAGATTGAAGTTTCCAGGGATGAGTGTAACGGATACCAGCTTGTAAGTGCTGTGTGGTAAACCTCACTCCCCTGATCACAACAGGCGCACTGGCGACTGACACTAAAGACTGTGGTCTTTAGTGTCCTTGTTAGTGCGTCTGCCTCCCATGTCAGAAATGCTAGTTTGAATCCTAGAACTGGAGAGGTTACATTGGTGCTGAGACCTGGATAGGAGTGAGGTTTAGAGGGGTGAGTGTAACGGAGGCCAGCTTGTAAGTGTGCAGGTGAACCTCACTTCACAAGAGACACACTAGCAACTAACGCTAGGGTCTGCGGTCTTTAACGTTCTTCTTAGCGCACATGCCTTCCATATGCTAGTTAGAATCCAGCTCGGAGTGAGTGAGGTGAGCAGAACTGGAGGGGTTACACTTCCCAGGGTAGTTGATGTTACATGGTGTTTGGTCGTACATGATTACATTACTTGCCCATTGCGGCACCACCCCACTGTCGTTTTTGCTTTTTTATTGAAATAAAACCCATTTAGTTCAGTTGGAAAACATAGGCTACAATTCTAAACTGTAGCATCTGCCTTGCTTGATCCCTGAGGTGCAGGAGTCAAATTTCACTGATCATGGGTCGAGAGTTAGGAGAGATGACTGACAGGACCATGGTGGAGGATTTTCTGCTCAACAGATCCTGAACTCATTGACAAATATTGTATCTTGTGAAATTTGCGTCCTTACACAGTATGCGTCATCGCAAAATCGAAATTGAAAGTGAAAGTGAACAGTCAGTGCTCATTCAAAAGTGATTTCAGTACCTTGTACATTGATAGTGGCTTTCTATCTATCTGTCTATCTGTCTGTCTATCTATGTATCTATCTATCTATGTTCAGGCATGGTACTATAAGTTTTTTTTTATATCTTTTCTAGTAATTTGCGATTCCATTTGGTGGCAAAGAAATTACACAAACTCGCCTGGGCAAAGTAGAGTTTAAGTTTCTTTCCTCTGAAAGGTGTCTCGTGCAGCTCTATTCTAGCGCTGGCTGCTGCTTTGGGGTTACTGAAATTGATTCGTACACGTCGGAAGCTCTTAAACTGCTGGAACGTCACACCCTCATCGTATGCGAGGAAGAGCGCCTCGAACATTTCCTGAAAGACAAAAAATAAACAAGGTAGATTAACAAGGGATAAATGTTTCAATTCTGTCCACTGGCAAATGTCAAAGCATGAATAATTCATATGCCTTCATAGAGGACAAAGAAAGTCAAGCATGCTTTTTTTACTTTACAAGCAAGACCTGTTCCACCAATATCAGTCTTATCAGGGCCATGAGAGAATGATTGTGATTATTGTTAGCATATTGCTGACAGGATGAACGTCATTGTATTCTTTATGGGACAAAGCAGTCTTTGAACTAGGCACACCTCACAGAACATCCAATCAGCTCAGCCAGAACTAGATCCTTTTGGAGAGACAGATTGGCTGAGTCTGTTATGACACTTAATGTTCATTTCCTGTGCAGGAGAGGAACTGATGAAAGCAATTATATCTGCAGTTTGTCTCTCATGTCTCTCAATTCAGTAATCAGTCCTGCTGGACCTGGGGAACCCTTAACACTCTCAGCCTTATCTGTTAAAGAGAGGATTTTCCCAAATCAGATGTTTTTAACTGCATTCTAACCTTCACCATGACAACTTTAAGGGATAGTTCACCCCCAAATTAAAATTTAGTCATCATTTAATTAATAGTTCCTGTAGCTCAAACTGTAGAGTATGGTTCTAACTCCTAAGAAAAGAAAGAACTAATAAAATACTTAACTTGAATGCAATATATTTTGCTTTGGATAAACATGTCTGCTAAATGCATAAATGTAAATTTACTTTCCCTCATGTTTATTCAAATCTGCATTTCTTTTTTGCTTTATAGAACACAAAAGAGTGGTTGTGCTTGTGGTTTAAAGCAGGTTTCGCAAATCCCTTCCATCTTAATGAATGACTTGAACTGGGACTGGAAATGGTACTTTAACAAAAGCTTTAAAACTGTTTAAATAGCTTATTAAGTAAAAACACACTGTTATGAAAAACTCCTTCAGAGTAGCATCTAAAACAGGATTGCTGGAATAGAAACACCTTAGACTGATTAGTATTTTCCAAAAAAAACCGTCATCAAATGTGCGTAGGCTATCACATTCCTGATTTGATTGTTTGACTTAGTGAGGTATTTAATTGCATTATTTTTTAGAGACCTGTTAAAACGGCTAACGTCTCAGTGGTGGGTTTGCTTTGCCTTTTAAAGGCATAGCACATAAGCACTTGGAAGTGAGGCCAGTGTGTACACCAAAAATAGGTATTCAACATGAAACCCTCAAATATGCCCTTAAATTCTAGCCAACCGCTGGTGAAACACTTCAGTGTGATGACAAACAATCTAAAATGTGAAACACCTAACACAGGATGGTAGATATTAAAATTATGGGGTGTAAGAGACGTGCTTTGTTTGTATCAGAACATTGTAGTAAGAACATTGTTGAAATAGTCCATGATAAGATGTCCATGAGAATACTTTTTGTGCACAAAGAATACAAAAATAACGACTTTATTCAATGTCTTTGACGCACGTTCATGACAATACCTGATAAAGTACCACAAAAAGCTTTGCAACTAGTCCCAGTTTACTTGAGTTCAAGACTGCCATTTTAGGGGAAGCATCTTCTGGTAAGTGTACAATTTGTTGCTTTTGATAAAGACATCTTCTATAAATTACTCGTTACTGTCAGTCACCAGAGATTTTGCTCAATGCTTCACAACACACAGAATCTAAAGTTGTCACTTTCAGCATCAGGAAATAGTGAATGTGCTCAATAAAAATGTCCAGAGACGAGGAAAGATGAAAGATTAGAGGCGCTCGCTGGTACTCTCCAGCAGAGACAGATGGATAGCCGAGCCAGTTTTCTTCCACGGCGTCAATTCGCCAAACACCTTGTATCCTGTCACAATCTGTGAGAAACCTCCAGCATATTCCTTCATCTCAAAGCCAAGAGTGAGCGTCCCTAGAGATGACAGCTGTGGATATGTCGTGTCCACCGCGCGCCAGGACGTGAGGTGTATCGGCACCGACAGCTGGGCTCATTCTGAATGGCTCAGCAATGACAGGTGACACCAGATGAGTCCATGAGAGACTTGCAGTGCATATGTGCACCTTTTTTATACTCCAGGTTTCTGACTCAGCACTTCCTTGAAGTTTTACAAGATGTCAAGTGCGTACAGAGCTAATTATAGAACAAGAACTTGATGGCGTGTGAAATGCAGATCAAAGCACATTCGTCTGATCCACTGCACCTTGAAATGAGATCATTTACTACCATCACAGCACTGCTGGTCACCAGCATATGTCGAGTTTTGGATGCCGGTGTCCCTATCAGGCATCTTAACTAGCTTAATTAGCCTCCCTCGGTCATCCAGCATCATGCTGGCCTTTTTAGCAAGGCAGTCAGACATTTCCCAATTTCTATTGTGAGAAATGGCTTTGCATATACGAGCTGAATTTTCAGTGGCGCAGTGTAAAGGACATTCAGTTCTTTCACAATTCAGACTAGGTTTATTTCTCCAAGTATCTTTTAATAAAACATTCAAATAGTCCTAATGTGAACTAGATTTTATTATTATTAATATTATTGTATTTTATTGCTATGGGTTACGTGGTGTTATGTTCTTTTTTTTGAGAGCCTTTAGCTGATATTTCAAACCTAAGTATTTGTAGGGGAAATAAATCACATTCCTTTACAAATATGGACACTAAGATGAAGGGAGGAGGATGAAGGGTTATGTGCAGTGGAATATTTTACCACTGGCTTTCTAAAAATATTACTTTATCTAATCATAAAAGGATCTGTGGAATGATGTATTTACAATTTTTTCCTAAAAAACTGTATTAACATGAGAACTTTAATGCATAGTAGTTTCTCCAGCCACAGTAGATTAATCACACACACATACACATATATGGAGCCTATAAAATTTAGACATTAGCAAATCGACAGGTCTGCTCTTCATTTACCACCACCTTGAAACACATCATTTAAAAACAGCAACAGCAGTTGGTTTTAAGTGCCCTCATTTAAAGTGGTGGAAATGAACATTGATACCATCTGGTGCTTGCTGGTATAAATGTCATGAGAATAATGTTGTAAGAGAAAGTCATGATCGCTATGAAGCTCAGACTACAGTACATTTACTATTTATCTTATGACAGTGAGAAATCAATGAATAGTGTTTTTTTTTAACAACCTTGCCCAACCCTTGTCCGACGGCTCATCAAAATTACCGGCCCGAGTCTTTTCTCTTTTTTCCCATTACACTATTGGATCGATTAAAATAGCTCAGTTTTGTTTTTAACAGGAACGTGTTTATATTTCTTTTCGTTTCTTTATAAAGTTAATTTAGAAATGTGTTTGGAACATTTTTTTTTGTTAAATTAAGATTTTTGCCCTAACGAAATTAATATTGCAACGTAACGACCAAGCGGCCAGAGGCAGGCAGTGAGTGATCACAGCCTATGTTTTATCAATTTTGCCTTTTTAAATCATCACAACTTGCCTAAAATAAAATCTTCAAGCATATCACAGTGTTATTTTAAACATTTAACTTAGATAAATACACGCTATGCGTATACAGTCGTTTGTTGGAGAGGGGAAGCTAAATGCTTTGCAGGACATGGAGGCGCCAGCGCAATCACTTGAAAAAAATTTATACACGCCATAATCTTTGCTGATAAAGGTAAGCAATATATCATCCGGAACTGTAATAAAGAAAACAAACAAGATGCGCTTCTGATGTCTCGGTGTTGAACAGGAGCGCTGCACAAAAATTAAACGAAAGTCAGCGAATACTTGCCCTACAGATAAATATATCTATAGAAAGCTTTAAATTATTACTATACTACTTTAAAACTAAAAAAATTAAAATCGAAAACAAAAACTCTTTTCGTTATAAAATCCGTAGAGATGCATTTCTCGCTAAAGGCGCGTCCAATGAGCAGATGGCGAGTCAGGATCGTCATCTTAGCGACACTGGCTCAGAAAACACTAGTTTATTAATAATTCATTCAGGTATGTCCTTATTTCCCTCCGACACATTCATAGTAATTACTTTTACCAAAGTTTTGCAAACTTTAGCCTATTGTGTGCATATGAACGCGGATCTCTTCCAGCAGCTGCGAAGGCACTTGCATTCGCTGCTGTTGCCGGCGGGGACACTAAACACGGCCACGGCAGAATAATTGTTGTAGAAACACTGTATTTTATGCTTGTTATAGATTGTGTGACGTCACGTGCAGTACCGTCGGTGGCAACCGACCACCGCGGTGGCAGCTGTCGACCGCGGTGGTGCGGTTGTCATTGCAACCGTCACAGCCCTAATGGAAAGCTTATTTATTTGATGTATAAATCTCAAAAATGGACCCTTATGACTGGTTTTGTGGTCACATATATTGAATGGCTGTACTTCTATCCAGTCTAGTTTTAGATGGTGTCTGCTCTGAATAAAGTGCCATTTTTTTTTTATTTTTTTTTAATGGAAGTAAACCTGTCAGTCAAGTTTACGTTATTTACTAAACTGATTTCCTCTTTAATTAAAAACTTGATTAATGTAACCATTTTAAAGAAAAAAAGATGTTTTGGTACAGCTTTTGAACCAAGGCCACGGCTATCTTGCAATAAAAAAAATTGGATAGGTTTTCTCCATTGGCCAGTGAAGTAATATAAGCATTTCTTTGCTTTTTGAACACACAAATGTTATTTTAACACACAAATGTTTTGGATGAATATTCAACATCAAACCATCTACATCATGAAATTTTAATGGTATCCCAATCACTTTCATAACACAAGACGCAATGTGATGTAAACAAACAACGCTTCATATAATATCGTTCATGTTGCATCTCAGACTTTTCAGACATAATTGTATTACACAGCGTTGTTCCCCAGTAGAGGTATGTAACATTTAATGTTCACCTGCGAATACAATTAGTTTGCCTGCTGTTAACAGGATGCTAAAATTAATCACCTGACATCTGAACAATCTGTCTAATGCTGCTTCCTCAAGAAAGTTTATCATTCTTACGTGTTTTAAGACTTGTCAGTTTAAACATTAAAGTGTTTTAAGCCATTCAAGTGCAATACAACATGAAAGAGATTCAATATCATACTTGCTGTGCAAATGTACGTGAGTAACAACTTTAATTCTCTATTGCATTTTCTTGAGCATATGCATACAAAATTGTGTCGGAACGGCTGTTTTGATGAGTATCCACATAAATGTGTTGTATCCGACCCGTTCTTCACCCGAAACAAGCAGGTTCGTGGATTCTTCCACCCGTAACAGTAGTACTGCTAGTCCGCTTGCCGTATCAGCTCAAATGCATAAGCAGCTGGACTTACTATGGACTCAGCAGTCCTTTTAAATTCACCTTCCTCCATTTCAAAACAAGTTTGTGTTCACAAAGTGAAGAAATGGTTGTATTACTTCACAGGCAAATGAAGCAATCCACCCTGGTGACGCCACACGCTGTGCTACTGCACGATGGTGGCGTCCTTGCTATAACAAAACATCCTTTTTTCTTTAAAATGGTTACATTAATCGTGTGTTTTAATATATTTTTTATTTGCAATTCATAAGGTAGCCAAAACACAGTAGGTAAATTGCTGTGTACTGTAGGTTTTAACAGAAGCTGTGCAAGAAAAACAGACATGCTTGATTTAGATGGGATAAAAATCACAAAGTACATCAGTAAAACACAATTTTACCTGACTTTCTGAAGAACATGTCCATTTTAGGTGCGAGTGGAGCGTTAAAGGACCAGTCAGGGTGAATTATATTAGAAAGAGAGGGAAAACTCATTTGTTTTGGAAGCAGCCAAGCAGCCATGTTAGTTTATAAACAGCCTTTGGTGACGTCTGGGCTGCTGTATGATCTCAACCCACTAAAGCATGAAATTACTGCACCATGACACACTCCGTTACCAGCTTTTTGCTTGACAGATAAAAAGTCCATCAAGGATAAGAGAGACGCTAAAAATAACACGCATTAGCCTAGTGACACCTCACTTAACTTCACATAGATAGTTGCTTTCCTGCCAAGACAAACCGAAGCGAGTACAAACTGCGTCAGATGACAATACTAAAATGTAAACAGCAGATATGGCTGGAGACGCCATTCGAATGGAATGATTGGCCTTCCCATCCGGGCAAAACAGAAAAAACGGAGGTGCTATGCTTTTCCACTCTTCTTTGAGGATGGTGTGGTAGGTATGCAGGCATTTAAGCAATTACAGCTGTTTTTCAGCCAAGCTGTGTGTTTACTGTTCACGTTGTGGCTTGAAAACGTTCTTAATAGGGGGTGGAAGAAGGGGAAAACGCAAACTGAGCCTAACCTTAACATTAATCCTGAAATGAATGTCAAATTTAACAGTCCCCTGCTTTTAATCAAGACCAGATCCTCTCCTTGCTGGGAGATGAATTAGCGTCAGATGGGGAGTAGAAAAAGGTGAGCTTTTCTTTGCATGGAGAGACACAATTCATCTTAAATGGATCCAGGCCAGATCTCTCAAACTCAAATTTTTTTGGGCTCAACTTTGACCTTGGTTACATGCTTTTCTTGGAATTCAAGTGTAAATATTACATGAATACTGCGTATAATACACTAAAGTAAACAGAGATCTCAGATCTCAGTTCACTGGCCTTCTGCTGTAAATTTTGCACAATTTTATGTTTGATCTGGAAATCTCTAATCTGATTGGCTGGCTTTATGTAACTTCCTGAAGTGAGGGCTCACAGGGTTTTTATCGATCCACTTGAAAAACCTTGAAAGTGCTTTTGAGGAAGAAACTAGATTTAGATGTGCACTGTATTTTCTGCTTTGTTTTCCAAGTAGTAAATAGTTTTGTATTTATTGCTTTTGAACCAGGTGGAAAATCTGATCACATTTTCTACAATCTTCCCTTTTTTCTCCACTTGTTTACATAGACTGTGACACCATGATTTGAATACATTTTTGTCATACTGCTGTCAAACGATTAATCGCATCTAAAATAAAAGTTTTTGTTTGCGTAATATATGTGTGTGCACTGTGTATATTCATTATGTATACATATAAAAACACACATGCATGTATATATTTAAGAAAAATGTTGTTTATATATTAATAATATTTTTATATAATACCAATTATACAACTATAAATATATACATGTAAATATGTTCAAAATATATACTGTATGTGTATGTATTTATATATACATAAATAAACAGTATACACATTATGTAAACAAAACAACTTTTATTTTGGATGCGATTAATCATGATTAATCATTTGACAGCACTACAAAAATAGTTATTTGTAACTGAAATAATGCTGATATAAAAATATGAATATAAGATGTAACACTTACGGAAATATTAAAAGCAAAAAAAAAAAAATATATATATATATATATATATATATATATAAAGCTAATTTAAAATACTGATAAGTACTATAATATTTTTTTTTAATACTTAAAATAACACTGTTTGGCACTAGTCTGGTCTGTATTTTTTTTTATGTATTTCTGATGAACCCATCCTAAATGGCATAAAAAATAAAATAAAATGTGGTTAGACACTTCAAATGATGTTTATATTTTAAAATAGGCAGTAATGTGGACCAAACCATGATGTTAAAGGTCTAGCTTTGCGAAACAGATTTGTGCACATGTAGATGGAAAAAGAGATTGATTTTGTTTTCAAACATAAGGTAGGGGTCTTATAATCATGATGTCGTATGAAGAGGCCCCAAGTTGAAAATGCAATCTATCTTAAGAGTCTTCTAGCACAATCAGGTAAAGGACTATCAAATAGCATACAAAACCTGAGAACAGGGAAGGAGCAGATCTAATATTTGGATGTCTATTTGGTGAACTGATATGACAGGAAATGGAGTCGTGCTGCATTGCCTGAGATGTTCTTACTGTTATTAGAGGAAGCAGGTCACCTCCATGGTACCCAGAGAAAATAAATGTGACCTCTTGACTTGCAGTGTTCCCAGCAAGGAGCAAATAAATGTGGAAAGCCCAGAAGACCCGCTGCTCTTCCTGCTATTACTCAGCATTATGGCCCAGATGAAACTCAGCCCACTCACAGCACAGGCAATGTGAAAGATGTCACAAGAAACTCATGAGGCAGGAAGAGACCGACACAGGGGTTCTGAAACACTGCATGATCTTATAATGGTGAATAGAAGGGATGCATATGGGAAAGATAAAGAGGTATTATATGAGACTGGAAAATGTTAACATATCAGTCTATATTCCTGACAACATGGAAACTTGTTCAGTAAGTTTTCCAAAGCCATATGGTAGCTTGTGTGATGCACAGTATTCAAAGCAATTTTATCATTTAATCTGGAAGTGGATATTTTTGGATTGTTTCTTACACAAAGCCAATATATGGATTCAGAAGACTTGCAGTAGTGCGTATGGACTTTTTTGTGGAGTACTATGAGTTTTATAGACTACTATGAGTAGTTGTTGTATGGCAAGTGCAGTGTATAATTTATTCAAAAAACAAACATAATATTTCTATCATGACAACTCTCTGAAGATTTAACATGGAAATTGACATAACAGTGTTAGTGTATTTGGTCTTGGTGAATTAGATTTGCTATGTTGCTGCTGTTGTTTATTGCTGTTGTTGTAGATTATTGCTGCTGCTGCTGCAAAGTACTTACAGGAACTTGCTTCTGTAATACATATGCGGATATGACCCTGGACAACAAAACCAGTCATAAGTAGCACGGGTATATTTGTAGCAATAGCCAACAATACATTGTATGGGGCAAAATGTTCAATATTTCTTTTATGCCAAAAATCATTAGGATATTAAGTAAAGATCATGTTCCATGGAAATATTTTGTAAATTAAAACTTAATTTTTGATTAGTAATATGCATTGCTAAGAATTTCATTTGGACAACTTTAAAGGCGATTTTCTCAGTATTTTGATTTTTTTTACACCCTCAGATTCCAGATATTCAAATAGTTGAATCTTGGCCAAATATTGTCCTGTCCTAACAAACCATACAATCAGTTCAGCTTTCAGATTATGTACAAATCTCAATTTCAAAAAATTGACCCCTTATGACTGGTTTTGTGGTCCAGGGTCACATATGGTGCTCTGAGTGTTTAAGACATACTGCTGCAACCCAAGTAGCATATAAAACAACCCATAGCAGATCTATACAGGTGGAGCTGGGGATGTGGAGGGCCTCACTATGAAAGCACACTACAAAATGCTCTAGTGAATGATAACCAGCCATTTAAATGTAAAGCAGCAAGCTCTTTGGTTGCAAATGCAACATGAACCAATCAGCTTGTGCCAAGTAGTCTAACGCTAACATCAGTTTCCGTTAACAACACATCAGCCCGCGTCATCTAGAGTTTAATGACAGAACATGGAATTTACCAACAAGAGTACAGCCTGTACTCTTGAATTTACAAAATTAAATGATTTGAATATCAGACCGAAAAAAAACGGCAGATGAACATGAAAATTAGGGATGTAATGATATTATCAATATCTTGATATCACGATAGCAAAATCGTCTCGATATTATTCTGGTCACATGATGATATGAAACAATAGGTCTCACTCTCTGACAGTATGTGGTTCTTATGGAAAAGCAGAAATACCTCAGTTACTCCAGTACACAAGATTATGCATAATTTTTCATTTCTGACACCCATTTGTCACAGAGTATAAAGAAAGTCAAACAGTATTCAAGTTTTTAAACAGCTATTCAAATTTTTTTATGAGACAACACCAAATACAAGAGTACAGAGCACTGTCATTTAGCAAAATACTCTGTTAACGTTCAAGTCACCTTAATTTCTATAGTGTTTTATACAATATAGATAATTTCAAAGCAGATTGTTTTGAAGCTCTGCTCGTAAGTTCTACCAAATCACAGTCTTACATAACAGCAAGCACTTGTGCTTAAATGAAAGTGTAAATATATCATTGGTCAGGCAGTTTTCTTCGCATTCTCTTAAAAAAAAAAGAAAAAAAAAAAGATTAAAATAGGGAAGTAAATAATAAAAAAAACAGTCATAAAGTCAATTTTTGAAATTGAGAATTACACATCATCTGAAAGTGAATAAATCATCTGAAAGTGAATAAATAAGCTATCCATCAATCTATGGTTTGTTAGAATAGGACAATATTTGGCTGAGAAACAACTATTTGAAAATCTGGAATCTGAGGGTGCAAAAAACTAACCAAAATAATGGGAAAATCGCCTTTACAGTTGTCCAAATGAAATTCTTAACAAATTACTAATCAAAAATTACGTTTTGATATATTTACGATGGGAAATTTACAAAATATCTTCATGGAACATGATCTTTATTTAATATCCTAATGATTTTTGGCATAAAAGCAAAATCGATCATTTTGACCCATGTAATGTATTGTTGGCTATTGCTACAAATATACCCATGCTACTTGTGACTGGTTTTGTGGTCCAGGGTCACATTTTACTTGTCAGAATCCACTCAAATGAACTAAATCCACATCAAACATTATTTCCTGCTTTATTATGGTGTAGGTTTCACTCAAAAAAGACAACTTTACAATTTAACTTGCCTTTGTAGATGCTTCCATGATGTTAGACAATAAAAATTCCAATCTATTTTTAGATACACAGGGCTTAGGAGAACTTCTAGCCATTTAACAAAATAAACTCCTTAGCTACTGACATTCCTTTCATGCGTGACAAGGACACAAACATAAAAATTGTCAGCAAGTGTTGTCAGGACAAAGAGATATATGCCAAAGATCCTTGTGGTCCTGGTTGCCAAACTCTAACATTTACTAAATTACCAAATGCACTATAATGTAGTTCAATTAGAACAGATTCCACTGATTCCAAAGGGTGCGATGAAGCATTACAAACACCCATTCAAATGAAGGATGTGGAATCAATGATGACCTTGTAGGTCTGACAGAGTGTGTGATGTAAAAAATGAGTGTGTCAGACTTCAAAGAATGATGGTCAGTCAAGCAAAAGCGTGACGCACTGAGATTAAATGTATTTTTTTTGGTAATGAATGGTGTGCGGTGTGAATGGAAAGAGCTGTCAAAACAAGTCTATGAGGCAAACCTTTTCGCAGACAATCAAACTAACCACCAGGTAAAATCATTAGACAGAAAATCATTTAAATAGGTGCATTTATAAAAACAATCACCTGAAAGACAAGATAAAGTGGTCAAATTTGAATCGATGAGCAATTCAGGACAAAAGTGGTTTGTGAAACTACTGTAATCTGTCTTTTTCTGTAGATATCCATAATGAGGCACTTTAGTCTGTTACTATATTGACATACTAACGTTGTCTAAACATAATAACCCTGTTTATTTGTACCTCAGCATGAAGGATGTCAATGTGACAGGCTTAGTATCTCTCAAAATCAGCTATGCCGTACGTACCCTAAACAAGTTGGAAGTTCCTGCCCTACCTTGACCTCCCGACTGGTGAACACCTCCACGTCCACCGCACAGGCGATGAGGGTGGAGATATTACAGTCCACGCTCCTGGAGGGCATGCTGGGCTCACTCAGATTGAAGGGATGACTGGCCCCTGACAGAGTATGTGTGAGGAGCGCGTCTGAATGCACGCGAGGCTGTGTGTGAGTGTTTGGATGTGCTGCTTTCCTGCTCTGAAGAGCCTCCTGTAACTCTCAGACGTGTGTGTGTGTGTGTGTACGCAAAAGCCCCCACCCTCCTCTCTCTCTCTCTCACTCCGTGCAGTGACATCACTGCCTTTCTTTATGAATGCTCGCTTGCACTTGTACACAGCTGAGCTGTTTTATCATTCATACGCTAAGTCTTTTCCCTCCTATTTTGCCTCCTGTAGCTGGGTCCAAAAACTGTTTTATGTGGCTTGAGTGTGAAATACAATAAGATATTTTCTATTTCAACACCCTTCCACTTTTTATTTTTGTCAGTTTATTCCATTATCACTCTGATAGGGCAAAGGAAGACAGGAGAGTGACTCAGCACTGCAGATTAATATAGAGTCGCATCACAGAAACACTAGTAAGCCGGTGGAAAAAAGAGCTCTAGAACAAGAAGGATGGCAAGAGAGAGAAAGAAAGATGAGGTCTGTGGATCCCGGCAAGACAGATATATTATTAATATCTCAGTCATTTACGTGACATCATTCAGCATGCAACAAAAAGGCATTCAAGGGGGAGGTTTCTAAGTATAGGTAGCTATTTTTGTTTCTGCAGCTTGACGTCACACTGTGTTGATGATTATATGATAAAATCTATAAAAAAAAAAAAAAAAAGTAGTACAAAACACTTATGTTTAGTTGCCACCTACAGTAGGCTGAAATGGACTTTTTCGGTTATTCAGTTTTTGGATATGATTCTTTAGGGTCTTAATGAAAAGTCTATAATACACTTTGGTTAAAAATTCTCAATGTTAGTGTAAAACAACACCCTTTTTACCTTGTCAAAATCAGCTCTGCAAAATTCATTGTTCTGGTCGAGGTTGCTTTAAATGTTAATGAGCTCTGCTCGGCCCGCCCCTCTCTTCTCTCTGTGGAGTGACGAGCCTGTTTACTTTAGTCGTGTTTAGCCACTAAACGTACTAACTAGCATGTTATTAGGAAAGGCGATCGCAAAGATTCATAAAAAAAACCCCTTATACTCACTTCTGCTGTAAGTGAAGCTGGACCACGAATGATTTGTGCAAACATAGACGGATAAATGTAGATCAGGAGGCGCATTCCCTTCACAAACAAACGTAATCCACTGCATATTCAGCAGCTCAGATGTCGGGAGTAAATGACGACCACTATGTTCATTATTACATCCAGCAACACAACACCTCAATCGCTCAATTTGAGATATTCTTGTCTAACTTACATCCCTGCTCCAGCATCGAAACAATGGAGGTTACTGGACTGTTACCACTGATGTAAGGCGGGTCTGAGGTGAGACATTCAAGTCAATCAACTATCGTGGGAACGGCCTCACACTGACAGGCATCTAAAAATAAATCGATTTGAAAAAGGGGACATTATTTTTAATTTGAATATTTACAGTAATTCTGTAATCATTTTATAGACAATAAAGTAATGTTGTGATTAATTTACTGTGCTATATGAATATGAATATGTGTATATGAAAGTACTAAGATAGAAATGTTTCAGTAACATATAATGTATATTTTATATTAAAATGTTAAAGAAAAAAAAACATTTTAAGTAATTTTTTAAAACAGCTGTCTTTTTTTTTCCAGAATTCTTTGATGAATAGAAAGACCCAAAGATCAGCATTTTTTTTTAATTATAGAAATTAATACTTTTATTTAGCAAAGATGCTTTAAATTGATTAAAAGTGATGATAAAGACATAATGTTACAAAGCATTTCTTTTTCGATAAATGCTGTTCTTCTGAACTTTCTATTCATCAAAGGAATGGAAAGGAAAAAATTCTACTCAGCTGTTTTCAACATGATAATAATACTAATAATAATAAATGTTTTTTGAGCAGCAAATCAGGTGGATCAAATAAATGCAGGTTTGCTGAGCAGAAGAGACTTCTTAAAAAAAATAAAAAAAATAAATAACTTTTGACCAGTAGTGTATATATCTCTTCTTATTAAAGTTGCAAAAGTAATTTAGTCAAAAGCAGTAAGAGATTTTCTTCTTTGTTGTTTGAGTAACATGAATGACAGAGAGCAGAAATATTAGACTGCTGTCACTTTAAGAGCTACCCGGATCCAATTTACTGTTAAAAGTGTGTTTTCTTTCTCAGATGACCTAAATTACTCTGTTTACAGCATTTTGACACATACAAGTGTGTGCATTTAACTGTTCAAGGCCTATAAAGCAGCAACTTTGTTCAATACTCCCGCACCGTATGAACACCGTCTTCACGTGCGCATGCCTCTGACAGCACTCAGTGTATAGCGAAATTAGTGGTCTTTCACTGCTGACTGCTTTTCGATGGCTTAAAATCACTTGCTTTTAAACAACAATGCTTAAAAACGCATGCAAACGATACGCTTTCATGACCAAGTAGCACAGCGTCAGATGAGCGTGTAATCTTGATAAAGACAATAATCCAAAATCAAATTTCTAGCGGTTAATCTTGTGTACCGGTTTATCGCCCACCCCTAATTAGCACTATTAGTTATTATATAAACAAATGCATGGAACTACATGAAACTCTCACAGCCTATGTAGGAAATCGGTTGCCCGGAACATTTATAGATTATACAAACAAATCTGACCGCTAAATGTCACAACTGTACAATGAGAATTAGAATCCAGGTAACAGAGGAATATAAATCAGGGTCAGAATGGAAAAACAGCAGTAGAATAAGGGGCCAAAAACAGATATAGAGCATGTGAGATACAATCGGAAAGGTCAGTGGCTGTCCTAAATGAAGCATGCTAAAAGACTCCAGACAGTTGAGTCATCACATTGTCTGCACTGCGTCCCCAGAAGATCATGTTTACTTTTCCAGCACTCCGACAGCACTGATAGAATGGACCCGTGCGAGTATGTTACGTTGTCCCTTCTCGATGGAAGCACTGGTTTTATCGGAGCGAGTCAATAAATGAACAGCTTAAATGACTCTGGCACCAAGGCAACCTTGAGAGGGGAAATGGCCTCACTACATAACACCTGGTGCAGAAAAGCCCAGATGGAAGCTGCTAATCTAAGCAGGCTTGACAATAATGGATGGATATGAGGCTCCTGGTATACACGCCAATTGGGCGATATGATAGTGACTGTGCAAATGGCATGAGGGTCCTTGAGGATGACAAGGCTAGAACAAAGTAATACTTCCTGAGATGCCATGAGACTTTTTTAATTAGGAGGAGAGGATAGCCATGACAACACATCAGTAACACGTACACACAAAAACACTGTTAGATAAATTGGATGCTATGTCATGTACTAATTTAGTTTTTTTTTTGTTTGTTTGAATACTTAGCAATAAACCTCAAATATAAGGTATTTTATACTTGTAATCAATGGCTTATAGTCAGTTTTACATAAGGTACTGATAATTCAGTTACATAATTTGCATAAGACACTAAAAATAACTATTACGTTTTAGGGTTGCAAAGGGGTGGATAATTTCCTGTGAACTTTGTTCTCTTTGACTCATTGGATGAAAATGAATGCTATTGTCTGATGTTGTGAACACTAATATGGTTATGGTTATAGTTACAGTTGAGGTCAAAAGTTTACATACACCTTGCAGAATCTGCAAAATGTTAATTATTTTACCAAATTAAGAGGGATCATACAAAACACCTGTTATTTTTTTACTTAGTACTGACCTGAATAAAATATTCCACATAAAAGACATTTACATACAGTCCACAAGAAAAATATAATGGTTAAATGTATTAAAATGACCCCGTTCAAAAGTTTTCATACGTTTGATTCTTAATATTGTGTTGTTACCTGAATGTTCAACAACTGTCTTTTTTGAGTAGTTATAGTTGTTGTGATAGTTCCCTTGTTTGTCCTGAAAAGTTAAACTGCCTGCTGTTCTTCAGAACAATTCAGGTTCCATTAATTCTTTGGTTTTTCAGCATTTTTGTGTATGTAAACCCTTTCCAACAATGACTATATGACTTTGAGATGCATGTTTTCACACTGAGGACAACTGAGGGACTCATATGCAACTATTACAGAAGGTTCAAACGCTCACTGTTGCTTCAGAAGGAAAAACGATGCATTATGAGCCAGGGGTGAAATCTTTTGAACAGAATGAGGATGTGTACATTTTTCCTATTTTGCCTATATATAATTTTTTTTTTTCATTTAGTACTGCCCTTCAGAAGCTACAGAAGATACTTTCTTCTGAAGAACCTTCTGTAGTAGTTGCATATGAGTCCCTTAGTTGTCCTCAGTGTGAAAAGCTGGATGTTAAAATCATATAGTCATTGTTGGAAAGCGTTACAAAAATGCTGAGAATTTGTGCGACCTAAAGGATTTTTCTGAAGAACAGCAGGCAGTTTAATTGTTCAGGACAAACAAGGGACTCATGAACAACTATCACTAAACAATAAAACATAGCTGTGGATCATTTAGGTAACAACACAACAGCAGTATTAAGAATCATGTTAGCTTTTGAACAGGGTCATTTTTATAAATGTAACTATTATTTTCTTTTGTGGACTATTATGTAAATGTCTTTTAAATATCCTATTTAGGTCAGTACATTTTGTATGATCCCTCTTATTTTGGTGAAATAATTAACATTTTGCAGATTCTGCAAGGTGTATGTAGTGTATGTAAACTTTTGACCTCAACTGTATCTTTATAGTTTCTATCCTAAGTGTAAACAGCAAGCCTTAAGCATATATTACACCAGTGTGTTTTGACTTCTAAATGTTTTTTCGCTTCAAATGAAAGGATGAAATTTTGTGATTCATATTGGGAAAAAATACTTTATTAAATAAATAATTATCCTGGAATGTCCATATGAAATATGGAGCATCTGTGGAGAAAATGAATGGGGAAAAATACTTCTGAAAAAGATAGTTGTCACAGCTGAGCTTTACTGAAATGAATTGAATTGGATGTAAATTTGTATACGTACACATGAAGTGTCACTATGGCTTCTTTCAATATTTTTTTATATTATATGGTAAGAGCATTCATTCCAGACAAGGAGATTGTGACTTGTGTAACTATTCTGAATGCTAATCTTTCCCCACTGTTTTTCTCCATGCATGTCATGGAAATGCCGCTATGGCTAGTCTGTGAGCCTAGTCGGTTGTGATATGTTTCTTCCAGTCTCAGTTTGCTTTTTTTGTAAATGCTTTTCAGTGCTTTCTTGAACTAGGTCAGGCCATTGTTTCTGGACAGTTCAGGGGTTGGTGGTCTATTCCATTATTGTAGTGTAACAATTTGCTGTCTGTACACACTAAAAGGATCATGCAATTTGCAGCATCTTTGCACTTTGATTCCTTATTAGAAAAATGTGATGATTTTTGCATACGTAAAAGTATGTTATCACACCTGCATCTGTACATAGATGAATGACTTTTTAATCTACAATGATTAATGATAACTGACTAAAGTGCAATAATATTTGTTAACATTATTAATGAAAGTCATTATAAAATGAACAAAAGAATGGGGTTGTGACTTTGTTGGACGAAGTCCAATGTGTAAACCAAAAATAATATTTAGCTGAACTACATGTTCTGAATTGGAGGAAACTACGGATTCAATTTAAAAGGTTAAAAACTTTGTAAAGTCTTTGCACTTTACAAGAGTTGTAAACACATTGTGAAATTCATTTCATGCCAAGGAGGATGTAGGAGTTCAAAAGGAAGTAGCAGATAGTGTGGGAAAGCACGACAGAGCAGTTGGCACTTGCACCCAGTCCCAACCAAATTAGATTTTTTTGTGTGTGTGTTTAATATGCAAATATGGGGTTAAACTGGGCTGGTAAATCTGGTGTTATACCTGCTTGCATTAAAAGTTTTGTTATTTTACCATTATTTATGTACTATTTTAGTGTTTAGCAATATTTTCAGCTAGCTTTTTTGTTTTCAGTATTTAATTTAGTAATTTTGTTATGTGCTTTTCTCATTTTTATTAGTTTTTGTTTTTCTTAAAATTTCTATTTAGTTTTAATTTATTTCAGTTTTAGTTTTGGTAATTTTAACTTATTTCAATTTAGTTAGTCAACATTTTTTTTTTTAATATTTAACATTTTTAAAGTTTTTCACCTAATATGTCAATTTTATTTCAGCTTTATTTCAGTTAACAAAGATGTTTTTTTTTATATATATTTAATTTTTTTTTAATTACATATTGTGAACAGGACTAAACACAACCTAAATAGCTAACTGTGTCGCTGTGCCATGATGTTGGCAGCTTTAGATGATTAACACTACAAGATGGGATTTATCATTTGGGGCTTTGTTTTGTTTTACCTGGCAAGGACACTGTGTTAAGCACACACTAAATCAACAGTGTTTTTTTTTTTTTGTTCAGAACATCACTACTTTGCTCACTTACACATGAACTAATCATTTGCTGAGTAAGCAGGTTCTCATACTGACCAGCAGGCACTTTTCCACTCATTCTACAATAAATCATTATAGAAATCATGTTATTCCTGCTCTATCATCACATTAAATTTAGCTCATGCTGGAGCATCAGGTAATGTCAGACAGGGCAGGAAACCATGTGACATAATAAATAAGCAGTCTGACTGACAATGATGCAGTCTTCCCTTAGTCATTCATTACTTTCATTCTCTCTCTCTCACTCTCTTTCTCTCTCTCCCTGTATGTGTCTCAGGGGTTGGTCACACTCTACAGGTGCGGAATAGCAATAGCAGTGGCAGTATTCCGGAGACTCTAAACCAATCTATCTGGGCTTTGTTATGGAAATGTTGTAATCCCCAGGTTCCTCCAGCACAGCGCTGAACACAGTCTGCAATAAATTCACATACACAGACTCAGTGCTCAGACACGTAAACATTATGCAAAAAAAAAGTCAGATTGGCAGAGAAAAGCTATGCAGTGGTAAAAATTGACTTAAAGAAGATGATGATGGATGGATGGAGTGCAGAAAATTTCAATAGCTGTGTGTGTGCTTGTGTGTGTTTGTGTATATATATATATATATGCTTAATGAATAAATGCATGTATGAAAAGATATAAAATATTGCTGTGCATAGCAAATGACATGCACAGATTTAGTGGAAAAAATACATGCAAGTAATACAGGGTTCAGCTTCATAGTATTTATACCTCAGTGTAGGTAAGTGCTAGTGCAAGTGGGTACATTAGCACAGGTCACATACATCAGGAGGGTCGTAAGAGTCATCTGGTAAGGAATGGCATCTGAATACATGCATTATGCAGGAACAAAAAAACAAGCGCTGAATATTTATTCAGAGTTCATTGCTTTCCACAGACATACACAAAACAGATGCCTCTGTTTTTGCAAAATAAAAGGTCTGAAGTATCACCTATATGAGTGAAACACTGCAAATAGTTACACAGAAGATCAGCAAAGTCATAACATGTTACTGTATTCATTACATGTTATGTTGATTAATTCATTAAGGCCTAAGCACTGATGGTGCAAGGACCCTATTGGAATTGCTCAGTTTCTTCTTCTATAAAATGAATCACATTTTTGAGGGCCTAAACATACTCATGAAACTTGGCACTTGTGCCAAAAGTGGTGCAAATTTACATCTTATATGGGTTTCAGAAGTGGGTGTGTCAATATGGCTCGATAGCGCCACCTATAAATTTCAATGAAGTGCCCCTCGAGCTATGTTTTACATACATGTATGAAATTAGGTAGACACATGTAACACACCAATACCTACAAAAAAGTCCCTTGGTACGAAGTCCGAAACCCAACAGGAAGTCTGTTATTTTTAATTTTCTCTGCAAGTTTTCGCCATTTTCTGGCGTTGTATTTATACAGACTCCTACAGATTTAAACAGATCAACACCAAATTTGGTCAGTGTAATCTAAAGCCCTTTGTGATGTTAAATTGTGAAGATCTTGAGTTTTCGATGAAGGGTGTGTCTGTGGTGACCTGACAAACTTTGATGTTTCACCATGACAAAGGAAGTTATGTTTGAAAACACTCCTGACCTGAAGAGATCAACATGCCCATATTCAGTTATAATCATAGCGGCACCCGCTGGCAACAGGAAGTGAAATTTTTTACGCTGTAACAAACTCCTCCTAGAAATTTAATTACATCAACATTATATTTGGTCAGTCTACAATAAAGGCCTTTGTGATGTTAAATTGAGAAGATCTTGAGTTTTCGTTAAAGGGCGTGTCCGTGGCGGCATGACAAAGTTTGATGTTTCACCATGTAAAAGGCAGTTGTTATAACTCAGCCATACAATGTCCGATCTGCCCCAAACCTCACTCATTCGATAAGAGTTCTTGCCTAAACATTTACAGGCCAATATACAATAATGTTATAATTATAGCACCACCTGCTGGCAACAGGAAATTACTTGTTTTACACTAACTTAAACATGCAATGTCCGATCTGTACTAGACTTTACATGTTTGGTAAGAGTCCTGGACCGAAGACATCTAAAGGTCAATATTCAGTTATAATCATAGCGACACTTGTTGGCAGCAGGACGTTTGGCATATCAAAATGACTTTGACATATTCCTCTTATATTTACCACTTTAAAGGCATATTGCTCACCGTTGCCACCGGGTGGCGGTGAGCATGGGTGCGAGGGCCCTTTCAACGCTGCTTGCAGCTTTAATTACTATTATTTTCTTTTCCTAATTAGGAACTGCACTTCAAAAGTAATTACATACAGTTGTGTCCAAAATCAGAAAGCACATTGAAAATATACACTACAGATTTTTGTTGTTGTTGTTGTTAGAAAGGAATTATTGAGCCAATACATGAAAAAAACTAATGTGTTCAAATAATTTTTCTTGCTTTAGTTACTTGCTCAAATAACTTTTTTCAGTATACTTCTTGTAGGACTATTTTGATTGTCAGTTCTACTTTTTCAGCTCAAACAGAAGAACAGTACAGATTAAAAAAAAATACGCAAGTAAATACACTTTTATATTTCAACTATAGATGTTGATAGAGAGCACAGAATATGGTGATGTATCTTTAAACTTGGAAATAAACAAATTTGTGATTTTAAAAAACTGAAATGAAGAATTACATTATGACATCATATTGTAAAATAATTAAGAAATATTTAAAATTCTCCACTATTTTAATGTCGCCAATTAGGGGTCAGCCGATTATTAGCGCCGATATTAAGCATTTTTATGGTTATCGGTATTGGTCACTTTCAAAACCGATGTGCCTGTAAAGAAAGTTTTTGTTAGAGCCCTTGTTATTCTTAATTTTGACATTAATTAAAATTTTTACAAGAGACATATACATCAGTTCAACATGACAGTTATCGGTCTACTTGATTTGTAATAATTGGTATTGCCATCGGCCCTGAAAAACTTTGGTTGACCCTTATCACTAATCAACAAATTTGAGACTGAGCATGTGAATTTTTTTGTAAAAGTGAAGCACGAGATGCGCTTTGGAACATTCTCAGTGTTATTAATACTAGATGATCACTAGGTTGGTTTTAGACACATAAATGATTATTTTTATGTGCTAACAGACAAAATCACATGCACTCACACATTCACACTCTCTTTGTGAGCGCTGTTATCATTAGATATACCTAAAGGAGATTCAGGTGGCCAGATGTCCTTTATTTCCTCTCTGGACATGTTTAATTTGATGAAGCAGATAGTGTTCCTGCGTCTGCAGGGAGCGGCCGGAGAGAGGAGATTATTAGCTCAAACTGAAACCACCTGAATATACTGCACAGCAGACTCCTGTGTGTGTTCAAATGTTGAACCACCAGTGATCTGCAGCAATAGATGAAGATGAAGGGAGATGAAGAGTGCGTGCGAAGGGCCTGTCTGGAATGATGATCCGACTTACACTGACCTTCCGGGGTAATGTTGAGGTGAAAAAAAGGGGGTTGAGAACAAGATAGGAGAAACTGAGCATGTGTGTCAGGGATGCATAAAGACTAAGGATATGTTTGCAATTGCGTACTAGTATGCTATCACTTTTTCTGCAGTATGCAGTATGCACTTTCCGTATGCTTGAATTTTTTGGAAATTTTGTGCAGAGTACAACCAAAGCACACATGGTATTATTTTCTTATGGAGGATCAATCCTGCCGAAATAATAATAAAAAAAATAATAATTTAGATAATTTATATGAATAAATGAGTCAAATGTAAAAATAAATACAGAAAATAATAAATAAAGAAAAAACATAATGTATTCAGGATTAAATTTTAATACAAATGAATTATATTTGTTTTATCAAATCATTTATACTTTATAAATGATTTGATAAAACAAATATAAACATTTTATCATTTATTTATTTTCCTATTATCACATTCATTTACACTACCAGTTAAAAGTTTTTGAAAAGTAAGAATTTTAATGTTTTTAAATAAGTGTCTTTTGCTAACCAAGCCTGCATTTATTTAATCCAAATCAAAAACTGTAAAATTTTAAATATTTTTAAAAATATTTTTAAAATGTAGCTTTGATCACAGAAATAAACTACATTTTAAAATGTGTAAATAGAAAGCAGTTATTTAAAATACAGTAAAATATTTCACAATATTATTGCTTTTGCTGTATTTTGGATCAAATAAATACAGGCTTGATGAGCGGAAAATAAATCTTTAAAAACCATTTAAAAATCTTACTGTTCAAAAACGTTTGACTGGTAGTGTATTTGTTTATCTATAATTTATTTATGCATTTATTTTTTAATTTCTGCAGGTTTGGTTCTTCATAATTTCTGGGTACCACATTAATCGCTACATACTATTTTACATAAAATTTAAAAGAAATTAATAATTCTATAAAAAGAGATTTCTAAATTCTAATTCTAATTTCTAATTGCATGTCAAATTAATATAATATAATGTATTAATATAATATAATATAATATAATATAATGTATCTTTTCTAATAAATTAATACTTTTTTATTCAGCAAGGATGCATCATATATTTTTAAAAAGTGATAATGAAGACATTGATAATGTTACAAAAAATTCTATTTCTGTTTCAAATAAATTTTTTAAAAATAAACATATTTAAATGATTTTTGATCGACCATTTGATACTGAAAACTGGAGTATCAGATGCTGAAAATTCAGATTTGCCATCACAAGAATAAATTACACTTTAAAATCTATTAAAATATAAAACTATTATTAAAAAAGCTACTTTAAATTGTAATAATAATTCACAGTATTACTGTTTTTTTATTGTATTTTTCACCAAACAGACTAAAACTGCAGACATATAAATTCAAAGAGTACAACATGATTGGTGTACAATACATTATATACTGTACAGCATGCTAGTATTCCATTCCAAATATAGCCACAGAAAAGAAAAATGGGGAACAAAAAGACAAGAGTGTTTGAAATGAAAGAGCAGTGAAACAAGGAGACAAACACACAATGAGAATGAGAGGGGGATGAGGAAAGGAAGAAGAGAGGACAGCAGTGAGCTGATTAATGGCACTGCTGATGAAAGGCTAGTATTGACGTCAGACACACAATAGACGGAGAAGAAAGTGAGAGAGAGCGAGGGAGAAAGCCTTTCACTCTGTAGCTCACACACACACACACCATATGGAACCGTGGAATATATGGACACATAATTTCATTCAAGTAGACAATGTTACATTCTCTTACATTCAGGACAGTTTTAAAGCAGAATGAATTTCCCTTTGATGAGCACTCTACAAGATCCTTTTCATCCTGAATTAGCTTTATAAGACTGAATTGTGAATTATAGAACTTTATAAATTGCTACTTCGCTCAGAGCCGTAGCCTAGCAGCTCCAACACATTGAGCTATGATGCTAGTACAGCTAATATATCACTATCTGCACTATTTAAAAGCGATGGTGCCAAATATAAGCCTTGTATCTTGCTTATGAGCACAATGATAACAGATTGAAGATTTATATCTCAGATTGTCTCAAGTCTCTTGTGTTCAACAAGGATGCATTTAATTGATTAAAATTCAATAATATTGTTACAATTTAAAATAACTGTTTTCTATTTGAATATATTTTAAAATGTAATTTATTTCTGTGATGCAAAGCTGAATTTTCAGCATCATTACTTCAGTCTTCAGTGTCACATGATCCTTCAGAAATCATTCTAATATGCTGATTTGCTGTTTGTTATAAGTGTTGAAAACAGTTGTGCTTTTTAGCATTTTTGTGGAAGCCATGATACATTTTTCTTAGGATTAGGATATACAAACAATATATTTTCTGCAAAATGACCTATTCAAGAGTCAAAAACCTCAGTCTTGTCATCTAGAGCTGTGGTGCGGTGTTTAACCTTGGTCATCATTTCTGCTAGTAATATTCTCATTCTCCTGACATGACCTTAATCTTTGCTCCAAACACATGCTCAAGGTCAAAGCGCTGCCTCATGTGGCCTGTCGTGGGCAGCAGAGCCAGCCGGTTACCTTGGTGACATCAGAGTACCAGCAGAGAAGGAGGGGGGCAGGGATGCTGCGGATACTGCCTGCTTAAAGAATGTCATGTCTGATAGACCTGTCTCTATGGGATCAGGGCCAATTTCAAAGAGATTAGGGACAATTTCGATGGGATTTAGTACATTTCATACTGGATTTTAGTTGACCCAAAGAACAATTTATGACGGGGATTATACAGAGATAAAATTAGGTTGAGAGCAGACTCCAAAAAAGAAGCCAGATGTGTTCAACTTAAGAAAACCTGGAGAAATTGAGAAAGCCTAGCTAAGAGATACTTGAGCATGACAGTCTGAATTTTAGAATGATAGGTGAAAGCTATGGAAGCCGTTTACGGCACTGAATAAAAATTAAAAAGGTAATTGCGACTCTTTATCTCACAATTCTGACTTTTCTCGCAATCGTGAGTTTACATTGTGCAATTCTGACTTTTTTGAGATATAAACTTGCATTTGCGTGTTATAAAGTCAAAATTGCGAGATATATAGTCAGAATTGAGAGATATAAAGTCACAGTTTTTACTTTTTTTCTCTGAATTGCGTGATTGTAAAAAAAAAATTCTTTTTTCTCACAGTTGTGAGTTTATATCCTGCAATTCCTACTTTTTTTCTCACAATTCTGACTTTTTTCTCACAGTTGCGAGTTAATATCTTGCAATTCTTATTTTTTTCTCACAATTCTGACTTTTTCTCATAATTGTGAGTCTCTATTTTGTAATCCAATTATCTTTCTTATTTTTATTAGAAAGCTGTACGTAATACATTAAAATATCGAACAAATTAAAATATATGTAGACACTACCATTGAAAAGTTTGGGGTCAGTGAGTTTTTTTTTTATTTATTTTGTTATTTTTTTTTTTAGAAATTAACAGTGTTGGGGGTAACGCTTTACAAGTAATGCAAATTACGTAATCAGATTACTTTTTTCAAGGAACTAGTAAAGTATCGCATTATTTTTTTTATTACAAAAAAATATCTGAGTTACTGTTTTCAATTAAGTAATGCTAGTTACTTTGTTTTTACCACTGACTGATTAACAGCTCTTCTGTTCCCATGTTGAGGGAAATCGGGAATAAGTGCAGGGGCAAACTCAGAATATAACTGAACTAAATGATTTTTTATTACTATAAAAAAATCAAAACAACAAGTTCTTCAGGTGACTAACAGATGAAGCAGCACATACCACTATGTATCGCATATTGTTTAATGTATACTGAACGACCTAAGCCACGTAGCACAGAAATTATGCTTTCATTTTACTTTAAAATTAAATCATATGAATTTAAGACTTGCTCTGATTTAAGACTTTTTTTAAGACCCGCAGAAATCCTGTTTTAAAAGTAACTTTCTCCGATACTGGAAATTAATACTTTTTTTTCAGCAAGGATGCATTAAATTGATCTAAAAAAAATAACAATAGGCATTTACAATATTACAGTTAAAATGTATATTACAAATAAATTAAATTTCTTTGATCTTTCTATTCATCAGAAATCCTAAAAAATTGTATTGATTACAGAAAAATATTAAGCAGCACAACTGTTTTTAAAATTTGTTAAAAATAAGAAATGTTTCTTGAGCACCAAATCAGCATATTAGAATGATTTCTGAAGGATCATGTGACACTGAAGACTGGAGTAATGATGCTGAAAATGCATCTTATAGGAATAAATTACATATGTATAAAAATACATTAACATTAGTGCGTTGCCATATCCCGATTCAAATGGTAAACCAGTTTGAATTACACACACAGTGTGAATTTTTAAACAACAAGTGGTTAAACAATATAGACAGCATCATGAATTGAGAGGAAATCCCTGTCAACTACACTTCTGACTAGTGGTTAGAGAACTATTAATAACAACTAACTATTTAACTGGGCAAAAAAAGTCAACTGTAAACTGCCGTTAACAGAAGCCAGAGAGGCTGAAGATGAATGCAAAGAGGAGAAAATACTGTAGCAGTCAGAGCAAGATCACTGTACACGATGAGCAAATTTTTAGAAGAAAATCCTAAACACTGACTTGGGAGGTTATTTGAGTTTATCTCTGAGGGGAACTGACTGCCTATAGAAAAGTTTACATGTCATTTTGTCTTCATCTTTCCTCCATATAATGCATGTTAATAGTATTTAAAAGCATAGCGCTGCTTTGTTTACAGCAGTACCAAGGAAATGCTAAATTGCAGCTGTTCCATAAGTGCCACCTGCTGTCAGAGAGCGAATATGTGTTCTCATTTAGCCCGTCTGCTGTTTCTGTTTCGTGCAGATATGGTTTATACAGCATAATTGTACAAAGTTATGGTAAGACCATTTTGTTTTTGCTTTAAATTCTGAAATTATACGATCTAATTTACATCAAAAAGCTCTGCAACTGTTTCATGCATTCTGATTCATATAAAGGCACAATCAAAGGGGAAGAACCGTGATTAACTGTGAAACTGTGAGAATCCTAAAAAAAACACGATAGGTACAGGTATTTTTTAAAAATGTACTGTATTTTAAACAGATTAAAACCAAGCCAAAATATTTGAATGTTAGGCCTATAGTGTATATTTATGCATTTTTTATTCAAACTGTAATTGTTCTAAATATTCCAAAAGTTTTAAAATATTATTTTTGTTCATATATATTAGCCTTGGCAAGACAGTGTGTTTTTTTTAATCCTAACTTCATTTTAAAAATAAATAATTTTATCACTATTTTGAAATGGTGAAACGTTCATGACCTTTCAGAAAATGACAAAAATTCTCCTGTGATATATGTATAAACGTAGTTGGACTTTGTTAGTGGACAAATGCAATAAACAACTGAGCGTGTTACAAATGTGTTTTACGAGCGTTTATTTTCTAAAAATCCATGGGGCCAAATGTGCCCATAGTTGAAGAAACGCCCATAAACAAATCTGGTGCTGATGTGGTCAGTGGAGTTCGCTGATGCACAGGAGGTTTAAATTCATGCAGGTGCCTGTAGTTTAACAGGAGGGAGTGGATCTGTGCTCTAAAGTGCTGTTTCCCCCCAAAGGCCATCCGCAGTAGTGTTACACATTGCTTGGCACTACAACAGCACACAGTCGTGCACACACACTTCTGATAAAGCCAGGAAAAGGCCTATTTACACAAACGATTCCTATCTCTAAGTAAAACACAACAGCTGCACAACCAACAGCTGACTTCCATAAACACACTCATGCATGCTCTCAAATGCACTCTCTCAGTGTCTCTGAAGCGGTGACAGGCAGTAGAACTGCATTAACCACTTGGCGGCCGAGCGGTGACACTGAAGGACTAACGTGGTGCAGTGACGCCTGCTTGCGCATGAGTCACGCTGGCTCTGATCCGAGCTCTGCGGCGTGAGCGCTGAACATGGCAGCCGGGCCATACAACACCAGTCAAGCATGAGACAGCCAGTGTGCTGCTGCCAATCAGGAGCATCACAGCCTTGCAGGCCTGATGTGGGGTTTAAAGCTCTCCTGTACAGCACAGTTCCAGAAGCATCTCAATCATAGGAAAGCTACTGAGCCTTTCACAGTGATGTTGCGCTCTCAGCTATTTCTGGAAACAGTTTCAAATGCCAAATGCATAAATGTAAATGTAGGTGCAATGAGAGTTGCCAGTTTCTGCCAACATTTGGACATGTACAGCAATGCAACAAAGCTGAAAAAAGTTAATCGTAATGCAAATGAGCAGTGACATGATTTGGAAATGTGGAAATAATAACATGCTTTAATTGCTTAAGGAATTAACAAGATGTTTTGATTTTCGTCTGAATGTCAGCGTTTATGAGATTTATTCCATCTAAATACTACTGAGGTTAGTTCACTTTTTATTTATCACTGGATAATAGTGATCAGTGTTTTTATAATACACTAGATTTAAACATCATAAAATCCCTTCTTTACAGTTTACTGTTATTCAACTAAACTTTATCAACACTGAACTAAATACAGCTGAATAATGACACTATTAGAGCTGCTTTACAGCTAAAATTATATCTGTTTATTAACTGAAGATCTTTGCAACAGTTAAAAGCACAGTTGAAAGTAACTGGCAGCTTTATGTGTGAAATCTTAAAAGTTACTCAATATGACCTTCTTGTTTGTTATAGCTATAAAATGCAGTATTGTATATTTCTTTTTTTTGGATACTTCTTAGATTCAATTTTAAAATGTATCTCCTTCTACAGCTTTCAAACTATATTTACCAAACTTTTTTTTTTATTTTTATTTTTTTGCTTTTCTAACTGATCCAGCTTACGATTTTCATAAACCAGACTATCAGATCCACCAAAAATCACTTAGACCTTCATTAAGGGGGATAGAACTTTTGCACAATCACGAGCAAAAGCTTAATGACTGTTAGAACAACATGCTAAATCATTTCAGCAACATACTTAAACATGTTAGCAACATGCTAATCATGTTAAAACATGCTACCAACATGCTAATCATGCTAGAAACATGGTAACAACGTGTTAAAATATGCTAATCATGTTAAACCTGGTAGCCACACGTCAATCATGTTAGAAACATGCTAGCAACACGGTAATAATGTTAGAAACATGTTAGAACAGGTTAACAACATGCTAAAATATGCTAATCATGTTAAAAACATGCTAGTAATGTTAGAAACATGCTAGCAGTATGCTAGAAACAGGCTAACAACATCCTAATCGCAAAAGCATGCTAATCATGCTAAAACATGCTAGCAACATGTTAGTCATGTTAGAAACATGTTAGCAACAGGTTAACAACATGCTAAAATATGCTAATCATGTTAAAAACATGCTGTAATGTTAGAAACGTGCTAGCAGTATGCTAGAAACATGCTAACAACATCCTAATCGCAAAAGCATGCTAATCATGCTAAAACATGCTAGCAACATGTTAGTCATGTTAGAAACATGTTAGCAAGATGTTAAACAACAAAATAATCATGGCATCAACATGCTAATAATGTTAAAAACATGGTAATCATGTTAAACATGGTAGCCACATGTCAATCATGCTATAAACATGCTAGCAACATGGTAATCATGTTAACAACATGCTAATCATGTTAGAAACATGATAACATGCTACTCATGCTAGAAATGTGCTACCAATATGCAAATCTTACTAAAAACATGTGAATCATGTTAAAACCATGCTATCAACATGGTAATCATGTTAAAAACATGGTAGTAACATGCCAATCATGATAAAAACATAATACAACATGTTAATCATGTTAGAAAATATGCTAAAAAACATGTGAATCATGTTAAAAACATTTTAATCATGTTAAAACAAGCTATCAACATGCTAATCATGTTAAACACAGTAGCGACATCTGTCATGCTAACCACATGCTGGTAATAATGCTAGAGACGTTAGCAGGTTAACAGCATGCTAATCATGCTAAAACATGTTAATATGGTAATCTTGCTAAAAACGTGATTAATGTTAAAAACATGCTAATCATGCTAAAACATGCTAGCAACATATTAGTCATGTTAGAAACTTGTTAGCAACATGTTAAAAATGTCATGCTATAAACATGTTAATTATATTAAAAACATGGTAGGAACCTGTCAATCATGTTAGAAACTTGCTAACAATATGATAATCACGCTAAAGCATGCTAATTACGCTAAAACATGCTAATCATGTTAATAACATGCTAATCTTGCTAGAAACGTTAGCAATATGTCAGAAACATGCTAACAACATCCTAATCACACTAAAAACGTGCTAGAAACATGTTAGTAATTTGCTAATCTTGTTAGAAGCTTGTTAACAACATGCTGACAACATGCTAATACTGTATGTTAGAAACATGCTACTAACATCCTTATTATGCTAAAACATGCTAACAACATGTTAACCCTGGTGAAAAAAACAGCATATGCTGGTAGGTATGTTTTGATGCTGGTTTAAGATGGTCCTTTGCAGGTTTATAGTGGTCCTTAGCTGGTGTTTTGCAGGTTTATGCTGGTCATGTTACTGGTCAAGGACCAGCATAAACCAGCTAAGGACCACCATAAACCAGCAAAGGACCAGCTTAAACCAGCATCAAAACATACCTAACCAGCATATGCTGTTTTTTCAACAGGGAAATCATGTTACGAATGTGCTAAATCATGCTAGCAACATACTATCAACATCTAAACTTTTAAACCTCAAGCTTTTTACAACTGCTTCAAACTTTCAGACTAGGCTTTCTCAAGCCAACTTAAAAGTTTGTTTTGCTTCATTGATGAAATATGAGCAGAATGAATTTCAGTGTAAATCATTCATAAATCTATCCTTACATATTTTTTCACACTGAACTGAGTGCAACAATATACGTAAATTATTTTTACAATACAACACATACTACAAAAATTTGGTCTGCCCATGCCAAAGAACAAATCCATAGTTACCAAATGTTGAAAGAGTAAATTCATAATTGGATGTCAGCAAGAACAGTATAAAAGCAATTTATTATCAACAATAGTCTGAAAATAGATTTGACTTCTGTCATCACATCACTAAACTTCCCGTTCAGCCAAGTTCCTGTCAGCTACAGCATACTTGGTCCCCATTCACACCAGTGGAAACCGAATGCACTTGTTGCATTTGCATTGAAATGAGAAGGAAGATCTGGCAGTCCTGTGCTGCTGAGTGTTTATTTGTCTGGGCCTGTGACCGAGAATTCAATCTCATCAGAGCTATTTTAACTGCATGGAGACAACTCATCACTTCTGCTTATTTGAAGAGAAAATGAGCATTGAGCACTGTCAAATAAACCAGTTCCAGTTCTGAGTCCCAGACTCCCTGGGAAAAAAGAGTGGTCGCCATGTCTATCTCAAAAGTTAAATATGGAACGTTTGGAAGATTGCGATGTACGGAAAAAGAGCTGGACAGGTCAGTCTTTCTTTATGCGTCTAATCAAAGGCTTTCAAAGAGTAGATGCAAGCTTCACTTTACAATTAGGATTTAGTGCCAAGACAAAAACATCTCATCTCAAAAGAGTTCAGAGGTTGGTGTGGCCCATTACTGGCAGTTGCTCAAGACATTCATGCTACATCATTATAAAGTCACAGCTGCGATCTGGGATCCGAACATGCTCTGTACACAGATAGAGATTAGCAAAGCCCATACGTCATTATCAGAAGATAATCCTCCACCCCTGAGCCCAGGCTCTCTGCCGTGTTATTGTTTAAAAAAGTTCTTCCATTTCATTCCAGCCGACTGAGTTATATTTAGATACCTGTAATACCAGAGGACTTGGGCCGACAGGACTGGTATTAACAAATCTGATTGATTGTGTTATCAGTGGATTAGAGGAGTATATTTAGACTTTCTGTGAAAGGTGAGATGTTCTGGGATAAACTTGGATTGACTAAGAATGTAAAGCCTAATAATTTACCTGTTTGAGTAAAAAGGTGGTGCGTTCGCACTGACAAAGAAAGACAATATAACTTAGTGTAGATGGTGCTTTGTTAAACTGGATTGAGGGTGATTAGTTAAAAAGATGCAAATAATGCGATTTCGAGTGTTTCTGTGCTGCTTTTGTGAAGTTTGCTGTTTTATATGACTTCATCTGCACATTTGATTTGTTTGACTGCGAAAGAAAAACCCAGGAAGGACAAAGTTGTACGTCATAGTGCTGTCAATATCAAATGTTTTGTGGTGACTTCGAGTCTAGCTTGCAGACAACATAGTTTATATTGGTCAATTTAACAAAATAACTCTGGATGCCAGGAAATATAATACAGTCACTTTTGTCTGGGTATTATTGATTCGATTTTGATTGCATTCTTGTTTCTGAACTGCAGGGGGCTTGATATCAAACTCTTGTTTGCGATAGAAACATATTTATGTAGCCATGACAGCAGAAGAGTCTTGCCCATTTAAACTGGATTTAGCTTTAAGCATCAAGTTGAACAGTTATTGTAGGTAAAAGTATTTGTCAAATTCTGTAGAAGAAATCAAAATATACATTTTATTTAATTGAAAACACAGCTGTGGATCATTCAGGTAACAACACAGTATTAAGAATCAAGTGTATGTAAACTTTTGAACAGGGTTTTGAACATTTTCTCTTGTGGACTATACGTAAAAGTCTTTTATGTGAAATATCTCATTCAGGTCAGTACTAAATAAAAATAACTTGCTTTTTGTATGATCCCTTTTATTTTGGTAAAATAATTAACAAACAACCAACTTTAAGGTTGGCTTGAGAAAGCCACCCTGGTAAAAAAAAACTAAATATGCTGGTAGGTATGTTTTGATGCTGGTTTAAGCTGGTTCTTTGCTGGTTTATGCTGGTCATGTTGCTGGTCAAGGACCAGGATAAACCAGCAAAGGACCAGCATAAACCAGCTAAGGACCAGCTTAAACCAGCAAAGGACAAGCTTAAACCAACATCAAAACATACCTACCAGCATATGCTGTTTTTTTCACCCATGGCAGTTGTAAAAGCTTTAAGTTTAAAAGATAAATAAATAGTTTAAGTTGTTAGGGTACTCTTGGTGGTACTAACATGTTGCTAGGATGATTAGCTAGTTACTAGGATGTTGTTATCATGTTTCTAGAATGATTAGCATGTTGCTAGCATAATTAGCAATTTACTAGCATGTTTCGAGCATGATTAGCAAGTTACTAGCATGTTGTTAACCTGTTTCTAGCACAATTAGCATGTTCCTACCATGTTGCTAGCATAATTAGCAAGTTACAAGCATATTGTTAGCATGATTCTAGCATGATTAGCAAGTTATTAGCATAATGCTACCCTATTTCGCACGATTAGCATGTTATTGACATGTTTTTAGCATAAGTGTTACTAGCATGTTGTTAGCATGATTAGCTAGTTACTAACATGTTAGCATTTTTCTAACATGATTAACAAGTTGCTAGCATGTTTCTAACATGGTTAGCTATTCACTAGCATGTTTATAGCATGATTAGCAAGTTAATAACGTTGCTAGCATGTTTCTAGCATGATCAACAAGTTACTAGCATGTTGCTAGTATAATTAGCAAGTTACTAGCTGTTTCTAGCATGATTAGCCAGTTACTAGCATGCTGCTAGCCTGTTTCTAGCACAATTAGCATGTTACTAGCATGTTGCAAGCATAATTAGCAAGTTACAAGCATGTTTTTAACATGTTTCTAACATGATTAGTAAATTACTAGCATGATGCTACCCTGTTTCTAGTACGATTAACATGTTATTAGCATAATAAGCATTTTACTAGCATATAGTTAGCATGATTAGTTTGTTACTAACATGTTGCTAGAATGTTTCTAGCATGATTAACTAGAATGTTGCTAGCACGTTTCTAGCATGATTAGCTATTTACTAGCATGTTTCTATCATAATTAGCAAGTTACTAGCTTAGCTAGTTACTAACATGTTTCTAGCATGATTAACAAGTTACTAGTATGTTGCTAGCATGTTTCTAGCATGATTAGCAAGTTAATTACATGTTGCTAGCATGATTAGTTAGTTACTAGCATGTTGCTAGTCTGTTGCTAGCATGAATAACATGTTATCAGCATGCTGTTAGCATGATTAGCATGTTTAAACTAGCTAAAACCAGTTGATTCAGCTAAAAACCAGCTGTCTAGTCTTAGCTGGTTTAAGATGAAAATAGCTGGTTTAAGCCTGGAAAATCAGCCAAAGCAGCCAATCAGCTTAGTCTGGTTTTGTGTGTGTGTGTTTTTTTTTTTTTTTGGTAGGGAGTTGAAGTACACCATAAGACTCATTGTACAAAAGTTTTCACCCCCTCAATGAAAGTCTGTGGGATTTTTGGTGGTTTTGATAGTCTGATTTATGAAAACCATAAGCCAGATCAGTTAGAAAAGTAACCCAAGTCAAACCAGTCTGAAGGTCCTGGGCTGAGTTTGGTGGTTGTAGCTTAAAAGCTCTAGGATACACTTTAAAATTTAGTGTCAGAAGAAGAAGAAGAATAATAAGAAGAAATAGTATGTAGCATACACAGTTATTTCTAGAGGAAAATGTAGAGTCAACTAAGCTCCTGAAAGTTTTCTCCACTTTATATGCGGTGCACATATTCCACTACTGGCAATTTAGCAAAAGACATTTTCAGTTCCATTTGACTTGTTCAATTGCATTTGAAGCTGACAGTCTGATGTCTTTGGCTCCAGGGCTGTTCGAGCTGCTTAACTTAAGGAATGAATGCATAAACCACCTGAGAACAACAAACACACCTGCTCAGAACTCTATATAAACCATAGAGGAAACACGTGATGGCTCAGAACAAATATGTTGAAACGCGTGTTTGCATGTACGATTGTGTGCTCGTCTTGAGAGCTTTCAGACGAGCGCATGCGAGAAGAGATTACTAAAGAGAGACGGGCTCCAATACACAAGGGTCACAAAGACTCTGATTTATAATTTGTCATCGTGTCCGTTCTTAAAACACAATTAACCTCTGCTGTCTGGGGCTGTTTGCCATGAATTTGCCAATTACAGAGAGGAAAGAGCCTTGTACAATGAGCGAGAAGAGGGGTTACATAATGCTGTCCTCTCTCCATCCTGTTAAAAGTGCACTTTAATGGGTTATTGCGATATATTGTAAATATGCAACTGAAGTAGAGAGAAACAACACCCGGGAACTGGGAAAACAAGCTAAAAATGAACTCTTGGACATCAGAGAAAGATGTAGCTGTCTGTTTTACCATTAAAATCACCATATAAGGCTGGCAAATTCAACTGAGATGAAGCCAACTTATTACTTTTGTTCAACAAGGCTTTAAAAAAAAAAGCAAATCTGCAAATAAGATAAGTATGTGAGCTAGTGAGCTGTCAGACTAATTCAAACATAATTCAAAAGGCTCAAAATCATATAAGAGTCTATATTTTGCTACAATTTAGACAACAGTCCATCAAAATAATGTTGACTGTAGTTTATTTCATCTACAGTCTTTCTCTCTCGTCATTTTTTTATATGCAGACTGCTTGCAAGTCTAAAGCATCATTTTTATTCGCTAAGGCATTGTGTCTTAATAAGCATAAATCAGACGTTCATAGAACCAGATCTAAATGAGAACCAGTTCTCAATTCCAACCCTATTTTTGGAATAACCATTCCTTTAAGAACTCAATCAAGACTGAGAAATTTTGTTTAACCAGGAGGAAGGTCTTGCCAGAGTAGTTCAGTAAAACATTACACACATGTCCAAATGTTCAACATTACAGAACACAGTTAGCATATTTTCCCAAGGGAGTAAGAGACTATTCTGTACTAGCGCTGAACACAAGAGTTCCATGTTCACTTTACAGGAGTGTGATATTTCTTCCTGTCTGAGCCTTACTGCATATAAGGAAAGTTTAGAAGGGCAAGCTTTTTATTCACCAAATATTACTTGTTTCATCCTGTAATCTGTCTGATAAGTCATGCTACCTGAGGGACATAGCTTCATATCTTTGCTTGCAGACATTGTTTAGAAATCCATGCAAGTGAAGAATGTATAATAATGTTGAGGAAAAATTCCTTCAGAAAGAATGCACAACAGACAATTATCTGGGGAAAAAAATGTCAGTGTCATTTCAAACAAGTCTGCCATCTAGTGCTGCTTCAAAGAAAGCATCTAATGTTGTTGTGTAACATTTTAGTGCAAAAAAACTTTCAGTTGCTTACTTTATTCAGAAAAAAGTAGCAATTTGACACCACTAGCTAACATTTTAAATGAATGAACACAAATGGTAAGTGTGTAATTTTTTAGCCACATAAAAAAATGACTGTTTTCAAGTAGGTTTCCCTCTAAACACTCCCTCTATCTGCGATTGGTTGGCTGCACATAGCTCCGCCCCAAACTCGTGCCATTGGCAGTTTTAATGCTGCTGTGTCAGGCTGGTTAAAAAAAGAGCAACATTCAAAATTAGTAAATTGTTTATGTTTTTAAAGAAATCTCTAATGTTCATCAAAGCTGCATTCATTTTATGTATATATATTAAAATAGAACCAGGGTTCGTACAGATATTGTAAAATCAAATTCCAGGACTTTTCAAGCACTACTTTTTGGATTTTCAAGGACTTCAATCAGAGATCACACTTATGTCTTCTATTTCAAATTCTGAAAAAAGAGAAATAGATCAAAATATACTAATAAAACATAGCAAAATTAAAGTGACGTATGCACATGTATATTACATGTGTATTACTATATAACTACTATAAGTATTACTACTAAGTCATTACAAAATATACTACACTTTTACTATAGTAAAACCACGGTTCATTTTCTTAATGGATTTGTATTTGTGTATACTGTCTTGTTTTTATAACTGTACTGCCTTAATGGTTTGATGTTTTCTGCTGTTTAGGAAAAAAGATTTGCGAAATTGCTCCAAAATCCTGATATGAAACAAATAATTTGCGAATCTGCTCCGAAGTTCCGATCTAAATTCAATGATTCACGATCCGCACTATGAAGATCCGATCTAAAGCAAAAGATTTGCGAATCCGCTCCGAAGTTCCGATCTAAATCAAATGATTCTCCATCCATGCTCTGAAGTCTCGATCTGAATAATGATTCACGAACCATCATTTCAGATCAGGACTTCGAAACGCATATTGTGAATCATACGATTTGAATCACTCAATTTGCAAAATGATTCATGAACCATTCCGATCGAAATCAAATGATTGAAACAGTGAATCATTTTGTGACACGATGGTTTAACTGATTCGGAGTTTCGAAAAGGTCCATTTCACCCATGAAAGCGATGCTGAAATTCGAAAATGAATGGCTCTTTTAATTTGATCTGGTTTTTGCTAGTGAATCGCTTGAAATGAATGATCAAAGTCACGAGTTTGACTCAACTGGAGCAGTTCCAGTGTAAATGACTCAACTGATTTGGTTCATCTGTTTACACGACACTGTCTGTACTGCTACTGCTCGATTGTTTTCTGACATTAACTAAAATAAGCAAAAAAGTAATGTTTTTTGAACTGAGTAAATTTTGCGTGAAAAGATGCTTAATGACAAAATTAAATGCTTATTTCATAGATACATAATCTTTTAATAATTCAAGCACTTTTCAAGTACCTCTTCAGAAATATTGCTGTTTTCAAGGGTTTTCCAGGCCTTAAATTTCAAGAAGTCAAATTCAAGTACTTGAAGCATTTCAAGCTCTTTGTAGAACCCTGTAGAACAGTTATAATGTGAAATATTATAACAGTGTAATTTTTTTTTAAACATATTTTAGAAAAAAGGGTACAAAAGCTGTCGTGTACACGACCTTTTATGTACTTTTAAGGTACTTATATGCACCCTTTAGGGTAAATTAGGTACAAAAGTGTGCCTTTTTTCAGCATCATTACTCCAGTCTTCAGTGTCACATGAATTTTTAGAAATCCATTTTATATGCTGATTTGGTGCTTAAGAAACATTTCTTATTATTAATGTTGGAAACGTTGTGTATCTTAATATATTTGTGAAAAACGTTATAAATTTTTCAGGATTTTTTTTGGAACATTATTAATATCTTTAATGTCACTTTTGTTCGATTTATTTCCTCCTTGCTGAATAAAATATTAATTAATTAATAAAACATATAATAAAATAATAATAATAAAAACAAAAACTGCCCAAAACTTGTGTAGTAATAATTCATATTTATATTTTTCAGGGGAATTATCATACATGTTGAGTAATTCTAAATTATTTTAGTACTCAATCTGCATTTTCCTTTCAGACATCTAAAATACAATACATGCGGCCTTCGATTGTTTTTAGACAAAAGTGAACAAAACTGAAACTGTGAATACTGTTTACTAGAGACACAGAGCCTCATGTGTAATAATATCATGTTGCTTCAGAAACCCCTGTGCCTGATTCCCGCTGTCTGGCAACCCTGTGCTCTGCTCACCCGCTGCATGGCCACCAGCACAGCGCTCTCACTGCCAGCATATGGCACAGCGTCTGAAGCCTCCCTGAGGCTCTCCTGCTCCCTGAGCCCATCTCTTTCTCTGCATGGCTTCTGAATGTGAGTGTGAATGTCAGGGATCAGCACGCTCGTGGACATTAGTGACTGCTAGCTGAAAGAGCAACACCTGCAGCAGATCTGAGATCAGTTAGCGCTTTGGGCAACCCAAGAAGCAGCTGTGTTTCGATGAGAACGCCAGGGTGTAGGTCACACGAAATGCAGCTTGGAAGGAAATAGTGCAGTTGTCTTTGTTTTCTCTAGAAGTGGTTAAGTTGGTTTCTAGTTCAAAATATATTTAAAAATTCAGGTTAAATAATGTCAGGTTGGGACTAGTTGTCAGTGAGTTGTTTTAAATAATGCATTTATAAAAAATATTTTTTAAAGGTTTACATGTATTAAAAAATGAATAACAATAATATATATATATATATATATATATATACACACACACACACACGCACACACTGATGTATACATGCATGGCGCATACAGGCTTATACATATATATGAGTGATGTCAGGTGGACTAAATTGATAATTCATCATGCAGCTCTAAAAGCTTCAAAATATTAACATTTAAAGAATATAATGTGAAAATTTAAAAGCAATGCAGCCATGGAAAAATAGCTTTTATCTAAGCCACAAAAGACTGGTAATTATATACGCAAGAGATGACAACAGAAGAATAAAATTGTTCAGCATTTTTTTCAGTGAACATCCATGAGCTTTAAAAGGAGCTGTCACATCTTGAATAGTGCCCTATTCAAACCTCAGAACTGCTTTTCATTTATAAAGGAAACACAAACCAGGAAACTGAAGCAACTGTCAGTAAAAGTCATAGTAGAAATATAATGACCTTTTATTCTGAATTTAAAGCAAAGATAATACTGTGTACTCGTGGGATAAAATGCTACCCATTGTTACTACTACATATTACGTACTGATGTAACTTTAAATAGTGCATTTTGTCTTGTTAGGATAGAACAATATTTAGCCAAGATACAACTATTTGAAAATCTGCAATCTGAGGGTGCAAAGAAATCAAAATATTGGGAAAAATCACCTTTAAAGTTGTCCAAATGAAGTTCTTAGCAATGCATATTACTAATCAAAAATTAAGTTTTGATATATATATACGGTAGAAAACTTACTAAATATCTTCATGGAACATATCCTAAAGATTTTTGGCATAAAAGAAAACTTCTGGCTATTGCTACAAATTTACCCATGCTACTTATGACTGGTTTTGTGGTCCAGGTCACATATATAAACAAGTAAAAAAAAACTACTCTTAATAATAATTCACTTCAATGCAAGATACAGTATATGAATGTATAATTCTTAATATCTAAATTTTTGTAATATTTGACACACCAATTTCAGGTCTTGCTGTCTCTACTAATGAGCTCATGAGTTGAATCAGGTATGACAGATGAGGGAGACACAGAAAATATGAAGGGTTGGGGGTGCTTGCAGGAAAACCACTGGTGTATGGCAATAGAAATTACAGTTTGTACAATGTAAAAAACATTACTCCTATAGAATGTCCCCACAATTCACAAAAACAAACCTGTGTGTGTGTCTGTCAAACTTGCAGACGTTCAGGACCTCGGAGAGCTCCCTGAGGCAGGTGTGACCACTGACTCCCCCCGGCCCACACACACACACACATATACCTCCTGAGTTGAGGTGATTATGGCACACACAGCAGCCCTGGGCAACCGGGACACACTCTGGATATTTCCATCAACTTTCCACTCCAAAGCAACAAGGCAGGAAAAAACCAGCCCACATTTTCCCCTGCCAATATACACACGCACACACATGCACAAACATACACACAAATTCACTTCCAGATAGCTACTCCCCCTGACTGACCTGTCCTTATCTCCCACATATATACATGTAAACTCGGTTACTACTGGTAAACAACCTAAATATCAATTTATCATCAGAGCAGTCAAGTTAAACACCTCATTTACAACACAGATTTGGAAAAATAGAACGACTAGTTGTCATATAAGCTACATGTCAGACTGCAACAGGGTATTTAAGAGTTTCGTTTCACATTTCAAGCCTTAAGCTTTCTCTGATCGCCGGAAGAAGAGATTTTATCCAGGAATCTCCCAACTGTTACCACATGGCAATCTGCACCACTGACTGGCCACAGAAGTACATTATCAACAGATAATACATCATACTACGAGCAAAAGCAAGTTTATTTGTGTACAACCAGGCTGCTACTGAACAAGTGCAAAGGTTTAATGCTGTGTTATAGCCGTGGTTATGTTATGTTATTTATTATTATTTTTAATAATAAATTAAATTAAATAAAACTTTAGTGATTTCATGTGATTTTGTCTTTTTTTTATTTTTAAATATTACTTTTGTTTTGCCAGCAGTAAAGGGAAAGTTCACCCAAAAATGAAAATTGTCCTGCGATTTACTCACCCTCATGCCATCCTAGGTGTATATTAATTTGTTCTTTCAGACAAATACAAACTGAGTTATATTTTAAAATTTCCTGGCTCTTTCAAGCCTTATAATGGCAGTGAATGGGTGTTGAGATTTCGAAGTCCAATAAAGTGCATCCCCTCCCGGGGGGTTAAAAAAAGGCCACCTGAAGTGAATCAATGCATTTGTGTAAGAAAATTATATACAGTATATTTAAAACTTTATAAAGCTTTATAGCTTCTGCTAACTGTTGTATGCATGTACACATGATGTAGGCATGGCGTAACCCCCCGAAGCCATGTGGAGTACTTTTTTTTTTATAATGGATGGATGCACTTTATTGGACTTCAGTGTTTCAACACCCATTCACTGCCATTATAAAGCCTGGAAGAGCTAGGACATTTTTTAATTTAACTCCGACTGTATTCGTCTGAAAGAAGAAAGTCATATATACCTAGGATGGCCTGAGGGTGAGTAAATCATGGGATAATTTTCACTTTTGGGTGAACTGTCCCTTTAAGAAACATGTTGGTGACCAAACAGTTTCGGTTCCCATTGACTTCCGTTATATTGTTTGTCCACACATTAGAATTCAGTGGGAACCAAAACTGTTTGTTTGACTACATATCTTCTTTAGGTTCCACAGACAAAAGAAAATTATACAGGTTTGATGATAGAATTTAAATTTTGGGTGGACTGTCTCTTTAATATACATTTATTTAAGTTTTATTTTTAGTAATTTTAGTACTTCAACTTAAACATACTTATTACAGTTAGTTGCAAAGGCAACATTTCTAATTAGCATTTAATTTTTTTATTTAAAATGTAATTTTATTTCTTCTTTATTTCATTTACCAAGGTGTGGATGGTTGCAAGAAAAGGTTGCTGCAGTGCTGTATCCTGGTGCTGGAAGCTGAATAATGATATTCACATATGCCCTTGGCACTAGAAAAATATCTCAATGAGGCTTGAGCTGGCTATTTGCATCAAATTTACAAGGTGGAATAAGAACAACACGTTAGCGAAAATTCACTGGTGATTTGCCAGAAGAAGTGATGGAAATGATACAGTCTTATTCAGCAGAGATCCTCAGTGGGCATTTAAACACTTATAACAACTGACAACAGCAAAGCTGAGATCCAGAGATCTGACAAGCAACCCAGACAATATTGGCCAGCAGCAGCAACACTACAACATAGATAACAACTGAACATAAACAACCGCTGGAGATAAAGCTGCCGGTCTGACACTTAAAAGGAAAAAAAAATTAAAACATTGTTTTGGGATGATAAATATCTTCACAAACAATTCACTTTGCAGATACATCAGGGGAATTGAAATATTATTTCTTAATGTGATTCATTTATCACTCTGCAAAGAAACGGCCTGGATCTCATTTAATCTCCTTCCCACGAGCGCTAAATACCATGTCTTAACTAAAGACATGCTTCTAATCTGCTAGCATTAATAGGCTTTGTTTGATGACATTTCCGTGCTGTTTTACTCTTTATTTATCTGATGGGGTAAGAAGTTTGTTCAAAAGCGTCTGCTGAGAGCAGCTGATAAATAAATTCCACATCTCTCTGACAGGTGAATAAAGAAGGTCTAAGCTACTTCAACATGGCAAGATTACACCTAATATTACATTCCTCACAGTGGCCTTTTTCTCATTACACAATGACAAAAGCAACAGAGGAACACCATTAAAGCAAATAAGTCATTAGGCGATGTGTAATTAAGCGTCATATTGGAAATGTTGATCTTAACGCAAGGCTAGAGAGAAACCGCTGATTAAAAAACACTTGCAACATTTGTTTATTCTTATTTCTGACTAAGAGCTTAGATTACAAAAGTCTTTAGAGAAATCAGAATGTTATTTCGAAAAATGACAAAGTCATGAACAATGTGGCGCAGGTCCCAGACAAGAGAAAAACGAATTCATTTTCACCTCTGGCTCGCCGGGACAGTTGTGTAAACAACAGTCGATAGCAGCTCTGGGAAATATACAGTTCCCAAAAGAATGGCATGAGCTCTGGATTTTATTCAATTATTAATAAAAGGTGTTCCAAACAGCCAAAGGAACTTGGGTTTTGATATTATATATTGAAGCATCAGTATCGGAAGATCTCTGTTGTTCAGAATACAATTCTGCAATTGTGATATTGCATTTATCAATTCAGTAAACCAGAAGTTAATGTACATTAACTTACAGTTGAGATCAAAAGTTTACCTATACCTTACATAATCTACAAAATGTTCATAATTTTACCAAATTAAGAGGGATCATACAAAATGCATGTGTAGTGTATTTAGTACTGACCTTAATATAATATTTCACATAAAAGATGTTTACATGCAGTCCACAAGACAAAATATTAGTTTCATTTATAAAAATAACCCTGTTCAAAAGTTTACATATGCTTGATTCTTAATACTGTGTTGTTAACTGAATGATCCACAGCTGTGTATGGAAAATTATGCATTAAGAGCTGGGGATGAAAACTTTTGAACAGAGTAAAGGTGTACATTTTTCTTATTTTGCCTAAATATAATATTTTTTCATTTAGTACTGCTCTTCAGAAGCTATAGAAGATACATGTTTTCCAGAAGACAAAATAAGTTAAATTCACCCTAATCTTCAATTTCAGAAAGTTTTCACCCCCGGCTCTTGATGCATTGTGTTTCCTTCTGGAGCATCAGTTCAAATACACAGAATGCTGAAAAAACAAAGAATTTATGCGACCTGAAGGATTTTTCTGAAAAACAATGGGCAGTTTTACTGTTTAGGACAAACAAGGGACTCATGAACAACTATCACTAAACAACAAAAAACACTGTGGATCATTCGGGTAAGAACACAGTATTAAGAATCAAGTGTGTATAAAGTTTTGAATGGGGTCATTTTATAATTTCAACTAATATTTTCTCTTGTGGACTATATGTAAACATCTTTTATGTGAAATATATTATTTAGGTCAGTGCTAAATAAAAAATAACATGCATTTTGTATGATCCCTCTTACTTTGGTAAAATAATTAACATTTTGCAGATTCTGCAAGGTGTTTTTAAGCTTTTGACAACTGTATGTTTTAGACAAAATATTGACATGCTAATTGCAAAAAAAAAAAAAAATCCAAACAAATATACAATTGAAAAAATCATTAAGCATCACAGAGTAGGTGGTGGTAATTATTCAATCACTTTTCATAATGGGTGTCAATTGTATCGTTCCTGAAAGAATAAGCATTTTTTAACAAATGGGATGACTTTATGATTCAATGACTCACTCATAAATGCAGCAACTTGTTTAGTTCCTGAATGAATCAGTGTTTTTGATTAAAGGGAACCCTGAGTATTAAGACTTGTATGGCTTTATATACATAAATTATGTCTCTTACTGAAACATGTAGTAGAAAACCAATGAAAGATTTACATTAAAATAATCCACACTGTTTTATACATATTTTGGACTATGAGGGGTGCCATTATTTCGGTGATGTAAAATGTGAGCTACTGCCACTACCTATTGTTATTTTTACCGCAACACAACTCGGAAAATAAAATAATGATAGGATGACCACAGCTACTGAAAGAGCTTGAAGGTGGTGATGGATATAAGTGTAGGCTTAAACCAAATGCCATACCATCAATTTTTTTCCCCAAAAAGAGTCTAAACGCCCCTGGATATTGAGTAAAATCCATGCTGAGAAACTCCTTCAGTGGCCACGAAGTCATGACAAGCGTCAGCATGTTTACATCCTCCCAGGATGGCATCTAGCATTTCTTCTCTCTGCTGTTTGTAAGCTCTTTCAGTAGCTGTGGTCTACTAAAAGCCTCGAAGGCATCAGGGCTAAAGTGGAAAGAACAAAGACGCGGGTCTTTAAAAAGTTTTATACGTCCACAGGCATCTTCCCATTCTTTTCTCCTCTTATTGTTAGGGATGGGCAATATGGGCTTAAAAAATTATCATGATAATTTCTGATATTTATTGCGATAACGATATCAATGGCGATAATAGGGAAATCCTGTTTCTTTAAAGAAAAGTATTTTCTTTCCTATTTTTACCCAAAAAAGGGTTTTGTGAGCATTACTGAGTAAATACGGAATGTAATGACTGTTTAATTTACTGGCATGTGAATTAAATTGTTTGTACTTTCTTTACTGGAAGCTCCTAACATTAAAACGAATTCCTTGTGTGTGAAACACACTTGGCAATAAAGCTCTTTCTGATCCAGAAGCCGGAAGGCGCCCTTGCACAGAAACTCCACATATGCTTTATAACAGAAGTAGTAGTACTGACGGCGCTTCAGGAATCTCTAATCCAGTTATCGCTGCAGCTGAATAAATTGCAGATAGAGAAATATTAACTGAGGAAACTTGAAGACAATAAACATACAGTTGCTACAATATATGGTTTGTCTGAGTTCTTCAAGCAATCTTGGGTATTTTTATAAGGATTAAGTATATTTATAATGCAATGCATATTTATAATGCAATGCTAATTGACGTAGCCTTTATAATACTATAAAATAGTATGATTTCAGCCCCATTCTGTGATATGAAACCACGGCTGATCACGAACACTTGATTTCAAACACTTGACCATGTTATGACGTAAATTTGGAGAAAAAGCATGCCAGTAAATGATATCTTTGTTGGACAACAGGTTTGTTAACAGGGTCATACATATGCAAAACTGCATCACACACTTGCTACTAGTACAGGTAACGTTACGCGAGGCTCAGACCGATTTTTGTCGCACTGCACAGTTTTGACCAAACCAGTTCCAGATGGAACTCCTAATTTAGCCATATACTAGTTTCACGTGCGCCTTCAGCATGTCAGTCCGCACTGTCGCACACAGAAATATGTCAACAACTAAACTTTATCGTTATTATCACAGGAAGACTAATTATTATCGTGGGGAAATTTATTTACCGGTATATCGCAAACGATAAGATATCGCCCATCCCTACTTCTTATCACTAGGAAAGCAGACTTGCATCGCTTCCCCTGTAGCCCTTTGACTGAAAATTACAACCAAAAGCCACACAATGTGGCATTGTATCAGCATTTTATTTTGGGAGTTGTGTATTCCAAGTTGCGTTGTGGTTAAAAATAGCAAGAGAGAACTTTTTTTTTTGTTATTTTTTTCCATCATTATGACCAGAATATTATGTTTAAGTAACATCACTCCAATTAATGTTACGGCAGTGTTAAATCTGTGCCTTTTATACGTCAGAAAACAAACAAAAATATGATTCTGTAAGCTTTACTGTGGCTTTTCTTGGAATCAGTTTGACAAACTGGAGTAAAACCCCTGTTTTGCAAGTGGGCATGTGACAGTGGCGGGGGTGGACTGCTTTTAGAGCCAGTTCCTGCTTACAGAGTAGTAGCTCAATGATCAGAAGATCATGTCCACATGGATTCTTTGCTACGATTTTAATTGTTCACCCAAAATTCTGTTATTTTCTCATCCTCATTTAAATGTCATTTAAATCTTTTCTTCGGAAGGATTTGAGTAAGTCGAGGATTCCAAAATAACATGAGAGTGGGTAAATAATGACAGAATTTTCATTTTAACATAAAAAATAACATCCTTCATTCTTAAAACAGTATAGCCAGGGAAGAACAGCAAGTCCTTGGGTCCGTTGTGAGCAAATATATGTTCCATTAATTTGCTATAAATATATCTGTTAACATTAGCTGTGCATAAATTTAGCCTATATCTTAAAAGAGGATTCTTGGAACGAATGGGTGCTGTCCCAGTTCTACAGTCATTACTCACAGCACACGCTTTGATAATGTGTGTGGAAATCATCAGGGTTGGAAGTCACAATGGCACTAATCTCTGCGCAGGATTCTTAAAAAGAGCCTTGCTGTGAGTAATGTGGATTGAGTGAGCTATTTCCAGCGCTCGGTGCAGTAAAACCTCACCCTGACTCACCGTGCATACTTTAGGAGGACATTAATATTTTACCAGCATTATAGCTCACAAAAAATGTTCTCAGATATTCCCTCTATAGCGGTCTCACAGTAATACACTTTAACACTTCACAACGATGAGGAAACATCCAAGCAACAGTTCACATTTTCAGTGGGTCTCTTGCTTCACTTAAAATATTCGTCAAGGTTACTTGCAAGGTTACTCTATATATAACGAAAACCAAAGCTAGTGATTTAAAAATATTTTTGTAGTCTAAAATAAATAAAATAGTTAGTGTAAAGTAAATAGACATCATTTTCACAACATTTAGTATTAAACAGGCTGTTTTTTTTTGTTTTGTTTTAGCTTTTAGACCTTTACTGTATCAGTATCCTCTGGCTGACCTCTGCGTACTTAAATGCAGCAGGCAGAGTTGCAGGAAAAAAGGCATTTCCAAAATACACTACCAGTCAAAAGTTTTTGGACAGTAAGATTTTTAATGTTTTTTTAAAGGAGTTTTTCTGCTCACCAAGCCTTTATTTCACCCAAGTCTGCATTTATTTGAATATATTTTAAAATGTAAATTATTCCTGTGATCTAGTGTTGCATGATATACCGGTACTTAAAAAGTATCACGATACCCTGTTTTTAAAAACGGTACGATTCCGCATTTTACTACTACCGGTACTTTAAGAATGCATTTTAATAAGTGCCGTATTTCTGTGTGTCTGTGTTAGTGAATGGCAGAGACGCGCAGTTTTGTTTCCTACACGCATATGCGTGACGCTTGCGGTGTTTTCAGCCTCTGCTGCCTCAATATATGAGTACATGAACACATGAACATAACCTCTAGAACTGCTCGGAGAGTCACTACATGAACATTTTTCCGTTTCTTTTGCAGAAAACTATCATCATATGAATGAAGACCCTAAAAGCTCTTCACAGCAACCCGTCAAAATAAAAGTTCGGTTTAACTTGACAGCTAGAAATATATTAATATATTACTTAATGTAAAGATAGCACTACTACTAATAATACAAATATTTTTAAAACAATGTTTGAGGAATATTTACCAGAAAAAAATATTTAACAGAATTTATTTACCATAAAATTGTAAATACACAACACAGTATTTCTGAAAAAAAAAAGAAATATATAGCCTATAATACATTAATTCTTTATCAAATCTAATTATCCTTTATAAATTCATTATACGTGCTATTTTGATTAAAATGTAATGAAACGATTAAAATAGAATCCCAAAAATTAATGGCAAACAAATTCACAAACAAAACTGAATTTGAGAAAAATAAAAAAATGTATTTCATAGGGCCTTAAAAACATGTAATTTCTGTTAAACTTTTCATAAATTGCTGCAAGTTTCATGATTTCAATTAATTAGACATGCTTTTTGCTTTTTTTCATTGTCACATGATCCTTTAGCATATCCTTCTAATATGCTGATTTGCTGTTCAAGAAACATTTCTTATTATCATCAATATTTAGTTGAGTACTTTTTTTTGGCAAAGAAATTATAGAAATTAATACTTTTATTTAGCAAGGATGCTTTAAAATGATCAAAAGTGTTGATAAAGACATTTATAATGTTACAAATACATTTCTATTTCAGATGAATGCTGTTCTTTTGAACTTTCTATTTATGAAAAAAACCCTGAAAAAATATACATTCAGCTGTTTTCAACAACAACAATAATAAATGTTTGTTTTTTGAGCAGCAAATCGAAATATTAGAATTATTTCTGAAGGACCATGTGACCGGAATGATACTAAAAATTCAGCTTTAAAATCACAGGAATAAGTTACATTTTAAAATGTATTCAAATAGAACGATATTTCAAATTTGTAATGTTTTGCTGTACTTTGGATCAAATAAATACAGGTTGGTTAGCAGAAGAAACTTCTTTAAAACAAAAAATAGTACTGTCCAAGAACTTTTGACTGGTAGTGTATGGGTGTGTATATTATAATATGCAAATATGGATTATATTTTTATATTTGTGTATTTAATGCACTTGTGACATCATAATATTTACTTATTATTATTATTATTTATATGACTATTGCTACTAATAATTTAAATATTAAAAATGTTAAAAACAAAAAAATATTTTTTGTAAATTTGAATTGTAAAACAAAAAAAGTATTATAACATCAACAATAATAATAATAATTATTATTATTATTACTATTATTGCTGCTACTACTGTTGTGCTGTTATTGTAATACTTTGAATTATTGTTATTGTAATACTTTACTATAAAATCATTTTATTTACTTTACTACTAAAGAATAATACTGTCTTAATTTGTTAAACTATAAAAAATGTATTTTGTAGGAAAACCACAGCTGTTGCAATGTTCGTTTTCAAAAGCCTTTCTACATACAGTATTGAAGTACACTGAAAAAAGTCCATATGTCAGCTTTAAAGTTTCATAGCGTGGGTACTGTGCTCTTATCTATGTAAATATTAGGTGTTACTCATCTCTAAGGATGAGACTATGATGGCACCAATGTACCATAGTCTATTAGAGCGCTTTTATATTCATTGTGGTGCTAATCCATGTAGCAGCTGCATCCTAATAAACACTCTCTAGCCTTTGATTACAATAAATCAGAGCCCAGAGCTTTTTGGCTGTCTTTCCAACAGGGTTTGATTTGCGGCTTTGAACAGAGAGCGACGTCATTGGCCTTGCTTACAAAAGTTCAATAGTAGGCAGCTGTGGCATGTCAGTGAATGCAACATAAGCAAATGCATATATGTTTACATAAATTTGGCAAACACTGTTATGCAAAGTGACTTACATTAAGAAAGGTATACTTAGTATATGCTTTATACATATATATACATTTTTTTTATTTTTAACAGAAATTAATACTTTATTTTATTTTGATTATTTCAAATAAATGCTGTTCTTAAAAAATGCATCAGTTTTAATATATTAATTTTTATATTATTTTATAATATACATTTTTATTTTATTTTTAACAGAAATTAATACTTTGTTCAGCAAAGATGCATTAAATTGATCAAAATGAATAGTAAAGACATTTATAACATTGCAAAAACATTTGAAATAAATGCTGTTCTTTTGAACGTTCTATTCATCAAATAATCTTAAAAAATGCATCAGTTGTAATATATTAATTTGTATATTATTTTCTATTATACATTTTTATTTTATTTTTAACAGAAATTAATACTTTGTTCGGCAAGGATGCATTAAATTGATCAGAATGAACAGTAAAGACATTTATAACATTGCAAAAACATTTTGATTTCAAATAAATGCTGTTCTTTTGAACTTTCTATTCATCAAATAATCTTAAAAAATCAGTTTCTACAAAAATATTAAGCAGAACAATTTTTTAAACATTTATAATATGTATCTTGAGCACCAAATTAGCATATTCAGATGATTTCTGATCATGTGACACTGAAGACTGAAGTAATGATGCTGAAAATTTAAACGTCCCATAGAAGCAATATATTTCATTTTAAAATGTATTAACATTGAACATAGATATTTTAAATTCCAATAATATCTCATAATATTACTGTTTTTGCTGTATTTTTGTTCAAATAAAAGCATAAAAAGCATCTTTTTACAACATTAAACAATAATGTAAGCCTAAAAATACTGGATAACATAAATACTGGATAAAATAGTAAATAATTATTTTTGGTCTTAGATGAAATGTTAGAATTAATACTAATAAATATTGTTAATATTAAAATAAGATTAATCATGTGTAAATAAGTGACATTAAGCTAGCCTCATTTGCCATCCTCAGTTTACTTTTTCACTGTGCAATGCATTCTGGGATTACCTACATATGTGATGCTGGCCAAAATTACGTATTATGATTACACGGTCTACCTTTTGGAACAGCCTTAGTGTATGATGTATTAATGTGTTGTCTAGGCAAACAAGCCACTAGGTTTTGGAAGAGTTTACGTATTCCATGGCCACAGGATTGTTATGGACTGCCGTTTACACTTAGAAATGCTTAGAGACGATGGATGGGAGGTATGAGCGTTATGTAATGCGACTGATCGGGAGAATGCGGGGAGAGAGGAACGTTACGATGACATAAGCATGTGTAGTGAGTGTTAGGTTTTAAACCCCCGTGGCAAAAACATTGAGCACAGCACTGGGAACAGGTACAGCAGAGAGGTCATGCACACGTCACGCACAGTTCTGCATGGGTGAGCGACATTAATGCTAATAGATCCCCATTCAAGTATTTAACCTTGACAGTCTGCAAAACAAGAGCCACAGCATCACGTATCAGCGCTAGCCAGCACAATAAAAGAGTGACACTGGAATGTTAATGGCTCACTTGAGGATAGCATTAGCCTGTTTTTTTTTTCTCACTGTCCATGCACTCTATAAACGTCATTCAAGAGGGCAGACGTCTGATATTTCTGCAGTGTTACATTACTGGGCTACAGTTTCAACCGTTCGGTGAACTTTAGCCTCGCGAGCGGGAGGTTGGGGTTAGTAGTCAAGCACACACGCGCGCTGGAACAGCTATAGTACTTGGGCCTGGGGAAAGGAATTCACGCAGAACAAAAGGCCATACTTGTAACTCCACTTAAAACTGATATGACCATATAAAGCAGAACTCATGACCAGTGAGCTTGATTACATAACCCCGTGAAACCAGAGCTCCTCTAAACTCTTCTAGATTCCTCTGTCTTTTGTCAAGGGTCCTTAGTGACATCATACAGGAAACTGTACAGTGAGGAGTTTTTGTGCATATTCCACAGGTGATACTGTACATTCGAACTCTGTTTTTCGGTTCAGTATATTGTCTCTGGTCGAGAGTAGGATGTTGTGCTGGTGCGTCCACGAAGTTGGGTCGTTGCGGTTTATTCAAGGATGCGGTTCCACTTGAATTCCTAAATTGAAGAAGGTAACAGACAGACATTCTAAAAATAATTTAAAATGTTGCCACCCATAGCCTTGTAGTTAGTTAGTTTATATATATATATACATATATATATCATTTAAAATTCCATTCGGTTTACCATTGTTTAAAGCATTTAAGTTTAATACATTTTATAATAATTTTATAATTTATCTTTTTTGCTTAAAGAATTTAATTTAAAACATTTTATAATAATTTATCATTTCATTTTAATATTAAATTTAAATAAACAAATTCAGAATCAAATTTTTTTTTTCACCTTAAGTATATGATGAGTTTATATATGGTAGAGTCAACTAAATATAAATAGTGTTTACTGAGCACTGTTTTAACTGTAGTTAGTATTGCTGAATGTACTTAAAGGAGAAGTCCACTTCCAAAACAAAGATTCATGTATAATGTACTCACCCCCTTGTCATCCACCTTTCTTCAGTCGTAAAGAAATTATGTTTTTTGAGGAAAACATTTCAGCATCTTTCTCCATATAATGGACTTCTATGGTGCCCCGATTTTGAACTTCCAAAATGCAGTTTAAATGCGGCTTCAAACGATCCCAAATGCAGTTGTAAATGATCCCAGCCATCTTATCTAGCGCAAAGATGGGTTATTTTCATAAAGCAATTTATATACTTTTTAAGTGTCTAGTCATTTTCTATATAAAAAAAAAATGTGTATATAATTTTTAACCACAAATGATCATCTTTCACTACCTCTGCGATGTGCATCCGTGACTTCACGCATTACGTAATCACGCTGGAAAAGTAACACGTGGTTAGTCTTTCGTCTGTGTACTTCGGTTCAAAAAGGTAGGGTAGGGTAAAAAAAAAACTCCATCTCATTTCTCCTCTAACTTAAAAATCGTCATCATTGTTTTACCTTTTTTTTTTTGTAAAGCGCATTTGACTTTTTTTGCACATTCACTTTGTAAACACTAGGTTGGTACATCTGCCTGTGTCACGAATGACCTTTCCAACATGATTACATAATGCGTAAAAAGTCAAGCTAGTGCAAGACGAGAATCTGTGGTTAAAAAGTATATCATGTTTTTTTGTGTGTTTGTTTGTTTTTATTTTTTATTTTTTTGGAAAATGACAGATTGTTTCAGTAGATAAGACCCTTATTCCCTGGATGGGATCATGTAGAGCCCTTTGAAGCTGCACTGAAACTGCAATTTGGACCTTCAACCCATTGGCCCCCATTGAAGTCCACTATATTGAAAAAAATCCTGGAATGTTTTCCTCAAAAGCCTTCATTTCTTTTCGACTGACAGAAGAAAGACATGAACATCTTAGATGACATGAGGATGAGTAAATTATCAGGAAATGTTTATTCTGGAAGTGAACTAATCCTTGAAAAATAAATTATTAAATAAAATCAAATGTGGTTTTAGTGGGGGCCTTTTTACACAACTCTTGCAATTCGAACACTAAAGGCACTGCAGACACCACATCTGAAGGATAAATCTGTCTTTCTCTCTTCAGGCTGGGTATCACTCCCCTGTCGCAGAGAACATTTCTCCATGTTTGCCATGCTAACAACTCAAGTGGCAGCTCATAAGTGAGACACTATGTGAATCATGTCTAGGTTTGCGTGTGTGACATTTCCAAAGTGGAGATCAATTGTATTGATGCAGGGTGAGCTCAAGGGAGAGACGCAGAAAACATCTGTGACGGATAGTCATGACGTACTGCCGACTGACGTGGGTAATTCTGTCAGTAAATGCCACCGCAGTAGCAATATGAAAACCGAACAACAGCTCTTAGTATGTAGTGCATGAGAAGACAAATGCCAGATAAAATAAAAGGGGCAGTTCACCCAAAAATGACAATCCTTGTCATGAAAAATGACAAGATATTTGTTTTTTCAGCATTTTTGTGTATTTGAACCCTTTCCAGCAATGTCTGCATGAATTTGAGATCCATCTTTTCACACTGAGGTCAACTGAGGGACTCATATGCAAATATTTCAGAAGGTTCAAATGCTCACAGACGCTTCAGAAGGAAACATGATGCATTAAGACTTTTGAACAGAATGAAGATGTGTACATTTTTCTTATTTTGCCTAAATATAATATTTTTTGTCATTTAGCGCTGCCCTTCAGAAGCTCCAGAAGTGACTTACATGTTTCCCAAAAGACAAAATAAGTTAAATTTACCATTATCTTCAGATTCAAAAAGTTTTCACCCCCGTCTTAATGCATTGTGTTTCCTTCTGGAGCATCAGTGAGCGTTTGAACCTTCTGTGATAGTCCTTCAGTTGTACTCAGTGTGAAAAGAAGGATCTCAAAATCATACAGTCATTTCTGGAATGAGTTCAAACACAAAAATGCTGAAAAACCAAAGAATTTGTGGGACCTGCAGGATTTTTCTGAAGAACAGCAGGCAGTTTAACTGTTCAGGACAAATATGAACAACTATCACTAAACAAGGGCAAAAAACACAGCTGTGGATTATTCAGTTAGCAACATAGTATTAAGAATCAAGTGTATGTAAACTTTTGAACGGGGTAATTTTCCTGTGGACTATATGTTAACATCTTTTATGTGAAATATCTTATTCAGGTGAGTACTAAATAAAAAATAACGTGCATTTTGTATAATCCCTCTTATTTTGGGAAAATAATTAACATTGTGCAGATTCTGCAAGGTGTATGTAAACTTTTGACCTCAACTATATGTTCTACATACAGTTCTACAGTGGAAGTCAATGAGAAGCGAAACTGGTTTTCGCCCACCCAAAAGTGAAAATTGTGTCATTTACTCACTCTCATGTTGTGACAAAATGACAAAAAATATATTGCAAAGTTATGGTAAACAAGCAGTTTTGGCTCCTATTGACTTCCATTTTACAATTAAAGTCATTGCTTGCTGAGACAGTTTTTTTTTTTCAAAAGGGAGAGTTCACCCAAAAATCATTTACTCACCGTCATGTTGTGACAAAATGACAAAGGAAGATATTTTAAAAAAAATGTTCGTAACCAAACAGTTTCATTTCCTATTGACTTCCATTAACTGTTTGGTTTCATTGTACATTGAGGTCAGTAAGAACTGAAACATTTTGGTTGGCAACAATCTTTAAAATAATTTCCTTTGTATTCTGCAGAAGAGAGAAAGTCATACAGGTTAAGAACGGGATGAGGGGGAGTAAATGACAGAATTTTCATTTTTGGGTAAACTAGACAAGGAAATAGCTTAAAGTCTGAAAATGTGGCTGTCAAAACAACATAATTAGAAAGGAAGACAGTCAGTTCTAGTCTTGACATAAGAGTTATGCCACAAGATTCACATTTCATCAGCTCTCCGCGTGGGCTCCAGACTGCCTAATTTTGTAAAATCTGTAAGATTGCTTTCCTATTCTTAGGGAGCTAATAACGCCATATGTCTTTAAATAGACCCTATGCATCACCTGAGCCTTTCATGGGGTTAATATAATCACAGCCTTCTAAATTGATTCAGCGGCTCAGATGCACAAGCAGCGCCTCTTCCAGAGGTGCCAAACACAATCAAACATTTTGACAGCACTGCGAATCACGCCTGAAGGCAGCGGCACGGTGCTGATGCTCCTTTGGAACAATTTGACCTCCCTTGATCAATCGGCAAAGTGGGGGCAGTCGACAGCGGTCCGCGTCCGGGCGAGAGGGGAGAAACGAGAATAGCAACAGTCTATTCTGTCTTGCTGTCATCTGTCATTAAGCTTCATGAATCTGGAGCATTCCATTGCTCTCCGGATGTTTGGCAAATCCAATCAGAGATGCTGAATACTTTGCACTGAAGGGATTGCAGGGTCACAGGGGGCTACGGCCAAGCAACAGCAGGCTATGGGGGAGAATGTTTAAAACGCAATCATCTCATACAGATGAGTGAAATATAAGGTTAGATATATAATAATTCCTGCTAAGATGATGCAGATGACATTATGGCATCCCACTATAATAGCGTCCGTGCTTTTTCAGCAAGCCCTTGTGGTTTCGGGAGCTTAGTTTTACATAATTTTCCAACCTCTCTCTAATTCTTTGTACATTTAAAACAGTAGCTTGCCATTTTTTAAGATGGACACACACAGAATGTAGCTTTCACAGAAGGTTTATATATATGCAATGTGTGATATCACGCTGTTAATACTTGATAAACAAGGCATACTTTTTGTATTTTATGTGCTGATTCATGTATTTATCCAGAAGGATCCTTTTAACTCAATACAGAACATGTTTGTTTATCAAACCAAGATTCTCCTTACATTTCTGTCTCCAAACTTGCACTAAAATGGTCACAAACATGGCAGAAAAGCACCTCAATAATTTGAAATTGGCAACGGTCGAGAAAGCTTGAGATTTGTCTATGTTTATATGAGTTTATAATGACACAGTAAAAAAGATTCACTGCTGAGGAAGCCGTTTGAATCACACTCTCTCAGTTAGTGAATCATTTAGAGTTGAAAAGACTCCCTCACTAAACCGCAAGTGATTTCTTGGTTATATCCGATTCTACATGAACCGGGAAGTATGCCTACAATAGTATGGTTAAGAAAAAACTATAAGTGAAGTTAGCTTATAGCAACTGACTGTATTGTAGCATTGCCAGCTTTCATGGCTCTGTCAACATAGCTTATACATAAATGGGCCAGCGGGTCCCATTACACCCATTAGTGTAAAACTGTCCCCTTCCAATCAGAGACAGATTCATTAAACAGCAATCAGTTGAGTAAGTATCAGACAGCTTCTGCATCCCACGAACATGTGCTCTGTAATCAATTCAAGAGGAAGGAGAGAAGATCTTTATCAAGAGTAAACAGTTCAGCAAAAAGCCATTAATGCAAGTTGGCCAGTACAGGAGATGCAATCATGCTCTGTTAATCGGTTAATATTTCATGGCATTTGTAGGGGAAATAGTCAAACATTCAGAGCATTATTATCAGCACAATTAGCTGCTTAATTAAGCATATGTTCCCTCTTTTATGATAGGGGTTTAGTTCTGTAATAGACACTGGGATTCAGCTTTTAGTTTATGTTCACAAAGTAATTATTCTTTGAATTCTTGCTATGTGGCTAAATAACTGTTTGGCTCATAGCTTTACTCAAACATGTATTTGACTTGCAGCAAAACTGTTGTCCTACATTTGTGGACTGCTATGATATTATTTGATCAATTTTATTAATAAATACCTGAATATATATATATATATATATATATATATATATAATACATTTTTTTACATTTTTAATAAAAAAGAGAAACTATTCTGGACCATGTGACATACATATTATACACAATATTTAATATAATTTAGTCAGGGTTCGTACAGATACTGTAAAATCAAATTACAGGACTTTCAAGGACTTTTCAAACACTACGTTTTTAATTTTCAAGAACTTCAATCAGAGATCTCACTTATGTCTTCGATTTCAAATTCTAAAAAAAGAGAAATAGATGAATAAAAATATACTAATAAAAATGGCAAAATTAAAGTGAACCACGCACATGTGAAGTATTACTACTAAATCATTACAAAGTATACTACACTTTTACTATAGTAAAACCATAGTTAATTTTTTTTTAGGGAATTTGTATTTGTCTTTCTTCTTTCTTTTTTTTTTTTAATTGTACTGCCTTAGTGATGTTTTCTACTGTTTAAGAAAAAAAAAGACGAAGAAAAAAAAAGATTTGCAAAATCGCTCCAAAATCCTGATATGAAACAAATGATTCACAAACCCGCACTGAAGTCCCAATCTAAATCAAATGATTTGCGATCCGTGCTACGAAGATCCGATCTAAAGCAAAAGATCTGCGAACGCACAAATCTTCCGATTTAAATCAAATGATTTTCCATCCACGCTCTGAACCGAATTCGCGAACCATCAGACTATCATTCAATTCGTGAAATGATTCACAAACCCATTCCAATCTAAATCAAATGATTCATGATACGTGAATTGAAGTTCCAATCTAAATCAAATGATTCGTGATATGTGATTTGAAGCCCGATCTGAAACAAATGATTCGAAACAGTGAATCATTTTGCGACACAATGGTTTAACTGATTTAGAGTTTCGAAGTGCTCCATTTCACCCATCACTACATGCTTTTTAAAATTGTTACAAGCAATGCTGAAGTTCGAAAATGAATGGCTCTTTTAATTTGATCTGATTTGTGCTAGTGAGTCGCTTGAAATGAATGATCGAAGTCACAAGTTTGAACCAATCGGAGCGGTTCCAGCGTAAATGACTGCGTTCCAGCGTTCATCTGTTCCTCTTTTCGTGTCTTCAGCCATGTTTACACAACGCTGTCTGTTGATTGTCTACTGCTTGATTGTTTTCTGACATTAACTGAAATAAGCAAAAAAAGTTAGGTTTTTTTAATTGAGTGAATTTTGTGTGAAAAGATAGATGCTTATTGACAAAATTATTTCACTTATTTCATAGATACATTGTCTTTTAATAATTCAAGCACTTTTCAAGTACCTCTTCAGAAATATTGCTATTTTCAAGGGTTTTCCAGGCCTTAAATGTCAAAAAGTCAAATTCAAGTACTTTACGCACCTTGTAAGAACCCTGTTTAATTCATATAACAGTTCATGTTTTTTTTTCCTTTTCAGTGACTCTTTTTGCCGGTTACATCAATATGCCAGTAGATGAGTTTATATAGGAGAGTCATTTACTCAAACGATTTATTTAGAGCATTAATACATTCAGGAAGGTTACAAATGACTAGTCTTTGAGTGAATCATTCAAGCATCGTTGCAGTGGCTTTGTTTGAAATTATTTTCTTTGCCGGAAGTTCACTTACTCAGTATTAACTCCTTGCTTGTTGAACTGTTTTGATACTTCATTTTAATTCTGAATTTGAAACAGGACTGGTACGTAATCAAAATAAATAGCTGCATGACACCCAGAGTGTCATAGTGTTACTAAAACTCTATTCGGGCTACAATGTAACCTAACTTTTAGCAAAAGCACTGACGCCACACAACCTTGCCCCAAACCAAACTAACAGTGTGGTACAACAAAGTCCCTCATTATGGATCACTGAATTCACCTTAGACAATAACTTTCAACACTGTTACTTGTTATGTAAGGAAATTAACCACATGAGTCATGCCAAGTCAGGTTGAAGTTAATGGGAAGCAAGAGGATACCTTTCAAGAATTACTGCGTACGTGTTCGCATTAGTGGAGTCATTCATGAGTAAAAGACTGAGCACTTGTTCTGTTTCACGAGGAACCCTTCTGGAGCCTGTGACTCAATGAAGCGAGTCATGGACCACCTTTTACACAGACCTTCTATCAGATGATCTAGTCTGTCTGAAAGTAGCTGTCAGGACAGATCAGTGTAAGAACTGTGTTTGTGTGCCTGTGTGTTCAGATTTCTTTTTCTATGTGTGTGTGATGCAGTCCAGTGCAGGTCACAGGGTCAGACAGACCTGGCAGAGCTCAGAATATCACATGATCTGTGTTCTTAAAACTGTTCAAAGAAGGCCTGGGCTAAATTTTCAGCTGGAGGTCAAATATTCAGTAACTGCTGCATTCCTTGCTCCTAGTGATGTAACATTCAGGAGACACAGGCTTAAAGTCAGCATGCAATGGAAATTAATCTGTTTTGTAAATGGATATTGATGTTGTTGAACAATTAATTCATGCATTGACCTTGACATTTTTTATTTAAAAAAATTAACAATAGAATAATTATTAATAGAACCAAGTTCTAACCCAATATTTTTTTTCTTCAACAATCTGTTTCTTGAATGTACATCATAACATTAGAGAAATTATCTGTCACTACTTCCGTTACATTGCCACTGTGAAGACTAGCTAAATGCTTGATGGATAAATCTTCACCAAAAAAAGAAAATTCTGTTATCGTGTCATTTCAAAACATTTATCTTTCTGTCTGCCATGAAACACAAAATGAGATGTTAGTCAGAATGCGAACACTTTTTCATAAAATAACCTTAAGTGCTCTCAAAATATTGTATAGACTACTTTGGAAATGGTAATATTTTTGGACCATTCTCATTTACTTTTATTGCATGGAAGAGTGTAGCATTCAGTCTAACATTTCATTTTGTGTTTCACAGAAGAAAATCATGTGGGTTTGGAAAGATGAAATAATGACAGAATTTTTATTTTTTACATTTTTTCATATGTTTTATCACTTAAGGTGCTAAATCCGAAAGCAACTCATAATAACTTCTTTAACAGCTTCACATTACATCATCATTCACGCAGTCCTGTGGTTCTTTGAGAAATTAAGATGCTGAACTGAATCTATGGGAATAAATAAAATATTTCAATGGTTTCATCTGCATTTTGTCAATATGTTGCCATAACAAAACCACAAATAGACTTTCACATCAAGGAAGTGAAAGATACTCTCTTGCCTCTAGGTGTAAACTCGCTCCTTAGAGTGTTTGCAAATGAGGAGAAAGCAGTTGACGAGAGCCCACAAGCCAAATTTCACACCTGAAGTGGCCTACATGGATAATTGGGTTGGAGAGGCCTAATTCACAATCATGTAAAGCAGGTCTAGGGAATTGCTTTTCCACTAAAGCATTCTAGCATACCTACCAGTCAAACTGCTTTTGTATCTATGTGTTCTTGACACTTTTACTGTGCTAAAATCATTTGAAATGCTTATAAGGTGTAAATATTGTTTCTTTTCATTTTTCTCATTTTTCTTCTTTTCTTGCTTTTTGATTCTTAAACCCAACCAGTTATGTGAATTTGTAAGCTGAATAATGGCAGAAAGAGTGGTTGAAATGTTTTAGAATCATTTTGTGATTCCATTTGGTGCCACTAGTGGTGCTGAAGTTCCAACACACTATTTTAAAAAGTGATTTTCAAACTAAATGTTGGTGAGATTGAACAATATGCAAGTAATTTCATTTAACCTTACCTTGCCCTCATGGTCTTCAAATACTGACTGGTCCACGTTGCAGGCGAAGAGGGACGTGGGGAGATCATTAAAGTCGGTGATTTGTTGAAAACTGTCTCCCAGTGAGGACTCTCCCATGGTGGACTGCAGGACTACCAGCTCTTCCCCTCCTAGAAGGTAAACCCGCTGGAGGAATGGAGCGCTTCTCATGTTGGCAAATAAATGCTCTCCCTTCATGGCTATAAAGGTACACAACATCAAAAGAGGAGATGTTTTCTAATATCAGCAACTGCTTTCAGGCTACATTCAACACATTTGCAGTTCACAATCATAATTGTTTGTCAAGCTCCAAAAATGACATGAAAGAGCACTGTTAAGTATCAGAAAAGTGTTTCCATATGACTTTGTGCACTGTATTTTAAGTATTATGAAGCCACAAGACATCTTCAGACCAAAGTATCCACCTTATTTTTCAATGCGGAAGTAAGCTGTTTTCTGGTAATGTGTTAGACGTCCAGTTCATAATCCACCATAGGGAAATAACGAGAAGAATATCGAAGTGCAGTAAATGGTAAAACAGTTTGCACTACAAACCAGTGTGTTCATAACTAAGATAATACATTAAAATAATATGGTAAGACACACCAGTTTGCAATATCAAGCAGCAAAACAAGCTTTTTGTGCAGCTAAAAATAGCTGGAAGTGGATGAGACCGGAAGCCAGACACAAAAAATGTACAAATGGCAGCACCCACTCTTATGGGAAAAATAAGGCGGATACTATAAGCCCTTACTGACGGATAATCAAACATACCAGCGTGAAAAATGGCAGAATTTTCATTCTTGGGTAAACAATTCTTTTAACAGCATTTAAAGGGATAGCTCACCCAAAAATAAAAATTGTCATCATTAATGTTGTTCCAAACCCATAAGACTTTGGTTAATCTTTGCCACAGAAATTAAAGGATTATTTCACTTCCACTTCCAAGATGTTCATGTCTTTCTTCAGTTGAGATGAAATTAAGGTTTTTGAGGAAAACATTCCAGGATTTTTCTCCATATAGTGGACTTCAGTGGGAGTCAACAGGTTGAAGGTCCAAATTGCAGTTTCATTGCAGCTTTAAAGGGCTTTACACGATCTTAGCTGAGGAATAAGCGTCTTATCTAGCAAAATGATTGGTCATCAAAAAATGAAAATTGATATGCTTCTTAACCACAAATGCTCATCTTGCACTAGCTCTGTGATGCGTGTCCACGACTTCACGCATTATGTAATCACGCTGGAAACGTGTGGTTAGTTCTTTGTCTGTGGGATAAACGTATTTTTTCATTTCATTGTCTCTTCCGAATTCAAAATCGTCCGACATCGTTTTTTTTACGCCCTTATTATAAAGGGCGTTTGACATTCTTTGGATGGTACTTCTGCTTACGTCACACACGACCTTTCCAATGTGACTGTAATGCATGAGGTCAAGCTAGCGCAAGATAAGCATTTGTGGTTGAAATGTATAGGTTTTTTTTCTAGAAAATAACCAAACGTTTCGCTACGTAAGACCCTTATTTCTCAGCTGGGATCATGTAGAGACCTTTCAAGCTGCACTGAAATTTACAATTTGGACCTTCAACCCACTGGCTCCTATAGAAGTCCACTATATGGAGAAAAATCCTGGAATGTTTTCCTCAAAAACCTTAATTTCTTTTTGACTGAAGAAAGACAGACATGAACATCTTGGATGACGTGGGGGGTGAATAAATGATCAGGTATCCAAAACTTAAAAGCCATAAAGACATCATCAAACAAATCCATGTAAATCAAGTGCTTTAGTTCAAGTCTGGTGGAGAGATACATTGTTTTATATGATGAACAGATCCAATTTAGTCATTCCCTGTTGTACACCCAGACAGCACTGGAAACTGGAACACAGAAAATGATTCTAATTCACAAAACGAATAATGAATGTCATTCACCAGATCTTCTTTGTAGTTATACAAACCAAAGGATGAATGCAGTAACACTAAACACAGACAAATACAGTCAATATATAATAGTATATAAGCATATAAGTAGTATACTCTTAGTATACATGTGTGTGTTTGTGTATGTGTGTATATTATACACGTTGTATCACAAACAAGACATTTATGACCTTATGAGAGGTTAGAGCCAGAGCTGTTTGGAGTATTTTCACTGTACACCCAGATAGCATAGGAAACACGGCGTAGGCTCGTCCTCACGACAGGTGACACCGAACTGGAACAGTTACCTTCCAGAACCCCAGCGAGCAGATGTTAGCCCTGGCCCTGGTACCTAATGCTCCGCCAAAAGATTAGGTTATGGGCTTATAGCAGAGCCGGTCTCTTGTCAGCCCACACAAACAACGATGCCAAGTGGGGAACAGCTTGCACCCATTTCCATAGAGCTTTTCCACATGCCCTTTCTTCCAGTGATCCACCCTGACAAGCTCGGTCCGCGGGCAAAGCCAGCACTGTCGCTGGTGTCACACGCACTGTTAAATCTCCCGCAGCTATTTTGGGATCAATAGCCCATCACCAGCCACACATACACGCTCTCCAACACACACGCATGCTCTCACTTTCACTCAAGGCTATAGATAGAGGCTGGAACTGTCTGGTTCAGTCTTGCCCTGTGTAAACGTGGCTAAAAATAGAATGAGGACTAATGAAATGCAGAGATTGTGAGGCACTTGATTCAAATGAAGACTTCCAGACAAGGATCTATTTCATTTACAATATCACATTGACCCTGTTATGAGATAAGGATGTGCATAAACTATACATGAGCATAGACATGCTATAAGTGCTCAGCTTTATTTACAGAGATTTACAGTGCCTTTCATTTTGGAAATGGTCGGAGCCAAAAAGCATACCGTTTGTAGAGCTACAGAGAGGTCATTGACATGTTTGCTTGTTGGCATTAACAAGGTCACTAAACAAGGCAAATAAATCGATCTTAATTCACTAAAAGAATAATCAGTATCAGTCACCACATGTAGTTATAAAAATGTGTATGTATATATAAAACAATAAAAACAATTTTTTAAAATTTAAAAAACTGAGTTATTTGTTTTTGCAAATAAACTCTTCATACATACATATATATACATATATATATATATATATATATATATATATATATATTATATAATAGGGATATATATATAATAGGGACAACGCCTAAACGACTGTTGTTTTTAGAAATATGACTGTTGCTTCTGTATGGGGTCAGGGCAAAGCCCCTGAGCCCCAGAGAACATTACATTCTAGAAAAATGCAATAAACAAATATAAACACACAACTGGCTGCTAGTGTGCACATTAATCAGAAAACATTGTTTATTAAACTTTTATTTTTAACTTTTTATTTATATTAAAATCGCCCTGAGGACTCGAATAGATCACGAGGGTTACAAACCACTCCAGTTATTATATTTATTGCTTTTAAAAATGATTTATAAAGGAAATGCTCTTACAGTTTATATTTGTGTACATGACCTTATTTGTTACAAGCAAGAGATTTCAAATGCCATTGGGTACAAATAAGGGCTATTTAAAGCTAAATTATTCTGTATTGCATAACACATTGTATTTTACTCTTTCAGTGCATAAAGGGCAAAATGAAAAGGGTAAATGTCAATCACAGTCTACTGCAACCTGTTTGCTGCATCCTCCTTTGAGTCATCACCGGAGGAGCGGTCCCTCTGTCGTCATCACCTGACATTGACTTTCCTTCGCTTTGGTATAAAGGTTTATATTCCTCAGTTCTCTCAGTCTGATGACTAACATGATAAACCCTCCTGGTAAACATCCCACATCAACCTGTTTGAGCAACTGTCAATACAGCGCACTACTGGCAGCGTCTGTCAAGGTCAAGGAGTCCACTTCAAAAACTAGGCTACTATTACAAATCCAATAGCGTCATCAAATGGCTTGCTTACTTTTTTTAGTCTAGTGCGAATGGTTATTATAGCACATCTGTCAACCAGTAGGCTACACACTTTCCAAGTTCTACGTCCGCTTAAACTTATGTGCAAAAGTGGTTTGTTTAAAAGGATCAAAGCAATGCAGAATATATTCAATACTAATACTACTTCACCTACTATATATAGAATAGTATGTAGTATAGAGTATTCATCACTTTTGCATTCATTTGACTCTCTCTCGCTCTCCTTATCTCTATGCAATAACAAAGAAGCAACACCTGTCAAAGCAGTGCTGTACAGATGCAGGATGATCTAATAGAGTAAGTCGACGCGGTTTTTCGGTACCTGTGCGGGATGTGGCAGTCCGGTGTGCGTATCTTCTGCGCGGTGGCTTTGTCTCCCTCTCTTGCCTTTGTGAATCAAGCTCGCATTCCAGCTGCGATTCACTAATCTCCTGACGTTACTGCAGACAGCTTGATTCACCAATGACCGCCTCCCGGCATTCAAATGATGTTTGCTCAGCCCACTAATAAAATCTCAGCGCGCCAAGCGCGGGGGGGATTCAGTGTCCAATCGCGTTCTCCTAAGAGCGACTATGCAAATCCACGGAGTTACGTCAGAGGTTTCGCCAGCAGTTGGATGTTGTGGTGCTGTGACACGTTCAGCAGGTTGTTTTTAGTAAATGCGGTGCAGGGCAAAGCAGAGATTTTTCGAAGTGATGTCTGTCAGACTCGAAAGCACCTGCAGTACGAGTTCAATAGTGCGGTGAATTGATTTAAAGCACATGAATGCGATAAATCACCTTGGGTGAGGTAGTGTTTATGGATATTAAAGCGTAGAATAAAAGGAAATTCTGGAAGAAACGAGTCTAAAGTGGTTTGCTGGTCTACGCTGGTCTCACAGTCTAATCAGGCTGCTCTGTTTTCTGGATTGGGGTACTTTTCAGCTGAAGACAGGTCTTGGTCAGGCTAGGAAACCAGCTTTTCTTGCAAACATTGTATTAAATATAGTATCATTAGTAGCATTATTTAGCAGTCAAATCGTTACATAATGCTTAAAATCTGTGAAAGCTCAATTATGTGAATAAATGTATTATGTATATTATGGAATTTTATATATCGTATGCTCTGGGCATTTAAACAAGGTGAGTTTACCTCTACGTAATCTACGTAAAGGGATAAATCACATATGTGACCCTGAAGAACAAAACCAGTCATAAGGGTCTTTTTTTAAAAAAAATATTACAATATCTGCCTGAGATGCAACTATTTGAAAATCTGAAATCTGAGGGTGCAAAAAAATCTAAATTTTGAGAAAATCGCCTGTAAAGTTGTCCAAGTGAAGCTCTTAGCAATGCATATTACTAATTAAAAATTAAGTTTTAATATATTTACGGTAGGAAATTTGCAAATATATTGATGATCTTTACTTAATATCCTAATAATTTTTGGAATAAAAGAAAAATCGATAATTTTGACCCATACAATGTATTGTTGGCTATTGCTACAAATATACCTGTGCTACTTAATACATATGAAGAGTTTGTTTGCAAAAAACAGAAATCTCCATTTGTAACAATTTTCAAAAATCATGTTTTTTCATTGTGCATTCCAGTTAATCTCAATCAAACTGCAGTTGGGTTATTTTTGATTAAGTAAAAATAATTAAAAAAATACAGCTAACTAAACTCAATAAATACATGATTTTTGAACATTAAAAAAACAGTTATCTGTTTTTGCAAATAAACTCTTAATATGCAGAGCTAGGTAGAATACTTACAAATTGTAATCTGTTACTGATTCCAAATTACATGACAAAAATTGTAGACAGTATCAGTGTTGGGGAAAGTTACTTTTAAAAGTAATGCATTACAATTTTGCGCTACTCCCTAAAAAAGTAACTAATTACGTTACTTAGTTACTTTTTGTGGAAAGTAATGTTACGATTTGCGTTACTTTTTAAATCTGGGCAGGGTTTGTTTGTCTGTTTTTATATAAAAAATTCTCAGTTTGGCTAATGTAAAAGCCCTTTAACACCAAAAGTGAAATGAATACACCTCAGGCTGAATGAAAAGTGAATTCGCGCAGGAAAAGAACACTCTTCAGCAATAAAAAATAATAATAATAATAATAAAGCACAAATCTTAGTTTATCTTATTCGTATGGTTGAAATGGATCGTTGAAGGTCAGCAGCAAAGACACTGGTTAATAAATTGGGATTAAATACATAAATCATGTTTACACAGCACACACAAAGCCTCTGGACTTACTCCAGATTTGTCAGTCAATAAATGGGAAAGAAAATAACTGGCATTACTTATTTGAAAAAGTAACTCAGATATTTTCTTATAAATTTAAAAGTAATGTGTTACTTTACTAGTTACCTGAAAAACTTAATCTGATTATGTAACTCATGTTACTTGTAATGCGTTACTCACAACACTGGTCAGAAACGTAATCCATTACATTACACATTTTAGGTAATATAGACAACTTTTTGATTACTTTTAGATTACTTTTGACACAAATCGCTTATCAAATTGATTTAAATAGGATAACCTTGTACCATAATCATGTAAAAATACAGAGTACGAAAATATATTCCATTGATTGTAATTAACAACATGACGTGCATTCGTAAAGGAACTGCAAGGGGTTTGAGTTTAATGAAAAGCTAACAATTAAATCATGAAAATGTAAAATTGAAATAAATCATTTTAAAATAACAATCAAAATAAAACATAAGATAAAATATTTTATGTTTCCATGCATGCCATATGACCATTAACCAATGTCAGAGAACCGTGAATGTGCAAATGTGATAGTTATTAAAATATTTATTTTAAAATCTCAGGGATACTTAAAGTAAATATATTAGGTCAAAGAGGTTCAGATGACAAAACATTAGGAATGTCTGCAATACATGTAGATAAGAAACAACGTTTTGCTTTTGAGTTTGAAAGACAAAAGCCTTTCAATAATACATATCAACAGGAGTGATAATTCAAATAAAAATTGTGTTCATCAGTAGTTGATGCAATGTTGAAACACTTCTTAAACCTGAAATGATTTTTGAAAATCCAGTGGCCAAATGCTGTGTAATGACTAATGATGTAATAATAATGTAATAATGTAATAATGTAATAATAATGTGTGAATGTCCAAAAACTGGACTTTTTGAGTGTATATAAGCAGTAGGCTATTTTAAAAAGGAAAATTTAAAAGATGAAAAAGAGGAATTAGAAAGAATTAATAAATTATGAATAATTTGTTGCTGTTGTGTGAACAGTCATGTAATCATTAAAAAAGTAACTGTAGTCTGATTACAAGTATTTTAAAGGGGTGATCGGATGCAAAGTTCACTTTTTCATGTTGTTTGAACATTAATGTGTGTTGGCAGTGTATCTACAAATCTACCCTATAAGGATAAAAATCCATGCAGTGTTTTTTAATTAATCTGTAAAAATAATATCCCCTTTTTCAAATCAAGCCATTCTCAGATGCCTGTCGTTGTGGCGTCACACCCACAGAGGCCGCTCCCACGATAGTTGATTGACATGAGCGTCTTACCTCAGATCAGCTGTAACAGTCCAACCTCCATTGTTTCGAGGCTGGAACAGGGATGTAAGTTAGACAAGAATTATGTTGTGTTGCTGGATGTAATAATGAATGTAGTGGTCAACATTTACTCCCGACATCTGAGCTGCTGAAGATGCAGTGGATTATGTTTGTTTGTGAAGGGAATGCGCCTCTTGATCTACATATATCCGTCTATGTTCATGCGAATCATTCATGATCCAGCTTCACCTACAGCAGAAGTGAGTGTAAGGGTTTTTTTTTATGAATCTCTGCAATCACCTTTCCTAATAATGTGCTAGTTAGCAAGTTTAGCGGCTAAATGCGGCTAAAGTAAACAGACTCGTCACTCCACAGAGAGAAGAGAGGGGCGGGGCGAGCAGAGCTCATTAACATTTAAAGCAGCCTCGACCAGAACAGGATGTTTTTTGCAGATCTGATTTTGGCAAGGTAAAAAGGGTGTTGTTTTACACAACCATTGAGAATTTTTAACCAAAGTATATTATAGACTTTTCATTAAGACCCTAAAGAATCATATCAACTTGTGGAAAATGGGCATCCGATGACCCCTTTTAAAATGTAATTTATTGTAATTACAAGTACTTAATTTTTGGAATCTGATTACATAATCCACATTACATGTAATCAGTTACTACCCAGCTTTGTACGTATGGCCTTCTCTGTGTAAAAATATAAGGATTCACAGGACAACAGAAATTTCTGAGATTTTTACGTATTATTATTTATGTAAATGGCACTAATGTTTCACTCTGTTACGTCACACCACTTTTAAGTCTAGTATCCATGTTTAACATTGGCATTCTGCTAAACATGTCTGGAATGTTGTGCTTGAGGAGTCTTTGATTCCGCAAAGTAGGCTATGCTCGTGGATCCAACATCCTGGATGGTCCTGCAAAAACATTCCTATCCAATCAGATTTTAAGGTTAAGCTATGTTTGTTAGACAGGAATGTTGTTCTAAGACCAACAAAAGATTATGTCTGCTGAGCAAAATCACGTGGTTGTTAAGTCAAATGAAATATAAGAAGAAACGTCTGCAGCAAAAAACATGTTCTTTATTAAAACACAGTTAAACTTGTTATTTATTGAAATACACACGGTTTTCATCTTCCAAACGTATACAGTACCAATGATTGATCCAATCAAGTACATCTTTCTTCTTACTACATTCTATTTGACTTAGAAATTAAAGATGCTCGCATCCAAGCACATTAAATTACTCCATGTGACTTATGCCAAGTGAAATTATTTAATATTATCCAAAAATGAGTGTACACAGATGTAGTAAAGAACTTACATACTACAAGACAGATGTGTTTATAGAAACAACCCTTTTCACCACTACAGAAAAAGAAGCATGCTGTTTATACACGTAATAATGTGTTTCCATATTTCTGCTTCACAATAGAGAATCTTTACTTAGTTATATTGTCTATAAACATCGTCTTTACTCCGTCCATTTCGTGCACAGCTGTAATATATGACTGCGGTCACATGCGGCAATACATTTTGTTTATTTCATACATCCTCAAAATGACAAAGTCTCTCAGTCCAGAAGAGGAATTTCCACAACCTCATGCTTTCTGATATATATCATCTCTATTATGCTATCAGTTATATAGAGGTTGGCCCCAACAAAACTGAAATATATTTAAAAGCTAATATCCTAAATTACTTTTAGCTCTGTGTGATTTTCTGGTTTCCTTTAGAGGGATATAGTATTTTCCTATGTCCAAGTCACTGTTTAATATTCACCATGATGCTTCAAACCTCTGAAGCTCAGCCCAGGATATGCGGTTGATCTCTGCAACTCTTATGTCAAGGCTGTCAACAAAGCTCTAAAGCAGTAGCACAGCCGTCTAAACATGAGCGCTCTATCTATGCTTGTATCTCACTGTACAGGGGCCGTCTGGCTGCTGGGTTCCCACCAAATGCAGAGGGCTCTGCAAGAACCAGATACATATATTTATCAAGTGCAGTGACCACGTAAATAAAATATACAACGCAGGGTTCAGACACTCTGTATATGTACACATTTCTTTGCATTGCATGCAAAATATAAAATTAGATTCCATCTGCAAACATATGATTCCACTTTTTTAATTTATTTTTGGTTTTATCCAAGTATCTATACATCTAATTCAATGCCGTTCAAAAGTATGGGGTTGTGAGATATTTTAAATGTTTTGGAAAGACATCGCTTGCATTTATTTGATCAAAAATACTCTAAAACAGTAATATTGTGAAATATTATTGCTAATTAAAATAGGTGGTGTTTATTTTAATATATTTTAATTTATTCCTGTGATGCAAAGCTGAACTTTCAGCATCATTACTCCAGTCTCAGTCACATGATCCTTCAGAAATTATTTTAATATGATGATTTGCTGATCAAAAAACATTTATTATTATTATTATCACTATTGAAACCATAATACTCTTTTTCAGGACTCTGTGATGAATATAATGTTCAAAAGAACAGCATTTATATTAAAGTTTTTTTGATCAATGTAATGCATCGCTACTGAATAAAAATATTTCTTTTTATTTTCTTTCAACAACAACGAAAAAACTTACTGACTCTAAACTTTTAAACAGTAGTGTATCTATTCCAATTTATTTGTTTGTTTATGGGTTTGATAATCAAAATAAAAAAGTGTAAAATTATTTACAAATTTATTAAGCATTTATCAGGTTACTTAATAAAAGTATTACTTACTTACTGACTCCAAACTTTTAAACAGTAGTGTATCTATTCCTATTTATTTATTTGTTTGTTTGTTTATTTAATTATTTTTGGGTTGGTTTTGTTCTGCCTGTGTTTTATAATAAAAATAAAAACTGTAATTATTATTATTTTTATTTAATTAGAATTATTTCTCAAGTTAAGCATTTATCAACTTACTTACTGAATAAATTAATTAATTTCTTTAAAAACAAAACAAAACAAAAACTTACTCCAAACTTTTAAACAGTAGCGTATCTATTCCTATTTATTTATCTATTTATTTATTTTTGGTCTGCCTGGGTTTGATAATAAAAATTAAAAAGTATAAAATGATTTATCAATTTATTAAGCATTTATCAAGTAACTTACTGAATAAAAGTATTAATTTCTTTAAAAAAAAAAAAAACCTTAAATGACTCCAAACTTTTAAACAGTAGAGCATTTATTTATTTATTCGTTGGTTGGTTTTGTTTTGCTTTGGTTTGATAAGAAAAATAAAAAAGTATAAAATTATTTATCAATTTATTAAGCATTTATCAAGTTACTTAATGAATAAAAAAAAAATAAAAAAAAATTACTAACTCCAAACTTTTAAACAGTAATGTATCTATTCCTATTTATTTGTTTGTTTGTTTGTTTATTTGTTTGTTTTGTTCTGCCTGGGTTTGATAATAAAAATGGAAAAGTAAAAAATTTATTAAGAATTTACTGAATAAAAGTATTAATTTCTTTAAAAAAAAAAAAAAAACCTAACTGACTTCAAACTTTTAAACAGCGGTGTATTTATTTATTTATTTATTTATGGGTTGGTTTTGTTTTGCCTTGGTTTGATAATAAAAAGAAAAAAGTATTATTATCAGTCATTAGTATAAATATCATTAGTAGAAATTATTTATCAGTTTATTAAGCATTTATCAAGTTACTTAATTAATAAAAATCTATTCGTATTTATTTATTTCTGATAATAAATACAGTATAAAATTTTTACAGTATAAAATTATCAATTTATTAAGCATTTATCAAGTTATAAATAAAAAAAAATAAACATTAATTTCTTTTAAAAAGGAAAAAAAAGAAGAAAAAAAACTTACTGACTCTAAATTTTAAACAGTACTGTTCCCTATCTGTCGTACACTCCGAGTTGTGTCGAGTAGTGTACGACACTAGGGGTCGCTCTTGAGAGCCCAAACACCTCTGACAGTTTTGAGAAAGGCCAATGAAAATTGGGTGTGCAGATTTGCATAGCTGACCACGCCCCGGACATCCGGGTATAAATAGGGCAGCGTGTGCATCTGCTCACTCGTTCTGTTTTTCGGAGCCGAATGCAGCGTCTCTGCGTGAGAAGCGGCAACATTCACCTCTCTCGTCGTTGGATCTACGGCACAGACAGCGGTCTCTCCCTCTCTGACACTGCTCGTGTTGTGAGAGTCCCCTGGGTGCGTCGACGGCGATCTTCAAGAGAAGATTCTCTTCTGCAGAGAGCAAATTTTCTCTAAAAGAGCTCCACAGACGGATTGTGTGTTTCACGATGCCTTTCCGTCTGTGTCCTACTGGGTGCGGATTCTACCTTTCCCCGAACGATCGGCACGAACGCTGTGTTCAATGCTTGGGGCGTGAGCATGCTGACGCAGCGTTCGCTGAGGGAGGTTGTCAGCACTGCGAAGACATGCCCTTGGGCACACTCCGCTCGAGAGCCGCGTTCTTTTCGAAGAAGCCGCGGCGCTCCTCATCTGCTTCCCGCTCCGGTCCTTCTACTTCCGGGTACGAGGCCGTTGCGATGTGCGTCGAGGAAGAGCGGCAGGTGTTGAGCGAAGTTTTGCCAGTTGCGTCCTCGCAAACCGCTCACCCTGTGTGTCCACCGATTGAGTCTCCGGACGATTTTGAAAGCTCGTCTCAGTATGGGCTGGATCTTTTGTTCGGGGCTCCTGCTGAGGAAAAGGCAGCGTCCGTAGCATCGGAGGGAGAGCCGTCAGAGGCTGACGTCACAACCGAGTTCGCCGCTCCGGCGGTTGAATCTCAGTCTGTGGCAGACGCCGAAATGGCCGCCGCACTACAACGGGCAGCCAAGGAGATCGGGGTTGCGTGGGTTCCCCCGCCCAGCCCTGAGCCTTCAAGGCTGGATGACTGGTTCCTGGGCAGGGGGCGTGACTCGAAGCCACGCTCCTCCCCGGTCCCGTTTTTCCCGGAAGTGCACGAGGAGTTGACGAAATCGTGGAAAGCCCCTCTGTCGGCTCGTTCACGGTACGCTAACTCCCCGTCCCTCACCACCCTCGATGGCGGTCCAGCGAGGGGGTATTCGGAGGTTCCCCAGGTGGAGAGAGCGGTTGCGATGCACTTGTGCCCGCAAAACGCCGCCTCCTGGAGGGGCCGCCCGAGACTCCCGTCCAGGGCCTGTAAGTTTTCGTCTGCGCTTGTAGCGAAGGCTTACGCGGCCTCTGGGCAAGCTGCGTCCGCCCTCCACGCTATGGCGATTTTGCAGGTCTATCAGGCTAAGGTTCTTAAAGACCTGCACGAGGGTGCTCCCGACCCAGAGCTGTTACACGAGCTGCGCTCAGCGACCGACTATGCCTTACGGGCTACGAAGGTTACTGCGCAAGCTCTGGGGCGGGCGATGTCCACTATGGTGGTCCAGGAGCGCCACCTGTGGTTAAACCTGGCCGAGATGCGAGACGCCGAGAAGGTTCGCTTTCTCGACGCTCCCATTTCCCAGGCTGGCCTCTTCGGCGAAACCGTGGAGGAGTTTGCCCAGCAGTTCTCCACCGTGAAACAGCAGACGGAGGCCATCAAGCACATCCTGCCTCGGCGTGCAGCCAGTTCCGGCCCAGCTCAGCCGACGCAGCAGCCTCCGCCTGCTCCCCGCCGTGGAAAGCCCCCTACGAGGGTGGCTCAGACCCCGCAGCCTGCCGGGTCTGCAGCCAGACCCGCCCAACGGTCCAGCACTCGTAGGAAGGTGGCACCGCCAGCTCGTCCTCAGGCCACTAAGAACCCCCGGCAGGTTTCGAAGCGTTCCTGAGACGGGCAGCCCAGGGAGGAGGGATCGTTTGGCCTGTCCGGATCCACACTCGACGAGGGGACGAGCGCTGGATTCGGCTTCCACCCGGCTGTCTGCCACCCGGCAGACGGCCACCACTTGGTCAACAAAAGAGCAATTTTCTCCTTCTCTGGGCATATTACACAGCACCCCCGACCCTCCGCTCGATGGTCGGATGCTGTCTCCTCCGTTCAGGGCATGCGGTCACACACCTTCTGTGCTCCCTCATGCTCTAGAACAACGGGCTTGGTCAGACGATCTCCCCTGTCGGGTGGATCCTCTGCTAAGCTCGCACGGCTCGGTCTCCCTGGGCAAAGCAGCCAGTGGCCTTCGGGGCTTCTTACCTCCGACCACACGCTGTTTTCCCAGCGAAGGTTCCCCCACCCTTGGTACGTCGAATGTAACTCCTCTGCGGCCCCTAGCGGAGAACTTTCTGGATTGGCTGAATCTCCCCAATCCTTCCCGCTGGCTGCTCAAGACCATTCGGCTCGGCTATGCTATCCAGTTTGCACGTCGTCCGCCCAAGTTCTGCGGTGTTCTCACTACCTCGGTCCAGGGCTCCAACACCGCGGTTCTTCGGGCGGAGATCGCAGTCCTTCTGGCGAAGGGTGCGATAGAAACTGTCCCCTCAGCCGAAATGAAGAAAGGGTTTTACAGCCCCTACTTCATTGTACCCAAGAGGGGTGGTGGGCTCAGACCTATCCTGGATTTGAGGGTTTTGAATCGGGCCCTACTCAAGCTCCCGTTCAAAATGCTGACCCTCAAGCACATTCTTACGTACGTCAGGTTCCAGGATTGGTTTGTGGCGATAGACCTGAAAGACGCGTACTTTCATGTCTCGATCCTTCCAAGACACAGGCCGTTTCTACGGTTTGCCTTCGAAGGACGGGCATATCAGTACAAGGTTCTCCCCTTCGGCCTCTCCCTGTCGCCCCGCGTCTTTACGAAGGTAGCAGAGGCTGCCCTTTCCCCCCTCAGGGAAATGGGCATTCGCATTCTCAACTATCTCGACGACTGGCTGATCCTGGCTCACTCGTTGGATACGGTTTGCGTACACAGGGACATGGTTCTCAACCATTTGGCTCGCTTGGGGCTTCGGGTCAACTGGGAAAAGAGCAAACTCTCCCCGGCGCAGAGGATCTCTTTTCTCGGTGTAGAACTGGACTCGGTCGGCATGTCTGCACGTCTCTCCCCGGAGCGTGCACAGTCAGTTCTGAGATGCGTGGCAACGCTCAGGTGCGGCTCAGCGGTCCCTCTAAAACGGGTTCAGAGGCTCCTAGGGCACATGGCATCCTCAGCCGCGGTCACGCCGTTGGGTTTGATGCACATGAGACCGCTGCAGCATTGGCTCCGTACCCGAGTCCCCAGGAGGGCGTGGCACCACGGCACGTTCCGTGTGAACATCACACCATCGTGCCGCCAGACACTCAGCCCTTGGACGGACATCGTGTTCCTTCGGTCAGGAGTGCCCTTGGAACAGGTGTCCAGACGCGTCGTTGTCACCACGGACGCTTCCAGGACAGGCTGGGGTGCCACCTGCAACGGGCAGGCAGCTTCCGGGGTCTGGGCAGGCCCCCGGCTGCATTGGCACATCAATTGTCTGGAGTTGTTGGCAGTGCTTCTAGCTCTGAGGAGGTTCTGGCCTATGATTCAGAACAAGCACGTGTTGGTCAGGTCGGACAACATGGCGACAGTAGCCTACATCAACCACCAGGGCGGTGTACGTTCCTTTCGCATGTCACAACTAGCCCGCCACCTCCTGCTCTGGAGCCAACACAGACTCAGGTCCTTACGGGCCACTCACATTCCGGGCGATGCCAATCGAGTGGCCGATTCTCTGTCACGACAGGTTTCGCTCGGAGGCGAGTGGAGGCTCCACCCTCAGTCGGTTCAACTGATTTGGGATCGATTCGGCCAGGCGCAAGTGGATCTCTTCGCCTCACCGGAATCCACCCACTGCCAGTTGTGGTACGGGCTGACCGAGGCTCCCCTCGGTATAGATGCACTGGCACACAGTTGGCCGAAGGACCGGCTCAAGTATGCGTTTCCCCCGGTGAGTCTGATCGCACAAACTTTGTGCAAAGTCAGGGAGGACAAGGAGCAGGTCCTCTTGGTAGCCCCCTTCTGGCCCAACAGAACCTGGTTCTCGGACCTGGTTCTCCTGGCGTCAGCTCCTCCCTGGCGCATTCCCCTGAGGAAGGACCTCCTTTCCCAGGGGAAGGGCACAATTTGGCACCCGCGCCCCGATCTCTGGAACCTCCACCTGTGGCCCCTGGACGCGACCAGGAGGACTTCAGAGATCTCCCACCATCAGTGGTGAACACACTCATTCAGGCAAGAGCTCCCTCTACCAGGCGGCTGTATGACTCTAAATGGCGCGTGTTTGTGAACTGGTGTTCTGCTCGGCTAAGGGACCCACGGAGTTGCGGCATCGAATCAGTGTTATCCTTCCTCCAGGAGGGCCTGGACAGGCACCTATCTGCCTCGACACTTAAGGTTCATGTGGCCGCTATATCGGCTAATCATGACCTGGTGGGTGGCAGGTCGGTGGGAAAACACGATTTGGTAATCAGGTTTCTGAGAGGAGCCCGGAGACTGAACCCTCCTCGGCCACATCTTATCCCCTCTTGGGACCTTGCTGTGGTTCTCCGGGGCCTACAGCAGGGTCCCTTCGAGCCTCTTCAGTCAGTCAAACTCGATGCTCTCTCCCTAAAGACGGCTCTCCTGACTGCGCTCGCCTCGGTAAAGAGAGTGGGAGACCTCCAAGCCCTCTCCATCAACAGTTCGTGCCTGGAATTCGGACCAGCGGATTCTCACGTCGTCCTGAGACCCCGGCCTGGATACGTGCCCAAAGTCCCCACCACTCCCTTCAGAGACCAGGTGGTGACTTTGCAAGCTATCTCTTCCCAGGAAGATGACCCCAACCTGACCTTGTTATGCCCAGTCCGTGCCCTGCGCATCTACTTGGAACGCACTCAGCCCTTCAGACGTTCTGAACAGCTCTTCGTCTGTTATGGGGGACAGCAGAAGGGGAAGGCTGTCTCCAAACAGAGGATCTCCCACTGGCTGGTGGACGCAATTCGGGTGGCCTACCAGGCCAGAGGCCTACCCTGCCCTCTGGAGGTAAGAGCCCACTCGACTAGGGGCGTCGCTGCCTCGGCAGCCCTGGCAAATGGGGCCTCATTAACAGACATCTGTAGAGCTGCAGGTTGGGCTACACCTAACACATTTGCCAGATTTTACAATTTACGCATGGAGCCAGTGTCAGCTAGAGTCTTGAATACCAGCTCTTGACTCAGTTCTCTGGTTGGTGTAGAGCTTGCTTTAAAGCGCTTCCCCTAACGGTGATTACGCTTCTGAGTTTCAGTAGGTTTCCTAGCGTGAACCCTGGACACCATCTCCATCATTGGCACCTCTGGACGTGGCAGAGTTTTGCGGAGGGACTCGCTACGAATTCGGTCACAAGGTATGGTCACCTTTGTTCTGATTGAATTGTGCCCCATATGTAGTGGCTCCTTATGTGGCCCCATGTGTGTATCCCCACCTATAACTCCTGTAGTGCGGTGTTTCCCCTGAGGACTGGTTTGTCTCTAGGGTCTGAGTCTGGTGGTCTCCCCCGGTGTGAGTCCCACCTCAGCCCCCATGTTTAATGTTGTCACTTGTACCCCCCCTGTTGGGCAGGTTGTGAACTCCGTAGCGCCGTTTTTCCTTCGGGGAGGAGGCGCTTTCCCAACGCTCGCAAGACACTCGGCCGCTCTACTGAGGAAGGCCCGGCTGCAGAACCCTGGTACAGGTCAGTCTTGGGCGTTGGATGGTCACGGAGGAGGTGAGCTGCACTTCGTTAACACGTTGCCTGTTACTTCTGCGCTTATCACTCGTGACGCGGCCAGTAAGGTGGCGGTTTTCTACGGGGACCCCTAGTGTCGTACACTACTCGACACAACTCGGAGTGTACGACAGATAGGGAACGTCTCGGTTACGTATGGTAACCCTCGTTCCCTGATGGAGGGAACGGAGACGTTGTGTCTTCCGTGCCACCTTCCTGGACCGCCTCTGAGTGAGTTGAGACCCTCGGCTCCTCAGATCAGAACGAGTGAGCAGATGCACACGCTGCCCTATTTATACCCGGACGTCCGGGGCGTGGTCAGCTATGCAAATCTGCACACCCAATTTTCATTGGCCTTTCTCAAAACTGTCAGAGGTGTTTGGGCTCTCAAGAGCGACCCCTAGTGTCGTACACTACTCGACACAACGTCTCCGTTCCCTCCATCAGGGAACGAGGGTTACCATACGTAACCGAGACGTTTCTTTTCCTATTTCCTATTTATTTTTGGGTTGGTTTTGTTTTTTATTTTGGTTTAATAATAATAATAAAAGGTATTAAATTATTTATCAATTTTTAAAGCATTTATCATACTGCATATCATAAAAACTGAAATCTTGTTCCTTTCCAAAAGTATACATTTATGACCCATAAAACGAATGCATGATTCACATCTAGATCCACGTTCCTCGTTTGAGCTTAGTCGTTGGTGGGCGAAACTTACGAAGCTATTTTTGGTCAGGCCTGAGAATTGCAAGGGTAAAGAGCAGGACGCTGCTTAAGCATTAGATTTGGCCGTTGTTGGGTAAATACTGCCATAGGAACACATCTGGAAATGATTAACCTAATGCCTACTTTGAAGCCATCTCTTTCAAGGCTTATTTACTATTCTCCATTGAACGTTACGCTTTCTCAGGCCACTTACCGGTTTGGGTACTGGATCCAGCGGGGTGAAGTCAAACTTGTAGAGGATGAGGGCCACAAACATATGCAATTCCATAACGGCGTACCACCTGTTAACGCAATAAACAACAAGTGCTTCTTACTGTCACTTTCTTTGTCGTGTCCTCTTTCTCATTAAGAAAATGTTCAAAGTCATCATACTGAAGTGCTTATCACTTCACAAGGCGGCTTGAATAGCACCGTGTATTAGTATTCTGATGGAATATTGCATGCTGTCTAGCTGTCATTGCACCCTCCCTCGAGTGCTGCCGAACACTGGGAAACTCTGATTGAAATTGCAGGTGGAAAAGCAAAATGTGAATGAACGGCTTTGTTTTGCGTTCAAATTCCAGGTGCATTCATAGCCACAGTGGCCTTGTTTTGGAGGCGGATGGGGGAGGAGGAGGAATATCAGGTGAATCGAACTGAAAGAATTAAGGCATGAAGAACAAGACGGTTCCTGGGTGAGACATAGAAAGGAATAATGGGAGGCAATAAAGGGAGGGCGAGAGATGCAAGTCATGTTTCTTGAAATAATCAGCCCAAATAACCTTGAGGGCCGTGACTCATTCAGGGGCACTGTGTTGGTGACGCAAGTAGCCAATCTCCTAAAATGATCAAAAGCAAATCAGACTGAGTGAGGCAAAATGAAATACGTGGGTTTGCCACACTCTGTGTACTAATTTATAGCAGCGTCCAGCTAAGAGATCTATACAAGACTGAGTAATCATTACAAAGCCGCCTCATGACAACGTGACATTTGAATGCAGGAAGTTTGTAGGCATAGATTGAATATTTCAATGGCATTTGAAATTATTCATATATTTATATATATATTTATTAAAGTATATCTTCAAATAATTTTTGTTTTAATTAATTTATTAATATTTATTAATATTTATTTTTAATAAATGTTTATCTTTTATTATAAAACAACCTGGTGCTGCTCACATAGCGGTCAAAATCTTTTAGGGAGTTTTATGGTAGCAAATTATATTTATGGAATAGTTATGGTCCATTTATTACTTTTTAACCACTTTTAAGCATAGACTAAAAAAAGAAAAATCCACACTCACATATGTTTGTTTATATGCATATTAGAGAATGATTTTTATATGTATTTTTATATTTGTTCACATAATTTTTTTTCCTGTAGTTTAACTCTTTTTTATTGGCACTTTTCAGTCAGAGAGCTGTTACATATGAGAAAACAAAAGCTTATACAATGTTTCCACAGTCTAACAAAACAAAGATATTGCATGTCAATTAGGACATATTTCTTACTCTCTGAACTATTTTCAGACCAATATAAATACAATAAAAACCACAAAAGAAAGAAAAAATAAAATAAAATAGATAAATAGTAAAAAAAAAAAAAAAGTAAATAAATAACACAACAAAACAAGCAAGATATTGGAACAATAATCGGTATATTAAATTAACAAGTAGCACCTGTGTAAGTCCTTATTTCAGACATTTTCTTTTCCTATTACCCTCTTAGACAAGTTTTAAACATTTTTTTTCCTGTAAATTATTTATTTTATATGTTTTATAATTTTTTATGATAAAAATTATTATAAACCCTCTGGTGCTGCTCATGTAGGAGTCAGAAATTATGTTTTTGTTAATTCAATATTTTGGATTTTTAGGGGATTTTAAGGTAGTAAATTATATATATGGTAGAGTTATGATCCATTTATTACTTTTTAACCACTTTTAAGCATAAACTTAACCTTCTGGTGCTGCTTACGTGGGAGTCAAAAATTATGGATTTTTTTATTTAAATAAAATGAGTGTACTGTATTTTAATTTGATAATTTAATATTTTGGATTTTTAGGGGATTTTATGGTACTAAATTATATTTATGGTAGAGCTATGATCCATTTATGACCATTTATTACTTTTTAACCACTTTTTGAGCATAGGCTTTAAATAAAAGAAAATAAAATTAAATTAAAAAAATCCACACATTTATGTGCATATTGGAGAATGATTTTTATATGTATTTTTATATTTGTTTAAATACTTCATTTGGCTTTGATTAATTTATACATTATTTATTTTAATTTTTTTCTTTTCCTTCTTTGTTTTATTATTATTAACCTAATAAAATAATAAAAAAAATTATTATGCTGCTCCTGCGGTGGTCAAAAATGATGGAATATTTTTATTTTAATGAATTTAATATTTTGGATTTTTAGAGGATTTTAGGGTACTAAATTATATCTATGGAAAAGTTATGATCCACGTATTACTTTTTTTTATTATTATTTATTACTTTTAACCACTTTATGAGTATAGTCTAAAATAAATAAATAAATAAATCCACACTCACATATGTTTATATGCATAGTAAAGAATGATTTTTATATGTATTTTATAATTGCTCACATAATTCATTTTTGCTTTAATTAATTTTTTCATTATTTATTTTATATCTTTTTAAAATCTTTTATAATAAAAATGATTATGAACCCTCTGGTGCTGCTCACATAGCATCCAAAAATGATGACATTTTATTGTAATTTATTTTAATGAAATGAATGTACTATTTTTTTAGTTTGATAATTTAATATTTAGGATTTTATGGGAATTTTAAACTAAATTAATGTATTATATTTTAGTTCAATCATTTAATATTTTGGATTTTTTAGGGGATTTTAAATTATATTTATGGAATAGTTATGATTTATTATTATTGTTTATTACCATTTATTAACAATTTTTTGAACACAGGCTAAAAAAAAAATCACACTCACAAATGTCTATATGCATAGTGGAGGATGATTTTTATATTTGTTTAAATAATTATATTTATTTTTATATTTGTTTAAATAATTCATTTTTGCTTTAATTCATTTATTCATTATTTATTTTATATCTTTTATCATTGTTTTTATACAAAATATTATTAACCCTCTGGTCCTGGTACATTGCAGCCAAAAATGGTGGAATTTTATTTTAATTAATTTTAATGAAATGAATGTACTATATTTTAGTTCGCTAATTTAATATTTTAAATTTTATTTCATAACATGTTTTACTCTGAAACAAGTTGTGTTCCAAATTTAAGGTTGATAACTCAAAAAAAAAAGTAAGATTTTATTTGGGTGCAGTTCCAAACGTTTCCCCTAGAAGAGATTCGCTTCCCATTCATTTTCAATGTGATCATTTTTGACCGTGAACAGTGCAATTGTGATAATTTAACCTTTTCGAATCATGTCCTTGATATTTTATTTTATCATGTGTGTTCACATAAGTGCCAAAACCAAGTTCCATATCCTTGCGATAAAGTTAACCTTTTTAAAAAACAAAAACAAAATTGTTCAGTTAAAAATAAACAAACAGCACAAGAGGATTAAAAATAGAACCTTCATCTCTCTTTTTCTCTGTTACTCCATCTCTCTCTCTCTCTCTCTCTCTCTCTCTCTCTATCTCTCTCTCTCTCTCTCTCTCATATATTCCCAGACTGATAAACGTAGATCCATCTGTTCTGGTGGGTTTGGAAAGGTCACTGGTCTGTGCCTATGCTTTTGATCTTTCTGTGCAGCTGGGAAAGTTCTCCCAGTCTTTATGCAGCTCTATTAACGTCATACTGACCCTGGCTGGACACTCCCCAGGGCCTTCATGATGTCATCAGTAGGGGCCCAAAGGGCTGGGACATTAGGGCCAAAAATGCTCAGTACAACAAAAAAGCAGTGCCATGAATCTATATCAACAAGGCACTATAGAAGGAATGGAGCCATAGTGCACACTATTACTAATGCAGCTCAAAGATTTACAAGCATCGCTTGTAATGCAAATCACACCCTCTGACAAAGTTCTTGGTGGTAACAGCTATGAACTTTTTTGCGCCTGTCTCGGTGTAAATAACCTAAGGGAACTGACATTCTCAGCAAGAGAGCCAAAGGGGAAAGATGGGATGGTGCAGCTTGTGGCATTTGCTATAGGCCAAGTTCAACCCATAGCGTTCCTGCTACAGGCCAAAGACCAAACCACCAAACCTTGCTAGAGGGCAAAACAGCCCCCGACTCACCAAAGGTGCTTCCAACTTTAATAAACTTTTAAATAAAAAATTATATTATTTTTTATAATGCTCAAAATGGAGGATGTAGTCCCACTTACAATTAAAAGAGACAATTTCCTTTATCACATCACTTGTTTACTCTAGCACATAAGAGCATTAGTTTTGCTTCTTAGTAAATTTTGTGAATTAAAATAACCCTATAATCATGGAATTGCTTTCTGGCATGCAGTGGCATGATTAAATATGCAAATCATTTTACATTTGTGACCACAAAACCACTCTTAAGTAGCACGGGTATATTTAAAGAGTTTGTTTCCAAAACGCTATAAATCCATTTTGATTCATTTGAGTAAAAATGTGTTTTCTTTACCAAGAAAGTGGCTAGATGAAAACCACTATTTTCTGTTTCAATCTTTCATATAGCATCTTTTGGTTATAATAACATATAAAAAATTTAATCCAGATTTTTAATTTTCAGGGTCATCGGATGCCCATTTTCCACAAGTTGACATGATTCTTTATTAATGAAAAGTCTATAATATACTTTGTTTAAAAATTCTCAATGGTTGTGTAAAACAACACCCTTTTTACCTTGTCAAAATCAGATCTGCAAAAAACATCCTGTTCTGGTCGAGGCTGCTTTAAATGTTAATGAGCTCTGCTCGCCCCGCCCCTCTCTTCTCTCTGTGGAGTGACGAGTCTGTTTACTTTAGCCGCATTTAGCCGCTAAACTTGCTAACTAGCACATTATGAGGAAAAGCATTCGCAAAGATTCATAAAAAAATCCTTATACTCACTTCTGCTGTAAGTGAAGCTGGATCACGAATGATATGCGCAAACATAGACGGATATATGTAGATCGGGAGGCGCATTCCCTTCACAAACAAACGTAATCTACTGCATCTTCAGCAGCTCAGATGTCGGGAGTAAATGTTAAACCCCTACGTTCATTATTACATCCAGCAACACAACACCTCAATCGCTCAATTCTTGTCTAACTTACATCCCTGCTCCAGCATCAAAACATGGAGGTGGGACTGTTACAACTGATCTTAGGTAAGACGCTCATGTCAATCAACTATCATTGGAACGGCCTCTGTTGGTGTGACGCCACATTGTGGTGACAGGCATTTGAGAATGGCTCGATTTGAAAAAGGGAATATTATTTTTACAGATTAATGTACTGTAAAACCACTGCATGGATTTCTATCATTTTAAGGTAGATTGTACATACACTGCCAACACACATTAATGTTCGAACAACATGTACAAGTGAACTTAGCATCCAATGACCCCTTTAAAATGTAATTTTTGATTAGTATATGCATTGCTAAGAACTCCATTTGGACAACTTTAAAGGTGATTTTTTTGCACCCTCAGATTCCAGATTTTCAAATAGTTGCTAACAAACCATAGATCAATGAAAAGCTTATTTAGGTTTCAGATGATGTATAAAAATGAGCCTAATTTTTTTTTTTTTTTGTCCAGGGTCAAATATAACTGTCAATTAATGTGTTGCAACATGTTGCATTCTACAGTGTTAAACAAAAAACCTGAAATGAAATATAAATAAACACATTTATTACTTGGAGACAAATTAATCTAGTTATTTGTATATTAAATTACAGTATTTATATATTCAGCTGCATGCGAGTTTATTGAATGTTACAGATTTTCGAGTGTGCATGATGATGATTTTGTGTAAACACAAAAGTTTTTCTAACCTTCCTGGGCACTGATTTTTCCCCCCTCCAAATGCCACAAACCCTTCCAAGTGGACATTCTTTTCTAAATCTGCCTTTTCCCATCGTTCCTGTGGGAAGAAAAGTTTCATTAAAAATAATCCACTCTGGCGATGTCCAGTCTAGCCATTTGAGCCTGTCTTCCAGCACTTTGAGATTTAATTTAATAACAAGACATATTTACAGTAATCTTTGAATAACTCTCTACGCAATGCCCATCTTTTCACTAATGCGACTTTATTGTAGGCATAAATCAATAATTGTTGTTGAGCTGCATCAACAAACTATTTCGAACTGGCCAAAAACTCCAGCCTTCCAAGGTTTTCATAGATTTGGATATTTTTCCGATGCATTCTGTTAAGGAAAAAGGAGACGCACATTTAAGTGTATTTCCACTGTAAAGGAGAACGCTGATTTGAAACTAAACATATCTTTTGCTGAAAACAGCATTTAAAGCATATAGATGTAGTAGGTCTGACCTAGCCTCTGCAAGCTGTGCTATTTTTTTCAAGGCATTACATTAGTAGACAGAAGTGTAATGGAATCTCTATAGGCGTTTGCCGGAAGGTTAATTGTGAAGATAACTGTCAGGCCTTCCTTGAACACATACAGACCTATTATTCTTGTTTTAATGGAGCCCAGCTGGAGTTTTCAAGCACATTGTGACCAGCTCTCTGCAGCTTTCCAGACAAAATGGAAGGAGGAAGTTTTATTGAAAGAAAATACCAATAAAAGAGATGCCAGTTCCATCATAGAGCAAAACAAACTACGTAAAATCCCCTCAAAAAGTACAGGAACATTTAATAGTAAAGCACTTTACCTGCTGTAAAAAATGCATTTTATGAGCATGTGTCTTGTTTCTATTTTATTTTGGTTTATAGAGGAATTTGTGTTAACCTCATCCTGTGGCTGAGGTCATTCATAATGAAGTTACTCACAGGTTTGAAATCTTCCGGGTCTGGGAAATACTTGGGGTTTCGGTGAGCCCAGTAAGGAGACAACATCAGCATGTCTCCAGGTGGGATAATGTAATTCTGAAAAACAGAAAACATGCATACAGTTCGTTTAGCTGAGAAAAGCTCTATATATACAGCAATTATGGACCTATGCATAAAAACACTGACATAAAACGCACTGTACGATGAATAATCTGTCATGGCTGACCTGTAATTTGAGAGGACGCACTACTTTGCGAGTAATGGCTCCAGGGGCCCTCAGCCGAATGGCTTCCATGATACACCACTTCACATATGGCATGTGCTGTAAGTCATCTAGGGTCACCTTTGTCTTCTTCTTGTCTTGAACACACAAGCACTAAAGTGACTCTCCATAGCTTTATTGATGTGTGCATAAGAGAAAGTTTAGTGCAGTAACAAAGCATTACATTTATACTTACATTACAATTACACTTGCATCGTGCATAAATGCACCTCTATGTGCAGTGTGCAAATGCATGTTTATGGGAAAAGTTGTCATATACTAATAGATTTTAATGCAAAAAATGTTGAAATGTACTGTAAGATTTGTCAAACACAATGCATGACAGTTTGCTGTCCTCTAGTGGATTTTGGAGGGAATTTAAAGTGTAAGAAGTCTCAAAGACATATATCATAGTTTCCACAAAAAATATTAAGCAGCGCAATTTTTTTTAACAATAATAACTGAAATTAAAAACAGAATATTAGAATATTTCTAAAAGATCATGTGACACTGAAGACTGGAGTAATGGCTGTTAAAAACTGTATTTTACTATATTTTTTATTAAAATACATGCAGCCTTTGTGAGTCAAAAACATACAAATCTTAGCAATCTGAAGTTTTTAAATGATAGCATATAATATTAGATTTTGTTTATACTGAAAAGCGTTTAATGAAACCAGTCTGAGTGAGGCTATACTGGTTGAAAAACATTCGTTTTGAGATATTGGTTTTACCTTGGTCTTTAAGGGTAGCATTGATCTGATCCATTGCAATCTTATGCGCTTCAGGATTGGCCAAAATAAAAGCAATGGCCCAAAATGTAATCTAGAATAAGGTAAAAACGTTTGTCTTCATTGACATTCTGTTCAACGTCCAATCTGAGTTAACACTTCGAAAGATACTGTGTAATAGCACTGAAATAAACCTCTCACTTACTGGTATAGCATTTGCCAGGGAAGCCCAAAGCAAAAGTAAACCGTAATTGGGTAGATATTGTTCACTTATTGCAGTAGCCAGGTGCTGTAGTAAAGTCTAAGGAGAAACAGAGACAGATTAGAAACTTTATGCATTATTAAACAATGGCTAAACATTGCAGATAGAATTCTAATATTATGCTGATTCCAAATTTTTTTTAAGATGATGAGAAGAAAAAAAACTGGAAATCTTCAAACCTCATAAAATCCTACAAAAAAGCTTAGAAGCCTGACAGAAACTCTTTAGCTCCCTCTATTGGTGCAAACATGTTTTTAAATGTACACATTCAACAGACTTATAAGGAAAATTTAGTTTGTCAATAATCTCTATACCATGTGTTTCAAGATCAACATCCAGAAGCACTATTAAAATTAAATTGCCTTAATGATGAATTCATTTATACAGAAACACAGCTTTTCGTTCACAAAGCATTAATTGATTGACTGAAGTCATGTGGGTTACTTGTGGATAATTGTGATGTTTTTATCAGCTGTTTGGACTCTCATTCTGACGGCACCCATTCACTGCAGTGGATCCGTTGTGAGAAAGTGATGTAACGCTAAATTTCTACAAATCTGTTCAGATGAAGAAACAAATCATCTACATCTTGGATGGCCTGAGGGTGAGTACATTTTCAGCAAATTTCCATTTGTGGGTGAACTATTCATTTGAGGAGGTAACTATTCATTTTAAAAGGTAATTCAACACTTTTTGACAAGTCAGCTCTGCTGGGAGAGTGAGATAGTTGGCAGATAAGAACTCACAGTATTGGGTGTAAAACGTTACTAAGCAATTAATTACTGCACTTTAAACACTTTCCCTTGAAAAAGTGAAGTAAGGGATTATTCTTAATTTTTCTGTAATGTAATTAGAGTTACTTATGATGTAATTACATTGTACGGTTTTAAACCTCCCTTTAAATACTTTAATCATCAAAATGTATTCAATTTTATTTGTTTTTTATTTTAAAAAATCATGTCTATCCTTGTATTGTTCAGCTTGTCAAAGTTGACATGAAATTTAGAAAGTAATTCTTATAAAGTAATGCAATACTTGTTTAAAGAGTAATTAGTACAGCAATCTAATTAGTACCTAGTAATTGATTACTTTTTTTGAGTAACTTACCCAACACTGGAACTTCAGCACTTTTTAGTTTCTGAGGGGATTTTAAAGTTTTACATTTTTACCTTATCCCCATAAAGGCAATCACTGTCTTTCATCATGAACGTGTGAAGCAGCTTGCAGAGATTACATATATTACCTTTCCATCATTCTCACTGTTAAGGGTCTCCTGTGTGTTCAAAGCCATATTTCTTAAAAGAGAAAGGAGCCATTGCTTTGAGTTTGCCCATTCCCTGAAAACACAAAAGATGCATCCGTTAGATGTTTCGAATGTATTTAAACAGAAAAATACGCAGATATGCAACGCCTTTATTATTTTTAAGTATCGTATAAACATAATTAAGGTGACTAATTGTGTTTCATAATTTCAATTTTCAGTAATATTGTGGCAGTACTGCTAACATACTTTAAGAACAAGTCTGGGAGTTGGGAGCCGTATTCAAATCCTTCATCAAATGTTGTGAACTTCTTCAGGAACTCCTGCCTGGTGAGGGCATTATTGGGGGAATTATCCCGGCCAAGTAAGTTGCTCATTACTGATGGATACATAACACTCCTGAAAACAAGAAACAAAGTGTATAATACCATTTTAAAGAAATAAATTATTTGAAATATATTTGAAATATAATCAATGACAAAATTAATGTAGATGAATTATAGTGTATTGCATCATCCTGCATCATATTTGCTGAGTGAAATCTTACAGATTTGAAAAATAGTGCCTGTTTTCCTCAACCACAACACATTTTCTTAATAACACAACGACAGAAAATTACATATTTTGTGGGGGGAGTTTTTATAAATGTGTGTTTATGTTAAATTCTTTGATATATTTTGCCACTCCTTGCAGATTGTAAGTTAAATTATACATTTTTAATACTTTTTGTGACTTTTGACTGCTTTGGTTATCAAGTCATTGTCAAATTAGATAATTTTTTTTTACAAATAAGCAGAATTTTGTTACAGCTTTGTTATAGTCTACATATCATAAGCATAATCTAATGATATGCAGTGGCATTATTAACCACAGAATTTCCAATTTCTGTGTTAACCAGGTGCTTTTAAATGTATGGAAGGCATGTCTCTTGTTCTCTAAGGGGAACTTTAGCACAATGTAAATAATTGATGTAAGAAGACTATACTTGATGAGCTCATTCAGCTGTCCAGATCCTTCGCTCCCAAGGTTCTCCAAATGGTCATTAAATTCTTCACAGAGATGAGGGGAGAGGATTGCCGTGTTGCCCGGAGTCAGTCTGCCCTTGATTACGGTGGCACAGGTTGGATGGGTTTTAAAGAAACAGTCTTTGCTGATGGAAGCTGGAAAATAACTCAAGGTTAACATTATCACATTATAGCAGGCTATAGTTCAAGGACAGTAATAAATCTCATTAAGTTCAGAGTCTAAGGTCATGTATAATAGAATAATGCTGCAATTAATTATTGAGTTTTAGCAATTGATTATAAATCTTAACATTTCTCACAAATATTGTACCTGTATTGTGAACAGCTTCTTGTACTGCTTGTTCAAAATCAACATCTTTGGAAGTGAAAAAAGCTCGGAAATCCTCATTAAGGGTCACAAACGTCAGTCTCTTCCCAGCAGCAACAACAGTGAAAACTGGTCCATACTAAAAGAACAAACTAACTGTTATACTTAATTATGTTATAAATTAAGTTTTATTAGTTCCATTTCATATGAATGATTAAATCTTATGTTAAGATGGAAATTAATTGGAAACAAAATAATACAGTACAAAAACAGGCAATTAAATACATTTAATGACCCCAGCTCCAGAGAACTTTAAAAGACTTAAAAGCACTCTTTTTTTGTTGTGATTTCTTGCCTTGGCAGAAGCAATTAGTGAATTTTAGAGCAGTTGTCGATTCAGCAAACCTCTCATTAGCTCCTACGCGTCAGAGAACTGGCACAGCGGTGCCCAGAACAACACAAAATGTGTCAAAAAGGGCCACTGTTTGCAGCTTCTGCCCTAGTTGCATAAATTAATGGTGCTGAAATGAACTTGGTTAGTATGGCACAGCTCAAAAACAAAACATCGGTTACTATCGGTCACAGGGCTCCAGAACAGTATCTGGGTAATATTTTTGTAGTTGCTAATGAAAATATTGAAAGTATAAACAGCTAGCCATTACAAAAAATAAAAATTAAATAAATGTGACCCTGGACCACAGAACCAGTCATAAGTGTAAATTTCTCGAAATTGAGATTTATACATACATTTATATATACATTGTTAGGAAAGGACAATATTTGGCCGAGACACAACTATTTGAACATCTGGAATCTGATGGTGCAAAAAAATCAAAATACTGAGAAAATCACCTTTAAAGTTGTCCAAATGAAGTTAATAGCAATGCATATTAATAATCGAAAATTAAGTTTTGATATATTTATGGTGGGAAATATACAAAATATCTTTATGGAACATGATCTTTACTTAATATCCTAATGATTTTAGGCATTAAAGAAAAATCGATAAATTTGACCCATCCAATGTTTTTTTGGCTATTGCTACAAATATACCTGTGCACCATAAGACTGGTTTTGTGGTACAGGGTCACAAATAAATAAATAAATAAATTAAATAAAATACAATTAAAATTGAAAAATTTAGTCTGGAATTGTTTAAAATTGTTTATATTGATTATAGTAAAAAAATTCTGCCAATTTTAAGAGTAAGTGTGTAATATATATAATATACATTGTGCTTTTACATTTTTGTACAGTAGGTAAGTGCAACAGGTTTATCTGAATTTGCAGGGGAGGAGCTGGACTTCTGGACCCACTGGTGACTAACCCTGTATGATTTTTGCCAAAAAACGTTTTTTAATTAAATTGTAATTGTAAAATGTTATTTGCACACCTAATGTAAATAATCAAATGACTAATATATATATATATATATATATATGCAAATCAGCTATACTATACAGTTATAATTCTTTATTCAAGTAATCAAGTAATTTCACAACGGGCAAACTTACTTTGGCTCTGGCTTGTTGGATGAAATGCAGAGGTGCTTTGCCAAATTCAAAAGCAGCACCAAACCACGGTATCCAACCTCTTATGCATGGAGGAGCATTGGGATGACTTCTTTTGCCAAAGAGAAGATGAAAAGAAATAATCACAAGAGACACAATCAAAATTAAAGTAATCCAGTCCATCGCAACCTAGAGTATAATGATGCTCGTCTGAAGCGCATATAAGTCTATGTCAAAAGGTCCTGTTAAGATATCTGATAACACTAATCAGCGGTCACGTATGAGATCGGATTCCCTCATTGAGAAGGTTCAGAGACATGAAACTAAATCTTCCCACCACACCGCTAACCCCTCCCACTGCTATTAGAGATTTGGCTCCTCCCACCACATCTCTAGCCCCGCCCACTAACACTGTTTTCCCAGCTCACACCAAGAACCCCTACTGCCCCTACTATATGATTAACCCCGCCCTTAAAATCGATAGCCCCGCCCAATGGGGGGTCAGGTGTTGCAGGATATAACGCTGCTAACTGGGTTCACTCAAACCCAGTTAAAAAAAAAAAAAATTATTACGCACAATGAATAAAGAAGAGTTAAATATTTCAAATTTGGTGGTTCAACATGTAAGTAAATGGAAGATGTTTAATAATTTTGTCGTGAGTTCAATAATTTCTGTGCCCAAGTATGTGTTGTCTGTAACCAGTGTAAAGAACTGAAAGATATATATATATATATATATATATTATGTATATCTAAAATTGAAAATTAAGTAATTAAAGTACTATGTTATTAAACATTTCTAGAATCTTCTACAGAATAAACTATGCAAAATATCGTATATATACAATATATACAGCTAAAAAGTTTGGAAACGTTTTTCATACCATATTAAATTTTCTTGCAATCTAAGATGGATTCATTTTTTTAAATATATTTATATATATATATATATGTGAGTAAAAAAATAAATCGATTGCAATACAATGAAATAGAACAATTCGTATTATTAATATATTTAATATAGTGTTTAAAACGAATTCTCTCTCTCTCTATATATTATCTTAAACTAAATAAAAAATTATAAATCGAACACTCTATATTGTTGAAACAAAGATTAAATTACATTAGCTAATTTTGCTTTTACTTGTATGAAACAGCAGATTTTACAAACACGCCAGCTGACGGCACATCTGTGACGCCACACACCATCCGGGTCCTCCGCGCCTGGGCCATGACGTCACGGGGTCCAGGAATGGCGGCGCTGTCTGCAGAGAGAAGCAGCCCGAAGAGCCCGAAACTTTATTCCTAACATCACTCAGCGGCTACGCGAGCTCCACCGCTCCACCGACGGCCATATCCTCCTCTTAAAGAGCCAGCGCAACGGCGGAACCCAGTCTCGACGTTGTTACCGCTCAATTCCGACGTCCCAGGCTCTATTAGTTTGGTTGACTTTGCGAGGGCCAAAAGACAAGAGCAAAGACAGCGACTAACGGTACATAAAAACAACAACAAGCACCCCAAAGCACCCTCTTTCGAGTCCGTCCATTTCATAGAAGGATCTTACTTGTGTTTCGCTAGTTTCTGATCTCGCTCATACAGCGAAAGGCACGACACTGGCCTGATAAGGTGAAGCCACCAGCTGCGGGTTTGATGCCACGATGGAGAGTTTAACACTGAGCGATGTCGAGCAGAAATATTACTCTGAACTCTTCCTCTCCTGTGATGTGGATAACACCAAGAAAGTGGCTTCCAATGGCAAAGTTCTGGACCTCTTCCGGGCGGCCCAGCTCTCAACCGAAGTGGTCCATCAGGTAACGTTACAGCATGTATCTGATTCACTTATGTGTGTATTAGTCAGCAGATCTGTGTTGTTATGCTTATACACTTTGCTAAGTTGAACTGATGGCTTGAGTTCATCGTTTCAGACATGCTGATAGCTCTAATGGATCATTTGGGGGATGTCAACAGTGTTTAGACCATTCTGATGAATGAATCTCATTGTTGCTGAGTTGCACGGATGAAGAGTGATGCATCTGTAGGGTTAAACTTTGTTTCCTGTTGTGCAAGTCTGTAAAATTATTAGTTGCGCCTGCTTCCTCTTAAATATCAGTATTAATATTCATTTTCTGTTTTTGTTGCGAGATCCATACACAGCTGATGACTCTTGAAATGTGATTTTCTTAACAAAATACTAACGAAAGCAAGAAGCTTTGGTGTTACGCACATTGTGTGACCCTTTATTTATGGAATTTATGAACTATATTTCCACTGAGCATAACTTGTTGATAATATTTGACCTCATTCTTATATTTGATATCTTTTTTTAAAGTCTCCAAATGAGGTTGTTGGTTCTTGAAGTGTCATTGAGAGGTGTTTTTCTTTGCTGATGGTTGGTGCTGATTAACACTCATGTTTTGATATACTCAGCACTGTTAGAGCATAACAAATTTCAAAAAGTTGTGATCTTTATAGTCTAGTTGCTTCTAGATTTGTGGCCAGAGTTGTTTGAAGGGGTGTGTCCGTGAGACTGCATCTTTTTATTGTGTTTATCTTGTCTGAGCAACAGATTTATTGATCTGTAACAGTGAAGTAATTGGCAGGGGTTATCAAGGGCATTTCTTTGAAGGTTTACTTGTGTGAAATGTCAACATTTTTATATGTTGTCTCTCTACTAATGGATTTTTAATGTTTCATTAATTTTTCGTGAGTATTTTACAATTGACTATGCCAACCTGGCTGATTAACAGCTATGTATATTAAATATTATTAGTTTTCTAATTTAAGTGAGTTGTATTATGTATACTGCCATTATATTGCAGATTGTTCAGACTGTTGTCTAATTTAAGGGGACCCATTGTGGATAAAGAGATATAGACCCCTTGTTACAGACTGTAAAAAAAAGAAGTGTTGAATTCTATGGCTATTGGCTATATGATATCTTCTGTGTAAAACCATATTAATGTATTTACATTACTGTCAAAAAGCTGTTTCAAACAGCTTATGTTCTTTACATCAAAGAATCCTGAAATGTTTTGTGGTTTCCACATAATATTGCACGGCACAGTTGTTTTTAACATTGATAATAATAGGGAATGTTTCTTGATCAGCAAATCAGCACATTTAGAATTATTATTATTTTTTTTAAGGGTTATGTGACACTTAAGATGGGAGTGAAAATCCTGAAAATTCAACGTTGCCATCACAGAAATAAATAACTTTTTAAAGTGAATAAAAGTTGAAAATTACAAAAAGTTATTTAAAATTAAAGTGATATGTCAGTTTTTTTTCCTCTATCCGTAAGTAAACACAATAAAACAATAAAAACATGATAACATAATAAAAAGCATGATTTTTGATCATTTTAAAACATAAGCAACAAAGTTCAAAAGTGTAGGGTCAGTCTTTTTTCATGTTTCTGAAAAATTACTCTTATGCTCACCAGGGCTGCAACTATTTACAAATAGAGAAAATAACATATAATTTTATTTATATTATTCATATTATTAAATAAAAAACTAGTTTTAGATCAAATAATTGGCAGACTGTTTTGCTTTACTGTTCATTAATTTTTAGTTGTTGTTTTTTTTTCAGCTTAGTGCTTTATATTCGGGGTGTGTGTATGTGTGTGTGTGTTTTTAACAACTGGCATTAACTTCATTACCTTATACTCCATTCTGGTCATGCTATTGTATGTTCACCTTTGTATTGTAGATGTGTAGGTCAGTTTATATGACTGATAGTTCTGTTTCCATTGTTTTAGATTACTGAACTTTGTGGGGCCACGCGTCTCGGTCATTTCGGTCGGAGTCAGTTCTACATTGCACTGAAGCTCATTGCACTGGCCCAGTCTGGACTGCCCCTGCGTGTGGAGAGCCTGAACAGTGGTGGGTAGCAATAAACCTTCTTTATATCTCTTTCTGCTCATCTGTACCATATGCACCAAATCAAAATGCTCTTTTAATGTAAAATTATCACGTCCTTGTAATTTTGCAGACACTCATTTTACAAATGAATCCATTGTGGCAGTTGCAGCCCATTACATAACAAGAATTAGAGGATAATCTTACTGCCTCTCTGATGAAAAGGACTGAATGTGTATATTACAAACACAAGAGCCATTTTTAGGTTTGAGTACTGGAATAGTATGTTGTGCATTTAAATTGCTTGTATTTTTCTCTGTGCATTTGTGTATTTCTGTGAAATGTTGGTTTGTGCCTTTAAGCCAAATGCAAATGCTCCTGTTTGTTTATTGACTATCGTGGCTGTTCTCTATATAAACCCAGCCCCTGACAGGAAGCCCTGTGCAAAAGCACAACATGAATTTTGGGAAGTTAGACACAAGGCCTTGTAAAAGAATGAGAAATTGACAGTGGTAAAAAATAACCAGGAAATAAGCCCCGGCTCGTAGCCTTGAAGATACTTGCAAGAACATGAATACAGTCAACAGGAAATTGCTGACAGTACCCTGGATTTTAGATATGCATTGAATAAACTTGGCTTCTATTGATTTTAGTTTCAATTCAGTTCAGCTGTTTCAATTCATTTCCTGATTAAGTTAAGCAAATAATATCTGTTTAGTAGTGCTTATTTTGGAATTGCTGAAAGTAGTTGAATATTTAATTCACATGGAGTTGTCTTTGCAGTCAGGGATCTGCCCCTCCCTCGCTTTGTGATGGGCAAGAACGAGCAGGAGACGAGGCACGCGGTCATGTTCGCAGACACAGAGAACCAGGGGCCCTACCTCCCCAGACCTCCAGGCAGAGTACAAGCCAAAAAAGTGTCAGCGCATGAGATGATTCAACCCTGTGTGCCCACTGTAGATCCACAGGTACCACAGCATACATCCCACATGCTATTAACGAATATGTGTTGAAATATGAAATCCTTGCATTAGGCCTTGTAGGATAAATGTAGCCAGCTAGATCTGTCACTGTCTGTTGTGTTGTAAATATTTATTATACAACAATATTGACAAAAAGGAGGAGGTCTTTGCTTTTCATTTTGCTCTTTTATTTGTTATCACCTGGGGTGTTGTGTGATAGTGGTTAAAGCGCTGATCTGATAACTGAAGAGTTCTATGAACTCTGTGCCAAGGCAGTTAAAGGATTAGTTCACTTACAGAATAAAAATTTTCTGATAATTTACTCGCCTACATGTCAACTAAGATGTTGTCTTTCTTCAGTCAAAAAGAAAATAAGGTTTTGAGGAAAACATTCCAGGATTTTTCTCCATATTGTGGACTTCAGTGGTGGCCAACGGGTTGAAGGTTAAAATTGCAGTTTCAATGCAGGCTCTACATGTTCCCATTTTTTTCTAAAAAAAAGAAAAGTGTATATAGTTTTTTTTTAACAACAAATGCTCGTCTTGCACTAGCTCTGTGATGCGCCTCCACAACGTTATGCAGTCACACTGGAAAGGTCACACGTGGTTAGTTCTTTGTCTGTGTACTCTGGTTCAAAAATATAGGGTAGGGTGAAAAACTCCATCTAATTTTCTCCTCAAATTTCCAAATTTTTAGGGTTTTTTTTGTAAAGGGCTTTGACTTTTTTTGCACATTCACTTTGTAAACACTGGTACTTCCACCTACGTCACATGTGACCTTTCCAACGTGACTATGTAATGCATGAAGTCAAGCTGGTGTACGATGATGATTTGTGGTTATTTTTTTTTTAGAAAATGACAGATCGTTTCACTGGATAAGACCCTTATTCTTTGGCTGGAGTCTTGTAGAGCCCTTTGAAGCTGCAATAAAACTGTAGTTTGGACCTTTAGCCCACTGGCTTCCATTGAACTCTGCTATATGGAGAAAATCCTGGAATGTTTAAATTCTTTTTGACTGAAGAAAGAAAGACATGAACATCTTGGATGACATGTTGGAGAGTAGATCATCAGGAATTTTTTTTTATTCTGAAAGTGAACTAATCCTGTAACTCTAGGGTGCTCCATAGAGTCTTTGCATTAAGTTCACTGTTTTGGTTCTGTAAAATGGCTATTTGTTTACTTCAGCATGTATCTCTGCTGTTTTAAGGCCATCTGTTTGGCTGAAAGTCTGTAAAGTTAGTAAGTAATTAATGTTGTTTATCTCTGGCTCCAGCCGGACACCACATCTCCTGTAGTATCACCACACCAGTCCCCTCCCACTTCACCCCATTCCTGGAGGAAGCACAAACGCCAGGCTAGCGGTGGAAACGTGGACAGACAGCCCTCAGTGCCAGGAGTTGTTTGGCCACCTTTTAGAGAAGCACAGCCAGGTACTTAAAGTTTAATAATAATACATTCATATATTATTTAGATCACTCAATAACCTTCTGTACTAACATTAACAAACAGTATAATATATTATTTACTTAAAGAGCCTTAAGATACCAACAGCTGTTTGATATGAAAGGTCACAATGTACTGGATTCTTATTAAATAATCAAGATGTGTATTTTGTTAAATTGATTCATTCTTATCCGTTTTTTAAAAAAAAAAAAAAGTTATCTGTTTCTCTTTCCTCTTTCTCTGTGTCTTGCCTAAGGACCAGTTACAGGCGATGGGATGTGGTCCGCCCATTCACCCCCTCCTGTCCAGGAAAGTTGGGTCAGCTTTACAGACACGCCCCCCTCCAGCACACTTCCAATGCATCCCCCCTCAGCTCAGGTAATGCAATGTGGGCCTCCATGTATACATTTGTTATGTATACAACATAATCTGTCACCACTAGCCTGCTGTAACCAAGGCTTCTGGTAGAACAGATGTTTACTTTTATGTTCACAAAAGCAGACTTTATTAAATATTTGCCAAGCCCAAATGATTGCATGTGCAGAGAATTACCGGTCATACAAGAAATGTAAAAACAAGGTAGTTAAGCAGTTTTGTTGTTCAAGCTGTTTAAAAAAACAATTTAAATCCCCAAATTTAATTTTATTAAGAAACACTGATAAGAACAAAAGATTCTTAAACAACAAATGTTTCTTGAGCATATTAAAATGATTTCTGAAGGATCATCTGACACTGAAAACCGGATTAATGGCTGCTAAAAAATTCAGCTTTGCCATCACAGGAATGAATTACTTTTTAAAATAAATTAAAATACATAATATGTGACACTGCACCACAAAACCAATCATAAGGGTCAATTTTTGAAATTGATTTATACATCATCTAAAAAGCTGAATAAATAAGCCTTCCATTGATGGTTTGTTAGGATAGGACAATATTTGGCTGCGATACAACTATTTGAATATATGGAATTTGAGGGTGCAAAAAAAAATCTAAATATTGAGAAAATCTCCTTTGAAGTTGTCCAGATGAAGTTCTTAATAATGGCATATTACTAATTTAAAAATTAAGTTTTGATATATTTACAGTAGGAATTTTACAAAATATCTTCATGGAACATGATCTTTACTTTCTAATCTTTCTGATCTTTAATTTCTTAAAGTTTGACCCATATAATGTGTTTTTGGCTACTGCTACAAATATACCCCAGGGACTAGTTTTGTGGTCCAAAGTCACATATAAGTATATTTAAAAAATCTAATTCTTATATTTCCCTGTTCTTCTACTCCAGCCGGAGAGCACAACAGTACGGACTGTGCCATCTGCAATGACCACAAATGAAATCCAAAGACAGACCAGCGGTTACGATGACCCCTGGAAAATCACAGATGAGCAAAGACAGTATTACATAAACCAGTTTAAGACCATTCAGGCTGATCTCACTGGTTTAATCCCTGGTTAGTGAGACTTTGTTTTGAACAGTAACTGCATTTATGCTTTTTTCTGTTTTGAAACTACCGGCCTAAAAATGTATCCATTCTCTGTTGCTCAGGCTCTGCCGCAAAGGAATTCTTTACAAAGTCAAAACTGCCTATTCTAGAACTGTCTCACATTTGGTAAGTAGTTTTACGTGAGTTACATTGACTTTCTTTGCTCATTTTGGATGACCTTGGTGTCTGAAACAGAACTCATGCACATGTTGCCACTCCTTAACAGCATCAGTTGATAATCTTAGCCATTTGCATTCACTTTGTTAATATCCTGTCTCTGAAAAAGCAAGTCGTCCCTGTCATTGTGCCTTAAAATATTCATGTTATCTGTATTGACTGACCTGCTTTACCTTGCAGGGAGCTATCAGATTTTGATAAAGACGGTGCGCTGACTCTGGATGAGTTCTGTGCTGCGTTTCATCTTGTGGTCGCTAGGAAAAATGGTTATGACCTTCCTGAAAAGCTCCCAGAGAGCCTAATGCCAAAGCTTATTGACTTGGATGACTCAGCAGGTAAGCAGAAAAGCCTCACGCCAACCACCGCTTCAGACTGTGAAATATGCAGCCCAGTTATTTCGTAACATTTCACAAATATGCATACAGAGTGCTTTTTAAAACCTTTTCTGAATATGGTATGTGCAAAGTGCCATTTCCAAATGCACAGAGGTGTATAAAGAAATACTTATGTGGCGTAATTACAGTGTTGAAGTTTTGTGGCCATTTGCTGGTGATCTATTCAGACACATAAACTACCGTTCAAAAGTTTGGGCTCTGTAATTGTTTTATTTTTTATTTTAAAAATTGTATACTTTCATTCAGCATGGGTACATTCAATTTATTGTAACTGACATTTACAGCTGACAAGACTTTTGTTGTTACGAAAAATGTATTTAAAATAAATGCTTTTCTTTTGAACTTTCTATTCATAAAAATCACACACACACACACACACTTTCAACAAAAACATTAAACAGCACAACTGTTTTCAACATAAGTAATGAACATGAATAAAGCTGAAAATTCAGATTTCCCATAACCGGAATAAAATACATTTTTAAAATGTGTTAGAATAGAAAAGTTTGTAAATTATAATAATATTGATATTGTTATGTTACTGTTTTACTGTATTTTGATCAAATACACTACCAATCAAAAGGACAGTAAGATTTTTAATGTTGTTTTTTTTTTTATAAAGAAGTCTCTTCTGCTTACCAAGCCTTTATTTATTTGATCCAAAGTACAGCAAAAACAGTAACATTTTGAAATATTTTTGTTATTTAAAATAACTTTTCTATTTGGATATATTAGTTTGTAGTTTATTCCTGTGATTTCAAAGATTAATTTTTAGCATCATTACTCCAGTCACGTGATCCTGACAGAAATCATTCTAATATTGTGATATTTTTATTATTATTAGTATTATTATGATGTTCAAAACGGATGAGTAGAATATATTTTTTTAGGTTTCTTTGTTGAATAAAAAGTTCAGAAGAACAGCATTTATCTGAATAGAAATCTTTTGTAACATTATAAATGCCTTTATCATCACTTTAAATCAATTTAAGGCGTCTTTGCTAAATAAAAGTATTAATTTCTATAATTTCTCAATTCTATAAAAAAAATATACAGACTCCAAGCTTTTGAATGGTATAGTGTATAAAGTTACAAAAGCTTTTTATTTCAGATAAATACTGATCTTTGGATCTTTCCATTCATCATAGAATCCTGAAAAAATTGTACTCAGCTGTTTTAAATATTGATAATAATAATAATAATAATAATGTTTCTTGAACAGCAAATCAGCATATTAGAATGATTTCTGAAGGATCATGTGGCACTGAAGACTGAAGTAATGATGCTGAAAATGTAGCTTTGATCACAGGAATAAATTACATTTTAAAATATATTAAAATAAGCTGCAGTTATTTTAAATTATAAAAATATTTCACAATATTACTGCTTTTGCTGTATTTTGAAACAAGTAAATGCTGACTTGGTGAGCAGAAGAGAACTTTAAAAAGGTTATCAATCCCAAACTTTTGAACAATAGTTGTATGTTCAGTTATTGTGTAGATTTTCATATTCTCTCTGTTATTTTACATAGACATAGTGTAAACTGTGTTTTTAATTTTCTTCGCCCTAACTAGCCCGTTTTCTACTGTAGGTTGCAATAAACTGATTTGTCCAAAATCTCGTTCCTTATAATTGCATATAAAGTCTAAAATATGTTGCGATTGGTTGTGAGATACTGTGAGAATGAACTTGCTTCCAATTCCAATATTCTAATAACAGCTTCATAGGAAGTGAGCTTGTATCTTAGCAACAGTTTTCGCATATTAAAAAGCAACATAGAATACGCCCTTGGGACCCTGAGAGTCCTTGTGAAGTTTTTATGATGTTTATGACCTTTCAGATGCAATATTATTCTGCCTATTCCATAATTATGCTGAATGATGTTCAGGTTTCTGCAGTCTTTATTGCCTGTCTGTCTGTATGTTTCAGGAGTTCCAGAACCTGCTCCTGAGGTAGGCTTTTCTGCTTCCCCTGTGGAAGTCACTCCAAATAAGTCTCCTTCCATGCCTTCCCTGAACCAGAACTGGCCTGAGCTCAACCAGAGCAATGAGGTTTGGATTTTGGTGTTCTCCATGTACCCTACCTCTTTCACTCATATTTGTAGTTCTCTCTGCCTTTGTCTTTTTGGGAAAATAAAACTAATACACTTCTGTTCAGGAGAAAGTGGTGCCAGCCAAGCACACTTTCATCTCCAGACATGTAACACTCTCATGAGAATATTTGTGACAGTTAATTATTCACTGTTTTGTTGGGGATGTGGCAGACTTGTAGTCAAAACTGCTGACCTGAAGTCACATTTTTAAAATAAGTCTTTTAAGTCTTAGTTTATAGGGATAGTTTACCCAAAAATGAAAATTCTGTCATTAATTATTCACCTTCATGTCGTTCCAAACCCGTAAGACCTTTATTCATCTTCGTTCTTCCTTTTTTTTTTTTTTGCACACAGTATTCTCGTAGCTTCATAAAATTGCGGTTGAACCACTGATGTCACATGGACTATTTTGTTGATGTTCTTCGTACCTTTCTGGACCTTGATTGCGGAAGGGCCTTTGCTGTCTTTGCAGGGTCAGAAAACTCTTGAATTTCATCACAAATATCTTAATTTGTGTTCTGAAGATTAACACACTTGCGTGTTTTGACAGAGTTTTCATTTTTGGGTGAACTATCCCTTTAACCTCCTGGAATATTTTTAATGGAATATTCAATACAATGGCACATTTGATTGGATCATAAACATTTCAGTTTTAATTTATATCAGCACAATAAGCTATAATTTTAATGATTGACATTATTTTTCAAGTTTATGTCAGTATAAAGCCATTTTGGAAGTGGAGAAAGTTTTCAAATAAATTTTTTTACACATTTTAAAATAAAAGATGATGAAAAGTAACACGTTTCTATAGAATCTCATTTTGGCCATATAAATCATGCTTTGGTCAGAAATTATGGTAATTCATATCCGTTCATATCTAAATGATTAGATACTATGTCATAATTATGACACAAATCATAATTATGGCATATAAAGTCAATTTTATGTCATCATCATGCCTCTGTGTCATAGTTTCAACCTTTTTTTTTCCCTCATATGCCGGAAATTGGCTTCCAAAGATTCCTCTACAAAATAATTGTTAAATATTGCAAAATAAGATGGGGCATTTAAGAAAGCAAAAAGGGGTTGTTTTAATTTCATGTTGCATTTCAATTCTTTTTTAATATTCTTATTTTATTGGAATATCAAATGCTTTCTCCTTTCCCAGTTTCAAAGGAAGTAAGTAAATTTAAGGGATAGTTCACCCGAAAATGAAAATTCTGTCTTTAGTTGCTCCAAACCTGTAAGACCTTTGTTCATCTTTCAAACACAAAACAAAATATTTTTGATGAAATCCAAGAGCTTTCTGACCCTTCATAGACAGCAACTCAACTACCACATTCAAGGGCCATCAAAAATATCTTAAATGGTGTTGCAAAGATGAAAGAAGGTGTTACAGGTTTGGAATACATGAGGGTGAGTAATTAACGACAGAATTTTCATCCCTTTAATTAAGATATATTTATTGGTTCATTTGTAAAATAAGAAAATGTATCAATGTGGCTCTGGGGAGCTTGCAAAATATTTGTTTACGAATCCCAACCGATCTGACACAGCAGTATTGGCTCAACCAATGGCAGTGGAGCTTAGGCAGGGACTATCTGTTTGGTTGACCAATGGCGAATGGTCATTCGTTTCACACTTCACCTTTAAACAGGTCAGTGACGTTTTGATCTACAGGATCTAATTATTAGGGGTTCTCTTTTGATGACTACAACCTGTTTCTTCTAAGCTGATCATTGTAATAGTGAAATATAATGTCACGTTCTCCCTCTCAGCCTATAAGGCCATTAGGAAGACAATTGGTCCTCTGTGGACACCAGAGAATATGCAGCAGTACAATGCAGGACAAATCACGGGTTTGTCCTAACAGTCAGAGGGCGGAGAGGACACACTGTTGTTGTATTATGGCCTCTGTTTGCTTGTGTGAGGAGTGGAGTTGCTCCACCTTGTTGACATGTCTCTGCTCTGTCTCTCCAGCAGTGGGAGACTTTTAGCGAACGCTCCTCAAGCTCACAAACTCTGACCCAATTTGATTCTAACATTGCACCAGCTGACCCTGTAAGTCAATCACTCAATGCTCTTTCATGATTAATGATATTCATTAACCCAGTACTCTGTAAATTCTCTCTGAGAGCGCATGTCCTCAGGATAAATTCACAGCCACAGTGCCATCATCAGATGATTCATTTTTGTTTTTCTTTTGCTTGCTGAGCTTACTGGTAATTCTCTCATGCTCTTTCTTTCATACTGTATCATGTAATCCCAGTGATGACTCTGCTGGCTGTCCTTTGACGGTGTTTGATACAATGTTTGTTTAGTTACTTTTTAACTGTTCCTTGTTCTTTTTTGTAACTGAGATAATAAATCTTCATTAAGTTCAGCAGGACTCGCTTGTAGTTGTGCGGCAGCAGCAGTTGATGTGCTTTTTTCGTTGTAGGATACAGCAATAGTCCACCCTGTGCCCATTCGTATGACACCCAGCAAGATTCACATGCAAGAGATGGAGCTCAAGAGAACTGGAAGCGGTGCGTCCATTTGGGTGCTTTTACAGTGCAAATTAAATTTTTGACTGAATTTTAAAATGTTGTCCTCAAAATGTATCAACTTTTGGTGTATTACCCATCTAAATCACTTCTGCTATTGCTCATACTTGGGGATATGGGTTTAGAAATGTTTTAATCTCAGTTGGCATAGCGCTTAGATTTACTTGCCGGCAAAATAAAAGCTTGCTGATTTTAGGTTTGCAAATGAGGAAAATTCATATTTAAAAAAGTAAATATTAGCATTTTATTTTTAAGTGTAGTACAAAATGTGACCCGGGACCACAAAACCAGTGAGATTTATACATTTATACAAGTTTTGTTAGAATAGGAAAATATTTGGCCGAGATGCAACTATTTGAAAATCTGGAATCTGAGCGGGCAAAAAAATCAAAATATTGAGAAAATCGCCTTTAAAGTCTACAATGCATATTACTGATCAAAAATAGGAAATGTACAAAATATCTTCATAGCATATGATCTTTACTTATTAACCTAATGATTTTTGGCATAAAAAAAAAATGTTTATGTTTATTAGTTTTTTTTTTAACTGAATAAAGAGCTGTAATATTATATGATAAATTCATAATATTTTAATTAATAATTTTAACTTTTTAACTAGTAGTGCAGATACTAGATGGACATGTGATAATTTGATTAGAAACAAATTTGATTATTTACTCTTTATTTTTCAGATCACACACATCCAACAAGTCCGTTGATGGCGAAACCACCAGAACTTTCTGATGAGACCAAGTTAGCAGCAACTATTAAGTTTCCTGGTACTACCGTTGGTAAGTATATCTGAACTTTTTATTTCATGGACTGACAGTAAATCATCTCCTGTAATTCATTCAGAGCCATTACCCTTCCATCTTACAGGAGATGGCTATAGCAGCTCAGATTCATTTACATCTGATCAGGAGCCCATTTCCAGCGCTGTGAACAGACAAAGGTACGTAACATCTTGAGTTGGCACAAAATTAAGGCTCACTTTGATTGTTGTTCTTTGTGTTTGTGTATTTCTATAGCTAGAAGACAAGCTCAGATTAAAGGATTAGTTTAGTTCTGAATTGATTTCCTCACCCACATGCATCCAAGATGATCATGTCTTTCTTTCTTCAGTCGAAAAGAAATTAAGGTTTTTGAGGAAATCATTCCAGGATTTTTCTCCATATAGCAGACTTCAATTGTCCAAATTGCAGTTTCAGTGCAGCTTCAAAGGGCTCTACACGATCCCATCCGAGGAAATGATCAGTCATTTTCTAAAAAAAAAAAAAAAAATGTATACACTTTTTAACCATAAATGCTCATCTCGCACTAGCTCTGCATTGAGTTGTTCGTCTGTGTAATCCGGCTCAAAAAGGTAGAGTAGGGCGAAAAACTCCAAAAAACTCCAAAAAACTCCAAAAAAACTTCAAAATCATCCGACATCATTGTTACCTTTTTTGTAAAGGCCGTTTTACTTTCTTTGCACGTTTGCTTTGTAAATACTGGGTTGGTACTTCTACCTACATCACGCGTTACCTTTCCTACGTAACTACGTAATGTATGAAGTCAAACTAGTGCAAGCATGCATTTGTGGTTAAAAAGTATATCAATTAAAATTGGAATTAGAAAGTGACCGATCGTTTTGCTAGATAAGACCCTTATTCCTCCTTTGGAATCCTGTAGAGTCCTTTGAAGCTGCATTGAAACTGCAGTTTGGACCTTCAACCTGTTGGTCCCCATTGAAGTCCACTATATGGAGAAAAATCCTGGAATGTTTTCCTCAAAAAATTTTCTTTTCAACTGAAGCAAGAAAGACATGAACATCTCGGATAACATGGGGGTGGTTATTATTATTTAGTGCTTTAGATGACTTTTTTTGGTCATATCATATCATATATTTACAGGTCTCACTCTGGCACCTCTCCAGAAGGACTGAAGGTTGTGGCTCCGCCCCCTCCTCCACCCCGCCCCCACGCTTCTCACTCACGGTCCTCCTCTCTAGACATGAACAGAAACTTTGCTGCTGTCACTGCAGGTATGCACGCACACAAAGAGTTATCAGGTAACTCATTACTCACTACTTCTTGTTTTGTTGGTGTGTGGTTAGAAAAAGCTGAAGTTCTGTATTGTATTGACTTCTCCATCAGGTCCGCAGCAGCCGGGCGTAGTTGCCTTTCCCCCAGCAGTGCCTCCCAGACCACTGCCCACACAGGTATAGCCCAGCATTTTCAGATAATTAGACAACTATTACGCTATTTTTAGAAGAGTAATTCATTATTCAATAAAAATACGCAGACATCAGTGCCACATGGTCACCGTTCAGTAGAGGGAGATGGTCTTCCGGCACATACCAGCACGTCACCCCAGCAGATGCCAGAACAGCCCAACTTTGCTGACTTCAGCCAGTTCCAGGCTTTTGCTGTCGACCAGCCGGCAGATGATGGAGAGAAACCATCTGACAGTGGACAGGTACAAATGGAGCCATTTATTATAATGACAGATAATGAAGAGAAGCGTTTTTTTGGGGTGCAGAAAAAAATATGCACAGATTAATTGTTTTCATAAATACCTGAACATGCAATAAACAAGTAAATGTTAAATTTCTTGTAAAGAATTCTCTAATGCCCACCATGATAGCATTTATTTAAAAAAAAATATAGTGATATTATGAAATTTTTTCAAAATTTAAAATAATTGCTCTCTCTTTAAATATATTGTAAAATGTAATTTATTCCTGTGATGGAATTCAGAATTTTCAGCATTATTACTTCAGTCTTCAGTGTCATGTGATGCTTCAGAAATCATTCTAATATGCTGATCTGGTGTTCAAGAATTCTTATTATCATCACTAATGAAAAAACCATAATAAATTTTAAAATGCAATATAAAAGTCTGACTGCAACTAATAAACTGTTGTTTATATATAACCCGTCTGTGTATATACAGGCAGAAAGATGTGCAGAAGCCACCGGGACAATGAGAACAGCAAAAAATGACGTTCAGGCAGAGGAACGAAATGCAAACACTGTCAACTCTGTAAGCCATTCTTCTACCAATCAGTCTTCATATTGCATATTACTTCAGCATTATAATCCCTCAATGTATGTTTTTTGATAGGCCAAAGTATCCACTCCGTTGGCCCCACCCCCTAAACCCGTTCGTCGAAGACTGAAATCAGAAGATGAGCTCAGACCAGATGTGGAGGACCTTCCACAAAAGTCTAACGTCATAGCCACTGTTCTAGCAACCCAGCCCTCAATTCCACGGTAAGGAGAGAGAATGTTTTATTTTATTTTATTTTATTTTTTATTTTTTTATTTTATTATTTTGTTTTATTATTTTAGTTTATTGTATTATTTTATTTTGTTTTATTTTATTATTTTATTTTACTTTATTATTTTATATCTATTATTTTGTTTTATTAAATTTTATTATTTCGTTTAAATTGTATTGTTTTATATTACTTTATTATTTAGGTTTTTTTGTTTTATATTCTTTTATTTGTTTTGTTTCATTTTTTTATTTTATTTTACTTTATTATTTTGTTTTATTTTATTTCATTTCATTTCATTATTTTATTATTTTATTTTATTATTTCAGTATTTTGCTTTGTTTATTTTATTATTTTATTTTGTTAATTTTATTATTTTGTTTGATTTTTATTTTATTTTATTTGGTTTAGTTATTTTTCTGTTGATTGTGGCACTGTTTTCACAATTAATCAATAATAAAAGTAATGTCAGTAAAAAATTTCTGTATACTATTCCTTTTTTTTATTATATTCAAAATTATAAATAAATATGAATATGAATAAATATACATGAATATAAATAAAATGCAATGTTTTTATACAACATATTTTTTTCTGCATATATGTACTGGAGTTTTTGTTGAGAAACTTGTTTGTTTGTTTGCTTGTACCCTAAAGTATGCTTTCTCTTCCTGTTCTGTTTAAAAACAGGTCTGTCGGTAAAGATAAAAAGGCCATCCAGGCTTCCATTAGAAGAAACAAAGAAACAAATACGGTTTTAGCCAGACTCAACAGTGAATTACAGCAGCAATTGAAGGTACTGTGAGATGTGACTACCTTTTTTTTTAATAAGACAAGCTGTTCAAACATCTGACAATGTCCAAATTTTGTCTTCTTAGGACCTGCTAGAAGAAAGAATATCGCTTGAAGTGCAACTGGAACAGCTTAGACCTTTTTCGCATTTGTAAACAGAGTGTGTGTTCGCTTCAGATTGAATGTTTGTGTGTATGAAAGAGTGATTACCCCATTTTTTTCTTTTTATTTGTTTGTTTGTTTGTTTTTTGAGTGGTCTGTTGGATCCTCTGGCAGGATGTCCATTTCACCCGTCTCCACTCCTCCGCTGACTGTGTGAGAAGAGACCCAATCGCTGCTTCCTCCAGACTGTTCTGTCTCACACAGCCATTGAGAGGGATGGGGCCCAGGAGCATTATCCGTTATGGCACTTTGATGCAACAGAAGGTCTGAGCGGTTGTACGTGTAACACCCCAGACATTGCAGGTTATGTTTAGCACGTCATGGCCGGCAGGAGGCTGTAATTCTGGTAAACATGAAGGAGCCTCTTCCCCTCCTGTTCTCCAGAGTCCTGAGGCAGCTTGTCATGTTCTTCCATGTTAGAGGCACCCGTGTGTGCTCAGACAATCATGTTAGGCCATGCACTGGTCATAAAGAGGGGAGAACAGATTTTTGGGAGATCATACTACTTCAGAAGTACGCTTTAGAAAACAGGCACTTGTTAAAGGGACAGTTCATTCAAAAATGTCAATTCTGTTGTAATTTATTCACTCTCATGTCATTACAACCTGTATGACTTTACTTTTTTCGAAGTATATTCCTAGCTGATCTTTTGCAAATAAGTATTCCAAGCTCAAAAAATGCAAAAGAAACACAAAGAAAGTGTTATATTTAAATTATTTTGTGGTCATTTCATTGCTGTGTGCAAGGAACGGACTCTGATTTTCATTGAGTTGAACTGGATCAAATTTGTGAATGATTCATTTGTTTTTTAATCAAATGATTCAAATAATCAAATGAATCTTTTGTTCACAAATCAGACAGTTACTTCTCTTACAGCAAAGAGAATAACAACTTCAGTTTCAGTCTGTTCCTTGTGCAAAAGCTGTTTTATGCCTCCAGTAATTTAGAAATATAATGCAAAGGTTGTATTGGATACCTAGCCCTTACATTATATTGAAACGACTGGCCAGGATATTCTTCAAAAATTCACGTTTTGTGTCACATGAAGAAAAATGTGTTTTGAAAAAATGACAGAATTGCTGTTTTTGGATGGACTGCCTCTTTAATATTTCTTCCTCGCCATACCGGTGGACGGCACATCTCTGTGTTCATGTGCGTGAGAGAGTTTGAGGACAACAGTTACAAATGTATGGCATCAAAGACTGCTTTCTTTTCTTCTCTTAACACACTGTGCTGTGTTACTACAAAACGACCCGTTCAACCTTGTATAGTCTTTCACCCTAGGATGGCAGATGTCTTTCTCTCAGCCTCAAATGTTGGCTGTACCTCATACGGTACATGATCCGATTCAGTCCTGCATCATAAACTCTGTGACATCATCCGTACGTAAACCTGAGAACTGAAACAATGACTGCACTTTGTCCCCTTCGGCTTTCATTTGTCTTTTCTCGGCACTGTTTTTGCATGTCGTTCACGATGTCATTTTGTATAAAACAGCTCTTAACGATGAACCACTTGATTTGTATCTGTAACGTCTGAACTAATGTGACGTTTGTGTTGTTACATAGACTTGCACCATGTCTTTCATTCGTTCGTTTGTTTGTTTTCCACCGATGTCCGTGTTTTTCTTTTACTCATCCTTAAAGCCTTACTTCCTGGTGTGCAGGTTTTCACAGTAATGTATCCCCCCCATGTTAAATCAAGGTGAGCCTTTTCTCCCTGCTGTTCAGGCTGATTTACTGTATCAGGGGTATGTTGTATATTGTATGATACACACCTTTTGATCTCATATGTAAATTTGCATTAATTGCTGACTAACAGCAAATATTCTATTTAATTGCTTATATAATGGCTGTGGGATCATAAATGTTTAACTGCATGGATGTGTCTCTGCAGAATGAACTAGCAGCTGTGTGATTTTTACACAAAATAAAAATGGCACAATATTTTAATAATTTCCTTTTTTGTCAAGCGCTCCAACTGTTTTCCAATAGTTCAAGGTCACTGGGATGTTTTGTGTGTTCTTGTTACAGACGGAGCATCAATCTGTGCATTAAGCAACTCTCTTCATGAGTGAGTCATTAAATCATTCACTTTGCCGTTTTGTTCAAAAACACTGATTCATAAAAGCAATATTGTGCTCTCAGTTGTTGGTCCTGCTGGTCTTGCTTGCTTAATTATACAAAATAATGATCCAAATTATATTTAGTTTTAGTCTTATAATCTGATTAGAGAACAGTGCTAATATGGTAGACTTTAGCAAAGACGTCAGTTTAGAGTGACGTTAGGTTGTTTACGGATTTTGGTAAATTGTACTCTTTCTTTTAACATGCCTTCGGATGTTTATTCATGGGTTTTTTTTCGCACTGAAACTGGTATTAAAGAGGAGGAGACGATCAGCTCAGCCACCACTTCTTTTAAACTGAGGCGCTACAGCGATCCAGTAATCTCTCACTCCACATTAAACAGTGCCAAAACATTTTGCATTTATTGTTTGAATAATTTAATAAAAACAGATCTTGAAATCTTAGACTTTAATATCAAAAGTAACAAAGCACAAAGCTTGTTCCAGTCTATTGGATGGGAGGTGTGCTACAATGTTTCGTTCATTAACTAAAAACAGGCTAGACTTATTGAATCTCTTCTCTTTCTTTTTTTTTTTTTTGTTTGGGTTAATTTACCTATCCATAAAAAACAAGGCTGTGAGGGATAGACTTTCAGTCTATCTAAAGTTTTTGATAAAGACATTTTGTCAACTGAAGAATCTGTATGTTGTTAAACAACAGTACAATACATTGAACACTTCACTTCTGTCCCTTGCAGCCCCATGATCATTTTTGTCAAAATTAAATTGAAAACAAGTTGAAAGAATAGAAATCGAATAGAGAACACTAGTGTTAGAGGGTAATTTTTTTCTATTTTAAGTTTTCTATTCAAGTCAGAAGAACAGAAATAAAATGTAGAACAGTGTTAGAGGGTCAATTTTATTCAGTTCAGGTCGAAAGAATAGAAATAGAATAGAGAACACTAGTGTTAGAGGGTCATTTTTCTCTATTCAAGTTGAAATAATAGAAATAGAATAGAGAATGCTAGTGTTTGAGTTCAATTTTTTTTTCTATTCAAGTCGAAAAATAGAAATAGAATAGAGAACGCTAGTGTTAAAGGATCATTTTTTTTTATTGAAGTCGAAAGAATAGAAATAGAATAGAGAGCACTAGTGTTAGAGGGTAATTTTTCTTCATTCAAGCTGAAATAATAGAAATAGAATAGAGAATGCTAGTGTTTGAGTTAAATTTTTCTATTCAAGTCAGAAGAATAGAAATAAAATGTAAAACAGTGTTCGAGGGTCAATTTTATTCTATTCAGGTCGAAAGAATAGAAATAGAATAGAGAACATTAGTGTTAGATGGTCATTATTTTCTATTCAAGTTGAAATAATAGAAATAGAAAAGAGAACACGGGTCAATTTTTCTATTTAAGTCAAAAGAATAGAAATAGAATGTAGAACATTGTTAGATGGTCAGTTTTTTCTATTCAAGTTGAAGAAATAGAATAAAGAACGCTAATTTTGGATGGTCAGTTTTTTCTATTCAAGTCGAAAATAGAATAGAGAACACTAGTGTTAAAGGGTCAGTTTTTTTCAATTGGAGTTGAAAGAATAGAAATAGAATAGGTATGCTAGGATAAATGATTTTCTATTCAAGTCAAAAGAATAGAAATAGAATAGAGAACGCTTGTGTTAGAGGGTCATTTTTCTCTATTTAAGTTGAAATAATAGAAATAGAATAGAAGCATTTCTAGGTGTTAGAGGGTCATTTTTCTCTAAGTTGAAATAATAGAAATAGAATAGAGAACACTAGTGTTAAAGGGTCAGTTTTTTTCAATTGGAGTTGAAAGAATAGAAATAGAATAGGTATGCTAGGATAAATGATTTTCTATTCAAGTCAAAAGAATAGAAATAGAATAGAGAACGCTTGTGTTAGAGGGTCATTTTTCTCTATTTAAGTTGAAATAATAGAAATAGAATCTGTGATAGCAATTAATAATAAGGCTGTGAATTACTTGTGTTCTCTCAGAAGAGATGTGTCTTCAGTCTTGTTTTAAAGGATTCTGCTATTTGGATGGAGGTTGGAAGCTCCACCAGTATCAGAATTTGTCTGGAAAACCGCAGTGTGAATTTGATTGCTATGCTGGGCATTTTACACCACATACCTTTTAGCTCAGTACGAGATGAGGAAAATGTGGAATTTTGTGTTTTATTGGTATTTGACAATGTACAGTTGATTATAAGTTCTTAAGCACTTAATATTCTATACATTCTCTGTAGGGTCTCTGAATGTTAAGTAGGATGAAACAGCAGGAATAATGCTAGACAACAGACATCCAGCTACACGAGTACAACATCTCTCAGTATTATAATTCTAATTCATAAGGATCTTCTCAAGTGCTTTTCAGTTTTCTCAGAGAATATATTTTCTTCACAGGAAGTGCCTGCTCTCCAAGACGTTTTAGTTTGTGACCCTGGAGAGGAAAACATTCATATATTTGATACATTTCTAATCGCATCAGTAAGATTTGTAGCTAGTTGAAATGAAACGGATTGGTGTTAAGACTCACACAGTGTTCTGTTTGTAACGATCCAAAGCCCCCTGTGCCACCACCTCTGAGAATTTCGGGTCGCTCCAGGGAATGTCTCCCGGCACTGTGAAGCTCATATCTGGCCCGTCAAACAGTTTGACTGACACTTTAGTGTCACCGGGGTTCTCTGCGTTATCAGAGCCTTTTGAGATTACCTGCACATAAAATGTTGGCAATTGAGTGATCTGCATAGTGAAAGGAGTTCAAATTGTGCATATAATTGGTCACATAATTAGCACCTACTGCCTGTATTTTAAAGAAGCCATCATCATTTTTGGTGTGGTTGGCTAGAGAGGACACCCAACCGAACTGCTCGTTGAAATGGTCCAGCACACTAGAGATGTTGAACATCTCATCGTCGAATCGTTTTAGCAGGTTGTTGTACTCCTGGGTGAATGTCTCAGCCCTGGCAAGAGCCCTTTCCAGCTCCTCCTTCAGGGGGCCTTCCAGGGGCCTCTTTCCAGAACAGTCTGAAAGAGAAAACAGCTTTAATAGTTAGATAGCATGGAATTCTCATCAAAGCAATTCCCAAATTGGGACCAATTTGTTTGAAGTTCTGTGCTGGATAGTGTACCATAAAATGAAGACGTTGCACTTACCAATATGCTGGATCTCCTTACATTTCTCACACTCATCTTTCAGTTTAATGCAGCCGGCAGAATTGCGACGAATCTCCCTGCAGGTCATCTTATCATTTCCAAATGGTTTAGTTATAATAACATCCTCGTTTACTCTGCCATCTGTGAATACAGGTTTACAGATTAAATGCATCTGGGGTATAAGCGGTCTGTAAGTAAAGAAACAAACTACTATTTTATGTCATTTTGAATAATGTGTATTATCTCATATTGCCATAGTAAAGAAAAAAGTATATATAATTATTGTAAAAAAATAGGTTGTGAAAAATCTCTCTCTCTCTTTCTCTCTCTCTCTCTCTCTCCCTATTTTTATTGTTTATTGTTATTTTGTTTATTATTTTGTTTAATGTTTTAATTTAATAAATTCTAACATAAAACAATACATAAAGTATATATAATTATTGTAAAAAAATATGTTGTGGGAAAAAATATAAATATTTTTTTTAAATTATATTTAAATTTTTAAGTTTTTAATGAATTATGTTGCAGGTAAAATCTATGAACATTTTTTTAATTGTTTTAATGTAATAAATTATAAGAAAACAGTACATAAAGAAAAAACTTATATGTAATTATTGTGAAAAAATATGTTGTGATATATATATATATATATATATATATATATATATTAATTAATTTTAATTATATATAATTCTGACATTTTTTATATTTAATTTCACATTTTACCTGTTTTTTAATGAATTATTAAAAATATAAATAAAATATTTAGAAATTATAATTTAATTAATTTTTTTTTATTGATTATTTTGTTGGAGATGTATATAAATATCTTATTATATATATATATATATATATAATATGCAAAACAACAACATGAGGGTGTAGCATAACTTGCATTAGTTTCCAAAAGAAAATATTTTGAGAAATGTTGGTAACTAAATTGCTTAGTTTCCCATTGACTGAAAAAAACAAAAACTTATGAGTCATTGGAGTGCATAGAAACATAAAATGCTTTAAAATTCTTCAAAATATCTTTTTAAGTTCAATAGAAGAAAGAAAGTCATGCAGATTTGGAGCAACATGATGGTGAGTAAATGATGCCATTTTTGTCTGGACTGTCTCTTTAAGTGTAATTATTATTGCTTACAATACTTTTAACTTTGTACATGTTGTTACATCCAGGCTTGTAGAACAAAAATTTACCTTCCAAATTGAAATCCATATCACTTCCCATGTGGGGCCCGAATGAGTCGAACATGCTTCTTGCCATGTCCATCATGGGACGGAACATGCTGTGGAAGTTGTGGAAACCGTGGAACTCTTGATTGTGCAAAGGAGACCTGTAGACACGAGCGGGCCGGCTGGACTGACCACCGAACATGCCGGGCATGCGGAAGGGACTGGGGAAGAAGCTGGGCTGGTGGAAGGAGCGCATGTGGTCAAACACCTTCATGCTGTCCATGAAGATGTTGTCCACTCCATCTGTAACCTCTGTATAGCGCTCCTCCAGGTCCTGGAAGCGCCTGGTCTGCTGCTGGTCCTCATCCATCAGGGTCTCAATGTTCTGCCCGTTTATCCAAATGGAGATGGGAGAGGTCCTGTTCAAAACCTCCTCTAGCTAAAAACAGAAAAAGAGAGGGCTGGTTGCAAACACCAGAATGAAGTCAGGATAATTGCAGGGATGTTTGTGCAGACGTATCACCTGTCGTCCCACCAGGCCGGCTCCGCTGCTGCAGGTACGTGAGTAATACTTAACACAAGTCTTCCTCAAGCAGGGCTTGCACTCCTCCCACAAAGCCTGCATGGTTTCATTGCACACTCTCTGTTGCTCACTCAGCTTCTCCTCCATCTCTTGAGCTTCCTTCAGAGCATTCTTATTGATGAAATAGCACAAGAATAGCAATTAACTGCAGGGGAAAATATTTAGAAACTTAAAAAAGTGTTAATGTCATGTTATTAGATTTGTTCTTTCGGATTTGATTTAGTTTAATATTTATGTAAAATTATAAATATACTATTGTTTTTAGTTAATTCATAATAAATTACTTAATCAATTTGAAATGTTACAAATGTATTAATATATGTGGATTATGCAAATGATCTATATAAACACACTTAATATTACTCAATAGTCTCATTTTATGCAACTAAAAATGTATTAATATATGTAGATTATGTAATACATAATTATTCCGTTTTTATTGATCTAGGTTAATGTTGATTTATAAATATATTACTGTAAATTCATAAGAAATAACCTCTAATGTTAATTTACACAACTTGATATGTTAATTGTATTAAAATATAGATTATGTAATTGATCTGCATAATTATGCCTTTTTTTATTGATATAGGTCAATAATAATTTCTAAATATTCTACTGCTAATTCATAAGTTACTTAATGTTAATTTATAGAACCTGATATGTTAATTGTATTAAAATATGTAGATTATGTAATTGATCTACATAATTAATATCAATTTATAATTAATCTAGGTTAATAATGATTTAAAATTAAGCATACTTGGCAATAAAGCTGTTCTTATTCTGATTCAGAAATATACTACTGTTCATTGTTAATTCATAATAAATTATTTAGTGTTAATTTGTACAACTTGAAATGTTAAAAATGTATTAATATATGTACATTATGCAATTAATCTACATAATTATTCTCAGTTTTTAACTGATGTAGGTTAAAAATTATTTATAAATATACTACTGTTCATTGTTCATTCATAATAAATTACTTTTTGTTAATTTATACAACTTAATATGTTAATTGTATAAAAATATGTAGATTATGTAATTGATATACATAATCTTAATTTGTAATTGATCTAGGTTAATAATAATTTAGAAATTTACTACTGTTCATTGTTAGATCAAAATAAATTACTTAATTTTAATTTCTACAACTTGATATGTTAAAAATGTATTAATATATGTAGATTATGCAATTAATTTACATAATTATTCTCACTTATTCTCAGTCATATAAAATATGTAGATATTTTAATATGTAGATATCTACATATAAAAAATTTGTAGATTATGTAACGAATACATAATCTGTTTTAATGATCAAAGTTAATAATAATTTATAAATCTACTGTCCATTGTTAAATTATAATAAATTACTTAATGTTAATTTATACAACTTGATATGTTAATTAATTGTATAAAAATATGTAGATTATGTAACAGATGTACATAATTATCTATCTATCTATCTATGTATCTATCTATCTGTCTATCTATCTATCCTTTTCCTGTCTCACCTTTCTGTTGCTTTGTTTTCTCCATTGTTAATTCATAATAAATTACTTAATGTTAATTTATACAACTTGAAATGTTAAAAATGTATTTATATATAGAGAGAGAGAGAGAGATTATGCAGTTGATGTACATAATTATTAATATATGCAACTTGAAATGTTAACAATATTAATATTTGTAGATCATGTAATTTAAGTGCTATATAGTTCATGTTAATTTTTATTTCATGTTAGCTACTGTAAACAATGTAAAATACTTTGTAAAATGTTATGCAACTATGTTCAATTTTTAATTTTTGAATATTTACATTTTTAAATGTTTAAATATTTTTTTAAAAAATGAATCTATCTATCTGTCTATCTGTGTATCTATCTATCTATCTATCTGTCTATCTATCCTCTTCCTGTCTTACCTCTTTCTGTTGCTTTGTTTTCTCTATTTCAGACCGGAACCTCTTGTGATCCTCTTCTGTTCGCTCCATCACAGTCTTCATCTCCTTCACCCCAGTGATGGCATTTTCAATCTGTTTATCCAGATACTTTTCACCATCCATTGAGATCTCTGCCAAAAACAATAACCTTTAACATTACTGTCCTTATTTAAACACAACATGTCTGCACAGAAAAAAAAATGCACTTACGATTGAGCTCCTCTTTAGTTGGGGGTAGCAGACACTCCACAGAGAGGTAGAGAAGAGAAAGGCCCACCAGAGACCATGAGACCTTCATCTTTGGTGGCTGCTAGTTGTCCTGCTTTCAGAAGTGGTTTAACACTGTGAACATAAGTTAGGAAACAAATGGTCAGTCAATAGTAAACCTTTTTTAATTAAGCAGTGGTGAAAGTGACTCAGCAAGTTTATGAACATGAACAATTGCGAAAGTTTTAATAATGCAGTTTGTCTGAGGCGCTGTCTGACAGACTGTGTGGGCAATGAATCCATTGTATCAGCGTGTCTATTTATATAGCAGGTCTGATATAAATAGTGGCATTTGTCTTTCTGCGACCTTGATGTTTCTGAATAGATTTATAGTGCCATTTAGTACCATCCTGAAACCATTTTATATTCTGTAACGGCTAACGTCATCGCCTAAAAATGCTGTCTCCCTTAAGATACTATTTTCAGCTAAATGTTTTGGACAGTAAGTCTATTTTTCTCACCAAGCCTGCATTTATTTAATCCAAAATACAGTTAAGCAGTAATATTGTGAAATATTTTTGCTGTTTAAAATAGCTTTTTTTATTTGAATATATTTTAAAATGTAATTTATTCCTGTGATCAAAGCTGAATTTTCAGCATCATTACTCCAGTCTTCAGTGTCGCATGAAATTATAGAATATTTATTTAGCAAGGATGCTTTAAATTGATCAAAGGTGATGATAAAGACATTTATAATGTTACAAAAGATTTCTATTTCAGATAAATGCTGTTCTTCTGAACTTTCTATTTATCAAAGAAACCTGAAAAAATTCTACTCCGCTGTTTTCAGCATAATTATAATAAATGTTTTTGAACAGCAAAACAGAATATTAGAATGCTTTCTGAAAAATCATGTGACTGGAATAATGATGCTAAAAATTCAGCTTTGAAATCACAAGAATAAATTACAATTTAAAATATATTCAAATAAAAAACATTTCTTTTAAATAGTAAATTTACTGTTTTTGCAGTACTTTGGATCAAATAAATGCAGGCTTGGTGAGCATAAGAGACTTTTAAAAAAAAAAAAAAAACATTAAAATCCAAAAAAAATTGACTGGTAGTGTTCAAAGTTCCCTTAAAAAATGTAAATTGTCATGTCATTTCAAATATTTGTGGAACACAAAAGATATTTTTAAAAATGTGTTTTTGTTTTCTCCATGAATTACAGTCAGTGGGGTCCAATGTTGTTTTGAGTACAAATATTTTCTTTTGTGTTGTGCAGAAGAAAGTAAGTCATACAAGTTTGGACCAGCATGAGGATAAGTAAATTCTGACTCGCTTTTGGGTTAACTCCCTTTAACCAGTGTCAAACCAAAAGGAATTCAAGAACAAATCACTGGAAGTGTAGCAAACTTGCAAATGTTCCTTTTACTGATTAAATGGATTTGAAAGCAAATCCCTTTCACTAAAGCTTGCTCTGACAAAATGTAATCCCAATTTTGTGAGTCTGCAGTTTATTCATGTATGCCTGTGATTCCAAGTAGGTTACCCTTTTTAATAACACTGCTCATTTAATCATGTTTGATTTTTCTAAAGACAAACCACTGGTCCTCAACAGCTGCTAAGTTAAGCTGCAGTTAATAATTCACACCATAGTCTGAGTAAATATCATAGAAGCTTAGACTCAGTCATCGGAACAAGTTTCTTCTTTTTAGCCTGGGCATGTGTACATAGAAACCTCAACTCTGACAAATGAAAGCCAGGAGCCTAGTTACATAAGAAACATGCACAAATGTTAACAGGAAGAACAGACAGATGGAAAGTATGATGTAAAATACGGTGCAGTTTTTTGCTTTGTCTAAAACCTAGCAGCCTTGAAGTTCCTCAGAAATGTTGTTGCAGGCTTACTATTTTATCTTCTTCTTGCTTTTGTTTGAATTAATCTTGTCCTTGTGCCTAATCTTGTGATATTTCTTTTGGAATGAGGTTACGCATTTATGGCATGTGTTGTTTGTAAGAAACCGAGAGTATCACACAGATGGCTTGCTCTGAGTAAAGGGATTTGCTTTGTTTAATGATATCTTGCTAGGGCACAGCATGCATCCTGAATGCAGTTGACCTGGCTTAGTTCCCCTCATCGGCTTGGGGCTGCGAGACAAATTCCTCTCTGCAATGAAAAAATCAATACAGATTCGCCTAGGGAAGGCACAGACAAACTCGACTCAACAAACAGCCCAGTTAGACTTTTTGGATAACATTACCCACATGAGGGTGGATTGCAATTCAGAAACCGCATAAATTATATATTGTTTTGTCTTGTGCCAAGTGCAAACAGAATTTATGCAGTAGAGGGTTAATGCTTCATAGTTTGGCAAAAAATCCATAAATGCAGCATTAATTACAATGCAATTTTATAGTACGTCAAACAGCAAATAGGTATTACATCACCGTAATCAGAATATAAATAACATCTTACATACATGTATATATTATGCACAATTATGTAATAATAATATCTATGCAACCATATTTATATTAATATGCTCTCTGTACTCACCCTGCCTGGATTCTTCTTCTTCCTTGCAGATGGACTGTGCCTCCTCTGATTTGTTTTTATACTGGGAGGCTGGGTGATGTTGACGACGTGATTCACAGGATGAGAATGACTGTGGCTTTGGACTTTTCCAGAAACTGTTATTCTCAACGGCAGAGGCTCCGTCTGACCAGAAGTGGGCAATATTGCTCCATTTCGCTCATTTCATTGTGCTTGTAGAGGCAAAGCCTGAACATGGGGTTTACGGGAAAATATGCCTTGTAGAATTTACCAGCAAAGACAGTATGTGGATAATTCATTACTGCTGGCAGTTCCAACAGTGCTGAATCACCTTACTGTGACCTGCATAACATCTGCTTTAGCTGTGCAAAGAATAATTCAGTGAATCATTCAGAAGTAGCTCACACTGTTGTTGAAACAAAGTAAACAAGTGTGCAGGTTATACAAGCACAAGTTTAACCCTTATGCTGCGCTGAAAATCCTTAACCTAATTTGGTGTTCCAAGTCAAACATGACTGGACTTGCTTATATTGTCACCAAATCTTGGATTCTGTCATTTAGGACTGTTTTTTATGTTGTTTTGGAACTCATTGGTCATAGGCCTCATTGATCTGAACTTGAGTTTTTGATTGAAACAAGCATTATTTATGACCCTGGACCACAAAACCAGTAATAAGGGTCAATTTCTTTAAATTGAGAAATATACGTAATCTGAAATCTGAATAAATAAGCTTTCCAATGATGTGTGGTTTGTTAGGACAATATTTGGCTAAGATACAACTATTTGAAAATCTGGAATCTGACGGTGCAAAGAAAATCTAAATATTGAGAAAATGGCCTTTAAAGTTGTGCAAATTAAATTCTTAGCAATGCATATTATTAATAAAAAAATAAGTTTTGATGTATTTACAGTAGGAAATTTACAAAATATCTTTATGAAATATGATCTTTACTTAATACCCTAATGATTTTTGGCATTATAGAAAAATCATTTTGACCCATACAATGTATTGTTGGCTATTGCTACAAATATACCCGTGCTATTTATGACTGGTTTTGTGGTCCAGGGTCACATTTGTGGATAGTTTTGGCAGTGTTCACTCTACAACCAATCAGTTCCAAAAAGATACAAAACCTGTGCTAATTGAAAGAAAACAAGTGAAAACTATGATTTTTGATACAAGAACACCAGAAGTTTTTTTTTTTTTTTTGTCAAGACTAGTTTTATCACCTATTTGACCCCATAAAGTCGCCCAGGTTACTCCAGTATCAGACAAATCAAAATTTATTCAGACACCTTCAACATTTCTCACATTATGAGGTTATTCACTATAGTTTAGAAAATGGTTATAAAATATGACAAGAACTCAAGTGTTAAACTATTTCAGAATAAATTAATCTTGATAATGTCAGATAACTTTGATAGAAACGTATATAACAAAACTTGGTCAGGTCAAAGTGTCAAATCAAATTTTTGGTCCCAAATTTTTATTAATTTTACTGGTAGTCAACTGTATGAAGAATTTTGGGTATAATATATCACAGTTTACTTTATTTTGCTATCCTCACTTACATAAATGAACAATAGCGTCCTGCACCCACTAGTACAAAAATATCAAAAATGATATCTGGTGTTTAAATTATTTTTGGTTTGACTGTATGTGCCATTTATTTTCCTGGTTATGTAACATTAGTTACTCTTATATTAAAACTGGACAAAAAAAGGCAAATATGTCTGAAACGTGCTAGACTTTCAAGAAAGACTTTTACTGAGACTTATAATGCTTGCAGTCATAAGACATAAACATGTTATTTTCCTAGGGGTTATGATGTATGCTTTGACCAAAACATGCCATTACTTATTGCATATTACACAATAAGACAGTAAATCACTCCTGTAGTGGATGGAAACTGCTTTTTAATTACGTCATAGCTTGTGAGGTAGCTTTCGTCCACTAGTCTAGAGTTTTTTGTGAGATGCAGGAACTTAAGTGTCAGGAAAGCTCAGCTCATAAAGCAAATGTGATTCAAAGCATGTTTATTAGATGTGTGGGTTATTGCACAGTGTAGAAGCATGCCCACATGCCCTAAACTCATATTTTCCTCCACGGGACATGTGGGCAAACAAATAACATGTCCAGACAAACAGCTGCACTGTGGAGCTACACCCTCTTTCTGATGTCATGCATCTGTAAAAAGTTGTCAAGTCATCCTACTTATTAAATATAAAACAGTATAAACTAATTTACCCTTAGGCTCCCTTTTTAAGTAAGCATTAACATCAGTAATGCACTTCTTGAAGAAAGGTGTGGCATAACTTTGCTAAACAATTAAAGATTTTCACCTGGCCAACAATAACACTGAAGGAGGGAACTAAGTTAAGATGACCAGATTTCTGAAATGAAAACTGGGGACATGTCCTTAATCAGTAGTCAAAATACTACTGAAATCTCACTTGTGGTTATCTACAGACAAGGACAATATGTTTTGTGTTGGTTTTTTTTAGATTTGGTTTTTAATTTTTGAAGGTTCTATAATATTATAATTAATACCAATTAATTATAATTAAACTAATAATTATGTTTGAGAATCAAACTGACCCTAGTTTAATACAATTTGTCAGAAATCACTATGAAAGATACTAAACAGTAACTATTGTTAAAACAGATGAAAACAGTATTATAACAAAATTATGACTTGATGATAAATGATAAGACTTTATTTAACAGTATTAAACATTTTCTTTTTCACAAACTGAGTATACAGTAATTACAACTTTTCAAATGTTGTTTTATGTTTATGCTTTCTTTACTATCCATAATTAGGCTGCTTATTTTAGATTTTAGGCTAATTTTTACCACAGAGTGCTTTCTGCAAATGTAATTGTGCACATGTAATTGTTTTATTATTATTATTCATTGATTCATACTCGTCACAACGTTGTGACTGATTTCTTTAGTGATAGACAGTATTTCTTTAGTGATACGAGTAACCTGTAGTTAGTATGTGACTACCTAGACACTGATAACGATGTTTCGTTGCGCTCATGTCACGATTTGGTCAGTTACCCGGATGCGCAGCCATATTGGTGACAACAGCAAGGATTGCATGGTGTACTACTAATACATTGTTCTGCTAATTTATGCTGTCTAAACCACAGAAAAAAGGTGGAATCTGCTAAATCATATGGTGAAGGACTTAATAAGCAGGAAAGGGCACAATTTTTGACAAACTAAAGTTAATAGTATGTAAAGATACGTACGAGCAGTAATTATAATAACAAACACAAATGTTGTCAAGATTCTTGCCCTGGAAATCCTGGTTCAGTTTGGCCAACCACAAACGCCTTTTGTTCCTCAGACAGTTTTTTTGCACTCTTCTTTTGGCAGTCTATAGTACTACAAATGTTTTTCTCGGTCTGACCGATTTGTACAACCCAAAACAGGACAATAATTGACCATTTTCAACAGCAATAATCAGCAAAATATGCGAGTTTCATAAGGTTCAGAGGCATTGTTAACGTTCAGTGCTAGTAATATGTCGATTGATGAGGCGTCATTAAAACACTCTATTGATCGGGTTTTTACAGTGTATTTGCAAGTGCGGGTTGTTTTGAACGTGATGTAAAACAGGGACAGCTCCAGTCGAGGACAGGACACCAAAAACCAGGACTGTCCCAAAAAAACTGGGATGTCTGGTCACCCTAAAATTACTGTGGTTGATTTTGATTTTGACTTGGGACAATAACTGCATGGCACAGCGTTGATTTTTTTACACTCACACTCTTTAGAATGTAAAAATCGAATCAATGATTTTGGGAAAAAAACAAACCTTCAATGTCAAGGGTTTTGGATACTGACTTAATCTTGAATGTCTTGTGGCTTTAATTATATGACTCTATTTTCTTACAGGCAACAGAAAAGGCATTTTTCGTTTATATCCAGCAAATATGACCTGATCGCATCCGTCGACCCCTTGTCCTCTCAAATGGAGATCTGACGTCGTAAAATAATGTCGGTAAGTGGTCCTTCTCTGTCAATATCATTAGCAGCACGCTGTAAAGTATTAAACGCTCCACCCTATTTCTTGGCGTTTTAAATGCGATCACATATGGATTTCAAATCTACAGGCTAGTTATCTTTGCCAGAACATTGTTTTCTTCTCTTCCCATTTGTTCATTAAATCGCCTTTTCTCTTTTCCTTCTTACGTTTTTAATGTTAAATTGATAAATAATTTAAACAACAACAACAGAATCTTTATTCTTCTTCAAGTAACTTTAGTTTTGTCCTCTGGGTGGCAGTAACTTCTATGAAAAGCCTACTTGTAGAGACAGGGAACACAAGCTGAAAGGCTTCTCCCCTATCAAACGAATTATAACAGAATCTTCATAAAAAATGCATAACAGCCTGTTGAAGAGACATTTAGGATAAAAACATTATAAATTTAGTATTCTTCTAGCACAGCTGTGCAAAATTTTGTTTGCATATTTTGAAATGTCACCATGAATCTCTTTCATTCTAACATGCATCATAGTGAGCTGCTAAACACTGCAAGTCCCAGTGTTCTGTAACCTATTTACTAGTAAAGTCATCTGAATCGGTTTGAAAACATATTAAGTGCCAGATGGTTTTTGAGCTAGTCTATTAAACACTACTCTATTTGCTGCCATTATTTACGGTTTTGGCAAGCAGATGAAAGTTGGTGGTTTTGGAGTAATTTGATGCATGCTAACACCGCATATGGAGGTACATCGGTGCAATTAACAACAGATCATCTGCTAAACCTCACCTAAAGATGCTTCTTTAATGCAAGAAAAATCAGAGAGGTTAGGGGATTTTTATTCCAACAGTCACAAACATATTTTATACTAGTGAAATCTGATAAATCGTAAACAATAAAATGCAATTTCATACTAGCTGTCAGCACATCTCTCTTTGCTCAGTAAACACATGATCAGTCTCAGTCTGATTATTTATTGGAAGCACATTTGCTTCCACATCTGCACACATAGGGCCTATTAACAATGAAGCTAAAATAGTGAGCTATGAACACCAGCCAAGCGAGAGCATGCACACAAGTCAAATGAGAAACAGTTTAACCTTTATATTAATTTAATTCCATTCAGTTCTTACTTTATTTATAGAGCTGCTTTTGTAAGACCAGTGGATTAGGAAGTGTTTAACACAGACTGCAAGGCCAAAAAGTGAATGTTAACGGCCAAAAGGAACACAAGACTACGGTATTGTAATTATTTTTCAGGCACAGTGCTATGCACAGTATAACCATGATTTTTTGGAAATGTCCTATGGTATTACAGTGGTCTACTTTGAGTACCATGGTATTTAAATATATTTGTAATCAGTTTGGTACTCATTTATTTTCTTAGTTTCTCATGTTTCACTTTATCATCTTGTTTTGTTCTCTAGGTGATTACGGAAGAACAATAACAGACATATGGGAGAACTGATCTTAAGGTGGAGCAGAAGTAAGCTTGTTTTTGTTATAAACCCATGGGATTAAACGGAAACATTATATCATCTTCTTTTTTCCAAAGTCCAGCTCCATGAATGGTTGCAAAATGTCCACATGGGACACAGAATTCCCAGAAATTCTTGTCCTAAATTGACCTTTTTCACTTCATAACATGACAACCGTGTAATTTTATGATGTCATTGAATTTGAGGCCATAATTGACATTCGTTGACCCTTGACTAGTACATGATTAATAGTTTTAGATGGCTTTAATTAATCAATTATCCATTATTCCCGCATGCTTAATGAGAAACAGAAGACTTCAAAGATATATGTGTGTGGAAAGAGAATGACAGTGCATGAAAATAGTCTTTTTTTTTTAAGGCAAAGGCCATTGATACCCAGAAAGAATCACATTCTATCAAAAAAAAAAAAAAAATGGTTGTTGTTGTTAAAAAATATTTTACCACAAAAAAGTAATTTACCACAAAATTAAAAAATTCTCTTAATGTTTACTTTCCCTCATTTGTTGCTTGACTTACTTTCTTTTGTGGAACAGAAAAGATGTTTTGAAGAATGTTTATGCTTATCGTTTATACATAAAAATAAAGCATATATTGACCACAACTGTCAATATCCAATAAAGCACAATAAAAGTGGTCCATATGGGATGTGTGTGTTAAGAAACAGCCAATTTAAGTTAATTAAAGTTAATTAAAGTTATTAATTACTTGAAGCCCCTTAAAGCCTATCATATTCATACTTCATTCTTCATTTTGTTATTGATTATGAGACACATGAAAATCAGTGGGGTTTAGCATCATAGATGCACCAAATTTGGCATTTCAATAACTTTTCATGATATGTAGAAGAATTAAAGTCATACAAATTTGAGACAACATGCTGAGTAAATGATGACAATTATTTGTTTAACACAGTGGGTTTTAGCCAGGGGGCCTCCACAAAATAACTTTAAAGTATTAAAATGTAATAAATTATGGTGAACTAGTCACATGATCCTTTAGAAATCATCTAATTTTATGATTTGCTGTAAAAAACATTTATTATTATTATGTTGAAAACAGCTGAGTAGAATTTTTTTCAGATTTCTTTGAATAGAAAGTTCAGAAAAACAGCATTTATCTGAAATAGAAATCTTTTGTAACATCATAAATGTCTTTATCATAATCATAATGTATTTATGATTAATTTAAAGCATCCTCTAATTTTTGGATTTTTCTTTTCATCAAAGAATCCTGGAAAAAATGTATCCAAGTGTTTTAAATATTGTTAAAAATAATAAAAAAAATTCTTGAACAGCAAATCAGCACATGAGAATGATTTCTGAAGGATCATGTGGCACCGAAGACTGGAGAAATGATGCTAAAAATTTAGCTTTGATCACAGGAATAAATGACATTTTAACATATATTCAAATAGAAAGCAGTTCTTTTAAATAGTCAAAATATTTATGAATTTTACTGTTTTTGCTGTGCTTTGGATCAAATAAATGGTGAGCAGAAGAGATTTAAAAAAAATATCAAAAACTTTTGACTAGTAGTGTAAATGATGATTCATTTATTTAATATATCATATGAATGTTGTATTCACATGGTATATTAAATAAATTAACGTGACTAGTCTTTTTAGGAAAATGCACTGCCTTTAATTAAGAAAGTATGAAGCTGCACTTGCATTTAGCACAATAATATTTACCTCTTGTCTCAACAACAGGCAGACTGTCGGGGAACAGCATGTCCCCTTCTCTTCCATATGGCAAACATAACGTGTAAATCTACAACAACAGAGGCCACGGAAGATAAAGGTGCCTGTTGCTCCAATACCGAACATTTGTTAACAATTAGGCCGGTGCTCAAGACTGACTCACTGAAGCACACGCACCGTGTCCCACCTCCTCCCTTTCTCCTCCTTCTCCCTTCATCCATTTCCTCCCTTTCCCACACAGAAACAATCTCTCCCTCTCTCCAGCATGTTTCCCAAAGCTGCACATGGTTACTGTCCAAGGTATTACTTTCCTCTGGTTCTATAGCAGTGAAGCAGCATGTTATAGAGGGGTCTTCCTGATACACCAGCTGTTCCCACAGGGGTCCTCAACAGTGGATTAGTCTGCAGATTTGGTAACTTATTTTGTGTAAACAAACCAGTATGCTCTGGATTCTGATGAGACAGTGAAATACATCCCGAACAGGTGAAATACACACGGTCACAAGTCTCCTCAATCATCTTTACCAAACTGACCTGGGGTGACTTTGCAGAATCAACATGAAAGGTAAGCAGTGTTTCTTTTTACTGATTCCTACTTTGACTAATGTGTTATGGTTTTTTAATGTGTGAAGCACTTGTAAATCCTTGTGAACATGAGTGTGCTGACAGCACACATGCAGGACTCAGCTCTAAAGGTTTAAAGTAAGCAACGACCTGTTGATGTTGGATGCAAGGTTGTTGTTCTGTTACTTTGAAAGCTGAATACATCAAGCCTTCATGACTCTCAGTTTGCTGTTGAATTTTAAGTTAAACTCTTAAAGAAACCACACTTATTGGGCAGCACTTCAGATGCTGTTTCTAGAATCATTTTCATAAACACCAAGTGCATCCTTTGGTGGGATCTTTCATTTATAGATAACAAATCCAAGATGAAAGTCAATTTTTCAATCTTTTAATGCATAATCCAGAAAGAGCTTGGCTCCTAATGCATTCCTCATGCGGTGAGAGATGTGCGGGGAGTTCTCCGTTGTTGGTGTGGGAAGCAGGTGTGGAGCCGGTGCTAACCACACATACACGCATAACATTCCCTTCAGCTGTTTTCCCAGGATCTGACCAATGCATCTATTTGTAATAGGCTCTTTATCTTGATTGCATCTAACTGAAGTGTATCAGATGTAATAAAACACACTTGCTTTTTGTTTATAATTGAACACAGAACAGCCTGTTTAATGCTTAAAGAAAAAAAATGTTTTGTTACAGTCTAATGGGGCTGTCTTAAAAAGTTTGGCTTCAGAAAACAGGCTATAAAACATCCAAGAACGTGTACTTTTATGTAATTAAGACAACCCATGTGTGACTGTAAACATGTCGATATCTAAAGATGGGAGGGGTGAGATTCACCTCCTGTTTTCAACTGCGATATACAGTATGAATGTTTTCAATTATTCTCTATTGAACTCTAGGGTTGAACTGCACATATTTTTTAAAATGCGTGTAAAGCGGTTGTGCATTAACCAGAACTGTAGAGACACTTGTCTTTATTAGTTGTGGTTGGGTTTCTGTGGTTTGGAAAGACCCTGCCCTCTGCCTCTGCTCCTCATCTCTAGTTTCAGGCGTTTCTGTCTGATGTTTTATACCCACTGCATACATCTGGTCACATAATACCAGTATTACTGGATGTTTCCTGTTTTGGTGCTTTTCAGCAAAGTGTATCCATTTAAAGGCACTGGGCAACCTCCTGAACCCACAGTTTAGAGATCATGCACACCGCGCCAGTTCGTTCTTTAGCTCATCAAAGCCACAGAAGTTACCCCTGAAAACCCCTCGCTCACTGCAAGATCTGAAGGATTAGGAGAATCCTCCGAAATCTTTGGCCAGTGTGGAAGGTGCTGAAGAGATCAACCACAAACTTTTGACATTGTGAAGTTCTCAAAGGAGATATCATCTTAAACCTTGTTATCCAAAGTGTTTTTAACTCTTGTGTTGTATTAAACATTTGTCGTCCTTGCTGTATTTTTGGAAAAGAGAATGAGCTGAAGGATGCCTCATAACAAAAGACATATTGTGTGAAAAAAATAATTAAAGGTTCACCCAAAAATGAAAATTCTGTCATTAATTAGTCACCTTCATGCTGTTCCAAACCTGTTAGACCTTCATCTTCGGAACACCAATTAAGATATTTTTGATGAATTTCAAAAAGTATTCTTGCAGCTTCATAAAATTACAGTTGAACCACTGATGTCACATGGACTATTTTATTGATGTCCTTACTTTCTGGGCCTTGAACGTTGTAGTTGCGTTGCTGTGTATGCGTTGTCAGAAAGCTCTCGGATTTCATCAAAAATATCTTAATTTGTGTTCTGAAGATGAACGAAGGTCTTACAGGTTTGGAAAGACATTAGGGTGAGTAAATACTGACAAAATTCTCATTTTTGGGTGAACTATCCCTTTCAGTATGTCGACAGCTGCATCTTGGTAGAGCTTGGTGACCAAGTTTTGTACTGGCCTCTGACAATATATCATTGTCTCTGATTGGTATTTACATGCCACCACTGTGAGTCATATGGTTTTAGTTATTCTCAGTGACCTAGAATGAATTTTTGGACTTCAATATCTGGGCAGGGCACAGATGTTGTTTTCATAACCAGTTGCTAACATACTGTACAACATCTGCTCAAATGGACTGATTTACTGATGTATGTACACTTGAGATAACTGATATTTTAACTTATGATATTCTACCTAAATTGCGTCGATGGTCAATAATTGTTGTTAATTTATGGAGCAAAAAGCAGACGTGGCCAGACCTTTAATTACTGTACCATTTACTGTGACCCTGGACCACAAAACCAGTCATAAGGGTCTATTTTTTACATCATCTGAAAGCTGAAAAAATAAGCTTTCCATTGATGTATGGTTTGTTAGGATAGGACGATATTTGGCCAGAACAACTATTTGAAAATCTGGAATCTGAGGGTGCAAAAAAAAAATCTAAATATTGGGAAACTCGCCTTTAAATTAGTCCAAATGAAGTTCTTAGCAATGCATATTACTAATCAAAAATTAAGTTTTGATATGGTTATGGTAGGAAATGTACAAAATATCTTCATGGAGCATGATCTTTACTTAAAGGAGAAATTCCCTTCTAGAGCAAATAATGTACTCACCCCCTTGTCATCCAAGATGTTCATGTCTTTCTGTCTTCAGTCATAAAGAAATTATGTTTTTTGAGGAAAACATTTAATGATTTCTCTCCATATAGTGGACTTCAATGGTGCCCGCAAGTTTGAACTTCCAAAATGCAGTTTAAATGCAGCTTCAAAGGGCTCTAATGAAATGATCGATTATTTTCAAAAAAATAAATTACAATTAATTTTGAACTTCTCCTTTAATATCCTAATGAGTTTTGGCCCATACAATGTATTGTTGCTACAAATATACCCGTGCTACTTATGACTGGTTTTTATGTTCCAAGGTCACTTATATTGTTGCATAACATGTAAACCTAAACCTCCCTGCTTGTTTAAACCTTACGTCATGCAGCTCAATTTTGAAAACACAGATTGTGACTGCCCACCCTTTATAAACACTGGCATGTTTATCTTATGCTCTTAAACTTCAAGAAGCTTTCCATTTCCTCCAGATCCTTGAATGACCCAGCAAGCTAATTAAATATCCTGCCTCTTTCATTAACTATCATAATTTTTAAGTTCACGTCTGTTGACCCAGCCATAGTGCTCTTTGAAGGTTCTTGGCTTCCTTGTAAGCAGTGTTTTCAAAGGGCATGCAGACATCCAGACCAGACTGAAGGGTCCCCTCCTTTTCCTCTGTACTGTTGGCAACACTCACACTACCACAAGACCCAAGGTTGCGCCTGCTCGGAGCCACCTGTGTAGCCAGGCCTGGTGGGGAAAAGTAAAGTCTCTCCACTTTCTCCCTCATCAAGCTTTTGCCCCTTTTAGCACTCTGGCTCCAGCAGACCTGACCTCAGCGGCTCGAGTGGAAGGTATAAACAATTTCACCTCAGAACATGAGCTTAGCAAGTCTGGCAAAGCAAGATGTGCCCGGGGTTTGAAAATACAGACCCAAGATTTAAAACAAACAGAAAACGCAGCAGGTGCAAACTCCATGAGACTGTGGTGTTGAGGGATGTTATTGTAAAAGTGCTTGCTGAACAGTAGTGTCCAATAAAGAGAAAACAGGTTCATGTTTAACAGCACTGGCAGTGATAACTGGCGTATCTCCAGTAACAACTCTTTACCTTCGGTACCAAGGCATTGTCTTGCAGCTGCAGGGTGTAGAAATGTTGAGTCACCATTCCTTGTTAAAGGGACAGTTCACCCAAAAATGAAAATTCTGTCATTAATTATTCACCCTCATGTCGTTCCAAAACTGTAAGAGCTTTGTTCATCTTCAGAACACAAATTAAGCTTTCCAAAAGCTTTCTGATCCTGCTTAGACAGCAACGCAACTACCATGTTCAAGGCCCAAGGAGGTAGCAAGGACGTCATTAAAATAGCCCATGTGACATATGCAGTTCAACCGTAATGTTATGAAGCTATGGGAATACTTTTTAGTAAAATTATGAATGTGCCGGTTGTGTTGCTGTCTATAGGGGGTCAGAAAGCTCTCGGATTTCATCAGAAATATCTTAATTTGTGTTCTGAAGTTGAATAAGAGGTTTTGGAATGACATAAGAGTGAGCAATTAATGCCAGAATGATTATTTTTGAGTAAACTATTTGTTTAATTCTTGTCCTTTCTTCTTAGTGTGCCCCATTTCCTTCTTTGTGCATAGAGTTGATGTTTCAAAGCAGACCCTGACTTGTCTCCGGTTCAGCAGGTAGTAATCAGCTGTTTAGATTACTGACTGTCATGGGTGGCTGCAATAAGTGAAAAAAGCTTATCCTAGCTAACCCTCTGCTGACAATGCTTTTCCAGATGTTAGAACAGTCATTCTCTATTCTATTTATAGCTACATCCTGCACCGCAGTGTTTTTTTATTGTGACAGTTAGCCAGAACAGCTGTGGTTTTTCCCATCCAAAGCATGTTGTGTACCTGGCCAACCATCTCTTGGTGTTGCAGCCAAAAATAGTTGCAAAAACTTTTAAATGTGTAATTTGTAAATATGTATGCGTTAAAAAAAAAATAATAATAATATGACGTAAAATTTAAAAAAAAAAGCAAAATGAACTAAAAAAAAAACAAACAAAAACATAAAGTATTTAAAGAAATAAAGAAAATGTAGTATGGCATTAAAAACACGGGCTTCTAAACTCAAAAGGACCATAATAAAGATCCTTTCTGGCATATGTTAAGAGCATCTCTGACATACAAAATATTCCCAGGCAATTTTATTCTTCCCGGGCGGAATAAATCCTCCAAAAGATCCAATCAAATTGAGTAAAAACACTTCCCTCACCAATTTTGTTTAATTGTGCTAATATAAGGTTCTTTCCAGCATGCAGTGATCTCATCTAGTAAAAATCGGTCCAAGTTGACTGTTTTCTGTCTTAAGGTTAAGTGCTAGCAAGCAAGCCTTATGGTATTTCAACTCTCTCTTTTATGATTTATATTCCTGGTGATGAAGCAAGAGTGTGTGTGTCATTCCCCAGAATCTACTGACCTTACAGGAGAAGTCCATTTCCAGAACAACAATTTACAAATAATTTACTCACCCCCTTGTCATCCATGATGTTCATGTCTTTCTTTCTTTCTTCAGTTGTACAGAAATAGTTTTTTAAGGAAATCATTTCAGCATTTTTCCCCATATAATGGACTGATTTGGTGCCCCGATTTTGAACTTCCAAAACGCAGTTTAAATGCGGCTTCAAACGATCACAAATGCAGTTGTAAACGATCCCAGCTGAGGAAAAAGGGTCTTATCTAAAACGATCAGTTATTTACATTTAAAAAATACAATTTAAATACTTTTTATTCTCAAACGCTCATCTTGCCTTGCAGTCCTTGAACTCTGTGTACTCTGGCTCAAGACAGTTAGGGTATGTCAAAAAAACGTATTTTCTCCCTTAACTTCAAAAATCATTTCAGAATCATCCTACATCATTGCAGAAGTTCTGACCCAGTCTTTGCAAAGTGAACATGCAAAAAACACCCTTAACAAAAAGGGTAAAACAGTGATATAGGATGATTTTGAAGTTGAGGGAGAACATGAGATGGGAGTTTTTCGACATACACTAACTGTCACGAACCGGAACAAAAACAGTCTAGGCAGAGTAAGACAAGACGAGCGTTTGGCATTAAAAAGTAAATAAATTATATTATTTTTATTAAAACAACCGATCGTTACGCTAGATAAGAACATTCTTTCTCGGCTGGGATCGTTTACAACCGTATTTAAACTGCATTTTGGATGTTCAAAATCGGGGCACCATATCAGTCCTTTATATGGGGAAAAATGCTGAAATGTTTTCCTCAAAAAACATAATTTCCTTAGTACTAAAGAAAGAAAGACATGAACATCCTGGATGTCAAGGGGGTGAGTAAATTATTTGTAAATTGTTGTTCTGGAAGTGGAGTTCTCCTTTAATTTGCAAACATGTACATCAACCCTGCTGCCTTCTTTTTCTTGTTTTGCAGATACCTATAGTGGCTACGAGAACCAGCTTTTTAATGGTATGTGGAGTCTTTTTCTTTGTTGAGCCTTCTTGATATAGACTTATAAGACCAAATATGTGTTTAATCCTTACAGTGGATCTCGTTGTCCTCTTGCAATTAAAGTTAAACTGGAAAATATGATGGTACAATGTTTTTGTTCTGTGCAGGAGGTAGATGATGAGTCTCTAGGGGAACTGTGTTTGATTAGCCAATACGATGAACAATGATTTAATAGAATTATGATTACTTTCATGTACGATGTTATAAATCGTAAAGTCGTGACTTATTCGTATTTTGTGCAATCTCTCTTTGTAGAGGAGGACTTGACTGGAGAAGAAGAGGAAATTCCTCCCTTGAGAGGTTAGAAAAATTCATCTTTCTTAAAGATTATTGCTCTCCTTATAAATGAGGCGTCACAGAGTACAAAAGATGGCGTTTGTGAAAAAGAGCTAGACAGTAAGATAACTTGATAAACATCTGTCTAAATTTGAAAATTGTGCCTGAATGTTTTTTTTTGTAATGGACTGACTGTTTGTTAGTGTGTTTATATGTACATGAGTCAACATTTACCCACCACTGTTTTGTGAGTGGTTATTGTACATCTGTTTTAAATGTTCAGTTCTTGAAAAATGCTCAGTGTTTAGAAAAGCTTTATTTACAGAATTTGTGAGCAAGGATGAATTATTATTCACATCCAATTTGAATAGAGTCAGTTCTTTTTTCCAAACACAGTTGTATATTTAAATATTAATGGTCTTTTTAATGTTGATTTTGGAATCAAGTTTTAATTTTTTATATAAGAGTTAGGATATAATGGCTAATTCATGATAAAGTTCATGTCTGGGGGGAATACCAGAGAACTGAGTGTTTGTGTGTGTCTGTGTGTCCACAGGAAGAGCAAGAGGAGGATGTATGAAATGTCAGCAGACACATTCTCTTCAGCTAGCTGTTAAAATGCTCTATGGCTTTTTAGCTTTGCTCATCATTGCAGTGGCCGTCTTGGCATCCCTTGGTAAGTTTTCATTGCAATACCACATCCATGTTTGCAACACTTTTTTCATCAAAAATTTTCCCCCTCATTCTTCAAAGGGCGCCTATGCTCCGTTTTACAAGTTTGTGAAGTTTCAGCTCAAAATACCCCACATCATTTATGATATAATTTTGAAAATGCCTATTTTGAATGGAAGCAGAAACATGCTGTTTTCGTGCATGTCTCTTTAAATGCAAATGAGCTTCTGCTCACCGCCCTTTTACCAGAATAGGGCTGTGCCTTTACAGCTTAGATACTCTCAAAAAACATCTGTTTGGTTTTGATTATTATGTCTATCACGATTAAATCATGCATTTTAAAGCCATAGGTACATAGAAAGTGGCTTTCGCACACCTTGTGAGTACTAAACTGAGTTCTCTTTCATGTGTTATTGCGCTTAAACTGTCAATTTCACAGAAGATCATGTTAAAAACACACAGAGGGGACAAAAACACAGTCGGTTATGTCTGTGAGGGTAAACAGCTGGGACAGAAATTGCAAAAACAAAATAGTGGCGCCGTGGGTGGAAACGTGCAGATTAAAGGAGAAGTCCACTTCCAGAACAACAATTTACAAATAATTTACTCACCCCCTTCTCATCCAAGATGTTTATGTCTTTCTGTCTTCAGTCGTAAAGAAATTATGTTTGAACTTCCAAAATGTAGTTTAAATGCAGCTTCAAAGGGCTCTAAATGATGCCAGCTGAGGAAGAAGGGTCTTATCTAGTGAAACGATCTGTAATTCTTTTTGAAAAATAAAAATTTGTATACTTTTTAAGCACGAAAGCTCGTGTAGCACATTTAATCTTTTGTTTCTTATAGCATTACAGTTTTGTCTTGTTCGTAGTGTGATCAAAGTTTGTATAAGCAGTAGATGTGTTAGGGAAGTAACATGTAACATTTTAATTATATTAATTATATTAGAGTCAGTAAAATGACCTGAACTTCCCATCACCACTAGGAATCACTTGTAAGTTCATCGTCTGTGTACTGTCTATGGCGAAAAACTCCATCTTATTTTCTCCTAGAACTTTAGAGGAGGATATCGTTGTACCTTTTGGTTTGTAAACAGCGTTTACAAACTTACTTGCACTTACTTGCACTCTTAGTCTTTGTGCGTTCGCTTTGTAAACACTGGGTCTGTAGTTCAATAGCATGTAGCGTCGTGAACGTGCATCCTAGAGCCTGTGCTACACAAGCTTTTGTGCTTTTCTGAAAAAATTGACAGATCGTTTCACTTGATAAGACCCTTCTTCCTCAGGTGCGATCGTTTAGAGCCCTTTGAAGCTGCATTTAAACTACATCTTGGAAGTTCAAAATCGGGCACCAATGAAGTCTATTATATGGAGCCAAAACCTGATATGCTTTCCTCAAAAACCAGAATTTCTTCACAACTGAAGACAGAAAGACATGAACATCTTGGATAACAAGGGGGTGAGTAAATTAATTGTAAATTGTTGATCTGGAAGTGGACTTCTTTAAGGGGCAGTAGTATTATATAAAGATCCCCTTTCTATGTCATTAGGGGAGTGAAATCTGAGCAGCTTTTTTTTTCATATGCTTGCAGAGAAAGACTTACAAAGAAAAGTTACTGGTTTGTCCTTTTTCACGTTTTCTGGGTTGTTAGATGCACCAGGGATCCGATTATAGCACTTAAACACAGAAAAAGTGATTTTTTTTATGGTATGTCGCCTTTAAAGTGATGCCAAAATGAACAAACTTGAAAGGTAGATATAAATGCTTGTTCTTGAATCAGCAATCAGCATTTCCACATGAGAAGACACACTGCTGGGGGGAGTCAGATACGGGCCAGAGAAAGGAATGTAGGACACCCCAATTTTCAAACACATGGTTACAACATGCAGTGTGGGTTTTGATTCAGCATAATGCTTACAGTCAACAATTACCAGATTTAATAGTTAGAAGTGAACCAAAACCTTGCCCACAAAATAAATCTCACATAATGTGTGATGTCAGATGCCAAATCTGATTCCTTTGCCCTATTTACAAGCATGAAAGCACAACAAAGGTCAACAGTGAAAGATACATCTACAATACATTTCACCACAAAAACAAACCCAAGTTTCATATGCAATGGGGCTTCAACAAGAACTTGATGAGCGTTGTCGTGCTGGCAGGATGTAATGCTACCATGTCAGCCCACAACATAGCTAAACTGTGGCAAAACAAATCAAGAAGAATGTTGTTTGGTTTGATGACAAATATATGATGACAAGATGATGGTTTCATTTAACTAAAAAACAGACCTAACTACTAGAATATTCAGAATGATGCCACATACACATCTGTTTCATATTGCTGTAACTCCTCAAAAATGCTGTTGTATAACAAGCTGTTATGTGTGTAATATACATACTATTATGTTAAGGAATTTGATGTAGGAAATAATCTGAAGTTTGCACAAGGCAAATCAATCAAGTAACACAAGTATCCTGTTTAGTGACAAAAAATAAGCAATTTCCTTGTAGCACCTTTTAAAAATACAGCAGGTGACACGCGTTCATACAGCTGGGATACAAATTACAACCGCAAGCAAGGTTCCATTACACTTTACCAGTCCCCATAGTCCAAGATTAAGTTTTGGTGTGTGAAGAAAGGTTCTGAAAAGAATTCCAAACACATTTATTCTCTGAGAAAACAAAGATTCCTTACGCTGAGTTTACTCCCCATAACAATATTATGCAATTTCATACTTTTTATTTACTTATGTATGTACGTACTTACTTATTTTGCTTGTTTCACATCACCTAAATTTCTAAAATGATGGTTTTAATATCAGTAAATTTGTCATGTCAGTTTTCAGGAGAGTTGACAACTTATCTGAAGAAGAAATATTTTACCACAAACGGATTTCCAAGGTCCAGGAGAGCATAAAAGGTAAGAATTCTTATTTTGCAATACATGCATTTTGGGAACTGGTAGGTAACATAAAATCTACCTCAGTGTTAAATCAATATTATTATACTATTATAGTTATTATTAAAATTGTGTTTATATTTTCAGTTTTCAGTCATTTTCTTATGTGCTTTAGTAATTTTTTTTTCAATATTTCTATATAGCTTTAATTGTTTTTTTTATTTCAGTTAATTTTAGTACCTAAACTTATTTCAGTTAGTTGACAAGGTAAAAATAGCTAAAAAAATAAAAAACGATAGTTAATCCAAAAATTCTGTCATTAATTACTCATCCTAATTGTTGTTCCAAAAGTGTAAGACCTGAATTCATCTTCGGAACACAAATTAAGATATTTTTGATCTGAGAGCCTCCTGACACATAGATAGCAATGCAACTACCACGTTCAAGGCCCAGAAATGTGACTATTTTTCTACCTGGTCTCATGGCAAAAACGTACCTGGGGGCACTTTTTTGTACCAGTAAGTACATATCACTGCAGTTTCCAAAAGAAATGAACACTAGAGACAGTAAAACTCAGACACCTTTTATTCATTTTCACACAAAGTATGATTTACAGAGTTTCGAATAATAATAGGGTTGAATAATTTTCGCACAATTACTTGAAGAATATTATGTTATGACTTCAAAACAATTTTAATATGCTGGGAGATTTGAAAACTGATGCTTTTAAATGTTAGCATCACATATCCAGCTTCATATCTATGGGTTTTCATAGCCAGTAGGTTTGTTCGGTAGCTCACGCAGTAGGGAGATGTGCTTGACAGGTGAAGAGCTCCCATGTAACTACAGTTCGACAAAACAGTTCAGATCTGCACACACAGATTCAAATGGCACCCTTGCGTCAACAAATGCGTTTTTATATTAGTTGCATTTGTCAACACTATCAGGTAGGTTTAGGGTTGGGTTTGGTGTAGGGCATGTTTCCAACACGATAGAGCATTAGCTTTTAGCGACAGTCCCCGGATATTTGAACTCTGAACCACCGCAATACGTACCTGAGCAACGTAAAAAAAACACAGCAATACGTACCTATATCAACAGAATAAAAATGTGCCAGGGTTCACACATTAAACCTGTGTTTTAGCGCCACTCAGTGGACATTTCTCTTTGAAATTGCTGCGTAAGGTACGTAAAAATAGTGCTGCAGAAAAGTACCCAGAGGTGCGTATTTTTATGAGACTGGGTTGCTAAATTTATGAAGATACGAGAAACTTTTTGTGCGCCATGTCATGCGTCGGTACTCTCATGAACGTGCTTCGAAGACTGACAAGGAAGAGAAGAAATTGTTGAATAAAGTCGTTATTTTTGTTTTCTTTGCACACAAAGAGTATTCTCGTAGTTTCATAACATTATGGTTGAACCACTGAGGTCACATTGACTATTTTAACATTTTTTATTATGTCCATACTACCTTTCTGGGCCTTGAACGTGGTAGTTGCGTTGCTGTCTATGCAGGGTCATCAAAAATATCTTAATTTGTGTTACAAACGAAGGTCTTACAGGTTTGGAGCGATGTGAGGGTGAGTAATTAATGACAGAATTTTCATTTTTGGGTGAACCATCCCTTAAAGATTTAGGGTTTTCCTCTAATATTTTTATTAGCTTTATTTCAATTACTGAAAACAATTTTTAATAGTTTTAGTTAATGATAAAAACACCGATCTTCAACAAGAAAGTGAAAATACAAAAAGAAAAAGATGTTCTCACACAGTTGCTCTGTTTAAAAAAAGGCCTGGTAGATTTGTCTAATTTGTTTATCAAATCTCTCGGTTCACTTCCTGTGGTCGGTGAACCCCTTGGAGAATAAAACCTCATGAGGAATCATTTATTACCAAAATAATGACCTACAAAAAACAGCTGTGCACACAGAGTGCTTAGTCTGTTAAAACAAAAACTGCATTTTCATGAAATTTACAGTGTATTTCGTGTCAGTGGTGCAAGTGATTCACCGTTCGGTGGTTGTATTGCAGATATCAGCACTGTAAACAACTATTCCAACTGCTTAGATGTTGCACAATACCAAGAGGAGATTTCCAGACTGAAGAAAGAGTACGAGGAGATGCAGAAGTTGGTACTCAGTCAAAAGCAGCAGTTGGACCAGGCGACTCAATCCCAGCAAAGTCTTAAGCAATCCAGCAACAGAATGTCTAGAGACCTCCAGTCCTTTGGAATTACAATCAAGCAGATAAACCAGTCTCTGGTCCAGTACTTGGATCAGGTAACTGGCTGGCAGGTTGTCATCAATGAAACGGATCAGGGGATGAAAACACTTGTTGGGGATCAGTATGATTTGAAGGCCACAATGCAACAAGTCAACACTACTGTCGCCCTTAGTGCATTATGGATAGGTGCTCTTCAGAGAAAGGCAGAAGAAGAGACCTTGGTGCTTCAAAAAATAACAGCGGACTGGCAGAACTACAGCAGAGTTTTAAGTACCCTGAAGTCCAATGCCAGCATAACGACCCAGGCCATGAGGGCTATTCAAAACGGTGTTTCTGCCACTCACCAGCGTATCAGCATGAGTTCAGAAATGGTGCATGACCTCACTCTGCAAGTCATGAACCTTCAGATGCAACTAGACAATGTCTCATCTTACATTGATGAACACGAGGAGAACATGAATGACCACCAGTACCATGCCAGGTACTACGAGAACCGGACTGGGGAACGATTTGTGACATTGGATGCAAGAATGAAGTCCACTGAAATGGAGATCGACACACTCTCTTCCAGCTTCAAAGCAACCGTCAGCCATGTTCGGAGCATGTACCAATACATCAACCAAGAGAGTTCCTCTTGCCAATCCAGGCTGAACAGTCACACAGAAGATTTGCAGAACCTAAACAACACCGTCTTGCTTCTCCTTCACCTAGCCGACACTCTGAGATTGCAGTACATGATGCTAAATGTACGCCTTGATGCTGATGTGAGGAACCTATCAATGGTGATTGAGGAGCTGAAGCTGGTAGACACCAGTCATGCAAAGCAGATCCAGAACTTCACTATTCTGAAAGGTTGTTGTCTATCTGAAGTGCAGAGTTCCTCCAAATCGGCCCTGTAGGGTCACTGTTCTGAAAAGTATTACTCCAACCCTGATCAAATTCTGAAGACCTTGATTAACTTTTCGTTTGATTAGGGTTGGGAGCTAAACTCTTCTGGACAGTGGTCTTCTAGGGCTAGATTTGAAGTGTCTATAAAATAGATTCACTTGCATGTTCTTGAAGTGTCTAATGTCTTTTATACTGGATTCTTTATAGGTGTGCCTGGTCCACCAGGTCCAAAGGGAAACAGGGGAGAAACAGGAGCCAAAGGATCTGTGGGTGTAACGGGACCGAAAGGAGACAGGGGACTTGTGGGAAATCGTGGATCTCAGGGACTTAAGGGCGCTGTGGGAATTAAGGGTGATCAAGGTTTACAAGGACCTTCTGGGATGAAAGGTGGGCCAGGAATTAAAGGAGAAAAAGGGTCTTTAGGGCCACCAGGGCCTCGTGGTGAAAAAGGACAGAAGGGTGATATGGGGGCTCCTGGGAAGGATGGAATTCCTGGCCCCAAAGGACCGGCAGGTATCCGAGGACAAGCTGGACTCCCAGGGACACATGGACCTCCTGGACCAGTAGGAGTACAAGGCCCTGTGGGACCACCGGGGCCACGTGGAATACCTGGACCACCAGGGGAGCCTGCTCAGAGTTCATGAGCAGATTAAAAATACCCCAAATGGTGATACACTGACTGCCTTTGTGGACAGAGTGATGCTGATGACAGTGGTAAACGTCAACTTGGAGATCTCTCTCTAAACAAGACGATGGTGGGGACTCTTTGGTGTCTTAGAGGCCCACATGTACATTCCCCAAACACGGAGGTTGCAACAACAATACACTTTGTATAGGCTTTCAACACTCTTTGGATAGACCTCAAGCACAATTCTATACAGTATATTGAGCCATTTCACAAAGGTTCTTGTTTTAACAATGGTTACAGAGCCAGGCTGCTATGCAACCATTAATTGTACTAGGTACCAACCATTAACCCAAAAGTATGCTTCGTTTTTGTACGCGTATGTTAGCGTGTGTGTACAGTCGAATGGGTAACGTTCAAAGTATACTCCATTTGATAGTATACACGAATACAGGCACTCTACAAAGCTTTGTCCAGCATTTGATGTATTTTTCTGCATGTTATGATGGATAAAAATGTTATTGTACTCTTTTAAAGGGCACCCTGGGTATTAAGACTTGTATGGCTTAATATAACATAAATTATGTCTCTTACTGAAATATGCAGTAGAAAACCCATGAAAGATTTATGTTATTTAAAAAATCCACAGTTTTATACCTATTTTGGACTATAGAAGGGCGCCATTTTTTCGGCAATGTGAAATGGTTGCACTCGGTGAGCTACCCTTTGTGATTTTTACGAAAACACAGCTTGGAAAATAAAATGTTGATACAGTGATCACAGCTACTGAAAAAACGTATAAGTGGCAATGGATATAAGCGTAGGCTTAAATCAGTGCTGTTCCATTGATTTTTCCCCACAAGAAGTCTAAACTCCCCAGGATACTGAATGAAATCCACACTTCTTCGGTCAAAGGCATCAGGGCTAAAGTGGAGAGAACAAATACAAGGGTCTTTAAGAAGTTTTTTTCATCCACAGGCATCTTCCCATTCTTTTCGGCTCTTCTTATTGCTAGAAAAGCAGTAAAGACTTACACTGCTTCTCTTGTTGCCCTTCGAATGAAAATTACAGCCAAAAGCTGCACAATGTGGCATCATATCAGTATTTTATTTTCGAGTTGCTGCAGTAAAAATAGCGATAGGTAGCGGCAGTAGCTCACCGAGTGCAACCACTTTACATAATCGAAATAACGGCACCCCACCATAGTCCAAAATATGTATAAAATGATGTGGATTTTTTTTAAATAACGTAAATCTTGAATGGGTTTTCATGCTGCCCTCTGTTGTTGATGTTCCATTGCTTAAGTTTCATTTTCTACTGTAAAACAATGGCCCGGGCCAGTGTTGCCACCTTGTGGAACAACTGATTAGTGCAAAATCAGTTCAATGCGCATGTTCGACCTGCACTTACAAAGATTACAAAAGTTGGATGTTGCGTAAATTTGCGTCATACACACTGTATGCAGACCCTCGTGTATGCGTAAAAACCGAAGTAAACTTTGGCCTTTAGATTCAATCATTAGTCAGCATTAGCATATGAACACAGATAAACATAGAACAAATGAGTCTCTGCTTTAATGCTTTTTTAAAGTGTATTTAGTAGTGCTGCATTTGCATCATAATCACAGAACATTCAGAGCAGGTACTCTGAAATATGATTTTTATTATAAGTTCAAGTAAACCAAATATTTCCACTCGTCAGAGGTACCACAAGTACAAGTTTATGAAACACTGTGTGAAAGGTTCAAATGAACAGATTTTACAGTTGCTGGCATTGCATGAAACTGCAAAACCAAGGCAATGATCAGTGTCAGCAGTACAGGCAATTTTATCCATTGATTGGCAATGTGCAACATTAAGTTTTAATGTTCATATTGGTTTGGTTTCCCAATTTGTAAATATAGAATTTTACAGGTGTAATTTTAAGTGTGGTTAATGTGTTTTTGAGGAGGACTTCATGATGTTTTAGTATACAGTTTATTCTCTTTGCACAACAATAAAGGGTTATACGATTGTAAAAAAAAAAAGGGGACATTTTTGTTTAGCATTTTCAAGTTCACTAAGCAAGTACAGTATTTACGATGATCATTTCATAGTAAAAAAAAAATACTATCTACCCAGCAAGCACAAAATGTAACATTTTAAAAAACAAACCAAAACAAAATGTGCAGTTTACAGATTTACAGATTGATTTATCAAATTACTGAAATATAGTGACAAGTGCTAAACTACATTGTTGTTTTATTCAACCAAAATAAATCATTTTGGAAACATAAAATATCTAACTGATAGATGTCTCTCCGAGTAAATGCAAAATGTCAATATAATATGTTTTTATTATGAAAGAAAAATAATTCTAAAATGCGTCATAATTAAAATAGCTCGCTGGCTGGGTAGAGACTTTTGTTCATCAAAGTATAATATTGGATGGTAAAAATCCTCTGTGATATCTGACTACTAACAAGCATAAACAGTTTCCACATGTGATAAATCATCATCATGGCTACAGTGAAAAGGTCAGCTCTATTTAATGGATCATTATATGGCTCATTTCAGCAAAGAGAACACAATCAAAATCAAGTGCAGAGCTGAAATAAGATCAACGTGATCAAGAGTCAATTTAGTGACAACTATCATCTCTTCACTTGATGTACAGTTACAGCTGTTTTGTCATAGTTAGCATTAACTTTTTTTATTGCATCATGGCTGTAAGTTCCCATCAAGACACAAACCATTAGCATTAGAGTAGACAACTGACATTTTTAATGTGGTGTGAGATCCTTGTGATGTAATTCCTCAATCTGTTTATTCTTAAATTCAATTCTTTCTAAAGTTTGTTATTGAGCAAATTGATATTCAGCCTTCATCTCCAGCTTGCCGTTTATGATATAATCCCCTTTTTTGATCTGGAAAATGTGGGCACCAAATAATTTTTCAAAGGAAATTGATTCCTTGTGGGAATGACAACTTAATAGTTACTGTGTGTGTACAAGCTGAATTGATAAACCCCAACAGCCAAGCTTCTAGCATTTTAATGAGTTCCAGTGGAACTGGATTTCGGTTGCCTATTTGTTGTTATGTGACTACCTTTGGCAAGTATTAAGGGGAAAAAGCCTATAAGAGAAATAAATATTCTAATAAGATATGTCTCCACAACAATAGGACCCTGCTATGAAGTCAATATGACAGGGGTCACCAGAACCGGTCCTGGAGGGCCGGTGTCCCTGCAGAGTTTAGCTCCAACTTTCCTCAACACACCTGCCTGGAAGTTTCAAGTATACTTAGTAAGACCTTGATTAGCTGGTTCAGGTGTGTTTGATTAGAGTTGGAGCTAAACTCTGCAGGGACACCGGCCCTCCAGGACCGGATCTGGTGACCCATGCAATATGATGACATACTTAGGGATTTTGCAAAGACACATTGTCATGCAGTTTGTATATAGCAACACTAGCAGAAGTTTGCATTCTTTGTGCTCAGCCAAAAGGTCAATATTTGATGTTTAGATAGTAAAATGTGTATTTGGCATTTAAAGGAGACCTATTATGCCCCTTTTTACATGATGTAATATAAGTCTCAAGTGTCCCCAGAACGTCTGTGAAGTTTCAACTCAAAATACCCCACATTATATAATTATGAAAATGCCTATTTGGAGTGGAAGCAGAAAAATGTTTTTTTTAGTGCGTATCTCTTTAAATGCAAATTAGCTGCTTCTCCCCGCCCCCCTTTCCAAAACAGGGCTGTGCCTTTGCAACTTTTATTTCTGATACTCTGCCAAAAAAAACTGTTTTGCTTATTATGTCTGTTGCACCGAAATCGTGTCTTAAAGCCATATTAGTTTAAACTTCTGATACAGGGTTTTCTGAGCGCACACATCCGATGCACACACACAGAAAGCGGCGGTCACATGACATGTGAATACTAAACTAAACTTATCTTTCATGTTTTATTGCGCTTAAACTGTCAAATACACACAAGTTTATGCTAAAAACAACAACATGAGTTACAAGAACAGTCGGTTATCTCTGTGAAGGTAAACAGCAAAAGAAATTGCATGTTTATATTAGATCTGTGTGGCAGCAATGTAATATACAGTAAATAAATCAATAAATGCACTGCTCTCTTGTCTGCTCTGAGGCTGGAACTCTAAATAGTTTTCTGTGCTCGTCTGTGCAGCCAAAGACAAAACAGTTAGCATGCTTTGCTTGAACTTTTGTCATGCCGTCAGAACTGGTACACAGTTGTCGCTTGCAAAAACACAATGGTGGTGCCATGGGTGGAAATGTGCAGATTAAGGGCTGGTAATATTATAATAAGATCCCTTTTCTATGTCAATAGGGGAGAGAAATCTGAGCGGCTCATTTTTTTCATAAGTTTCAGAGAAACGCTTACCAAAAAAATGTACAGGGTTGTTCTTTTTCATGTTTTCTAGGTTGGTAGATGCACCAGGGACCCGATTAGAGCACTTAAACATTGAAAAAGTTAAAAGTAGTAGGCGGAACTAATGCGCAAACGGCAATCTCATTGGCTGGCGCTCACCAGTTATCGTCCCTGTTTTTATTTCAGCAAATCAGTTCAAAGGAATCCAGACAAGGTCATTAATATCATGAACCCAGCAGCTCATTCATTTTTAGTGTGTTTTATATTGTTATTAGTAGTAGAATTCGAAGTAGTTTTGTTATCTTATCAGTATTATTTTTAGTTTTTTTTATAGAAACACTAAATTACAAACAATATCTTAAGCTCCACCACCAGTCCTAAGTTCAGTCAACATGACAAATATGCATTCATACATTGTGATTCCAATTGCTAAAATGTCATAATGTCAAATTATAATGCTTGACTGACTGATGTCTAAATGTACTGTGCCATTAAGCTTTATTTACATATAATAGTATATCAGATATTTAATATTAGTCTGGTGAGAAAAACTAAAAATGTTATTCATTTCATTTAAATTTTATTAATTTAACATATTTAATATTGGGGGAATCCAAGTTATTTCACGTATTTGAACAATTTTTTTTAAGTAACACAATAGTTACTTTGCCTGGTAATTAGTTACTTTTATAATGATGTAACTCAGTTACTAACTAAGTTACTATTTGCAAGAAGTAACTAGTAACTATAACTAATTACTTTTTTAAAGTAAGATGCCCAACACTGATGTGCACATGCTTGCATTCCAGCTTTTCCATATTTGCATGTGTAAGAATGGAAGATAATGAAAAACCAAGTATAGTATGACCACCCAGTACACTAGGAAATAGCATGCAGATTGTGTTGATCATTCATAAGCTCTAATGCCTGGTTGTTCTCTCATGTCCTTAGGCCCAGAGTGTCTGCAGCTGGTCTAAAAGTTTACGCCTCGTCCTCTATAATGGTGCATGACACTTTAAGGAAGCTTCCTGATGCCAAAGAAAACATAATGACCTTAAGAACAGGTCAGAGATTCTCATTAAACCAAAGCATTACGTAACTCTTCAGTGGCTAACAGCTCAATATGCTAAGTTTCCAAAGACGTGTACTTACACCATCCATCAAAGCTGCCAAATGTAATAAGCCTCACAAAGTAATAATGTTCAGAGTTTATCTCAGTCATCAAAATGCTATTTGACACTTCTCTGTTGTCAGAAACAGACTAAGCCAAAAGAATTTTAGCCTAATGTATTATTAATAACTCACATTAATGTGTTTGCAGATGTCCCGGTGTCAAACCCTGACCTCCTTGTGTGAGGGCTGGTCTACAGAAAAGAGAACTGGATCGACACAACGACAGAATTCACTCGGGAAGTCACGGGACGTGAGAAAAACCTGTCGCTCACCTCTTCTGTCCAAAAGAGCACTGCTCTCCTGCGATGTATGAAAACAATGTACAGTAGATACTTATTTCTTATGCTTTAAGTTTGGAGTTTAAAAAAATGAAAAGCTAGAGGGTGTCATGTTTTCCCTCTCCTGAATAACATATGACTTGCCAGAGTAAACTGCGCCAGATGTTAAGCCACGGGCTGAGGCCAATTTCTTTTTCTTTCATGCGGAATTCATTTCACACAAGCGTTTTCACACTTAGATATTTAATAAAATGTCTGCCACAGCAAAGGTAATGTTGAAGGGAGAAATATACTGGACTAGTAAAGATTTTGTGCTGTAAAAGCTATAAAACACATGGTTGTGGGGTTGAATAACTGACCCTATGAAAACCCCCCTGAATGTTATGACTTGTGACAACATTATTGCATGGAATTTGATTTGGGGACTGAATTTGTCTTTGATATTTCTAGTGGTATGGCGTTTATACATGGTTAGGTTATGATTTAAATAAGCAACTGCATTACGCAACACAGATTGTCAGAAAAGGTCTAGACAGCCGACGGAGTGTGTTGAAGTCAGAGCTAATTTTAAACCATTACTTAAGGGTGCAAGTTGTTGTGATGGCAAATGTGAATAGTGGAATCCGAATCCATTTGGAATAAATGTAAAAAAATAAGACTGCTTCCAATCTTTTACAATCTTTTAGTCTACCATTAGATTGTACCAAGTTTAAAGTTGGTCTTTTTTTAAAGAAATTAGTACTTTTTTTTTTTTTTTGCATTAAATTGATCAATAGTGTCAGTAAAGACATTTATAATGTTACAATAGATTTCCATTTAAAAGATTTTTTTAATGTTCTGTTAGTCAAAGAATCCAGAATCTGGTTTTCACAAAAATATTAAGCAGTATAACTGTTTTCAACATTGATAATGATTAAAAAAAAAACTTCCCTGGCCACCAAGCACCATCAGCATATTAGAGTAATTTCTGAAGGATCATGTGACACTAAAAATTCAGCTTTGTCATCAAGGAATAAATTACATTTTAAAATATATTCAAATAAAAAATATATTGCAACAGTTATTTTAAATGTCAGTAATATAATCTTTTTACTATTGTTTATCAAATTAATGCAGCCTTGGTGAGCATAAAATGCTTCTATCAAAAAAATGTAAAAATCTTACTGATATACACTACCAGTCAAAAGTTTTTAAACAGCAAGATTATTAATGTTTAAAGAAGTCTCTTCTGCTCACCAAGCCTGCGTTTATTTGATCCAAAGTACAGCAGAAACAGTAATATTGTGAAGTTTTTCTTACTATTTAAAATAATTTCTTTCAATTTGAATATATTTTAAAATATAATTTATACCTGTGATTTTAAAGATGAATTTTTTGCATCATTACTCCACTCTTTAGTGTAACATGATTCTTCAGAAATCATTGTAATATGCTTATTTGCTGTTCAAGAATAGAAATTAGTACTTTTATTTAGCAAGTCTGCTTTAAATTAATCAAAAGTGATGATTAAGACATTTATAATGTTACAAATGATTTCTATTTCAGATAAATTCTGTTCTTCTGAACTTTATATTCATCAAAGAAACCTGAAAAAATTCTACTCAGCTGTTTTCTACATAATAATAGTAATAATAAATGTTTCTTGAGCAGCAAATCAGAATATTAGAATGATTTCTGAAAGATCATGTGACTGGAGTAATGATGCTAAAAAATAAGCTTTGAAATCACAGAAATAAATTACATTTTAAAATATATTCAAATGGATATTTCAAATTTGACTGTTTTTCTGTATTTAGGATAAAATAAATGCAGGCTTGGTGAGCAGAAGAGACTTCAAAAAACATTAAAAGTCTTACTGTTCAAAAACTGTTGACTGGTAGTGTATCAGTGAGGCAGAGTATGTGCTTTGCAATAAACAAAAATACTTTGCTATGGGAAAATGTGGTTTAAGTAGTATTCTAGAGCTACTGTCTAGAAAAAAAATCAACATTTTCTTTTTAGGCCAAACTTAGACACATATTTGACTGGTTTTCATCAAAAACAGCAGAGCCGTGACTTGACATCAGAACAGTTCTGCGGATATTTTGACCGATACGAGTCTTTAAAAAATGATGGACGATTTTGCTAGATATTTTCACTTTGTAAGTCAGTGGTTTGTAATCCTTCCAAAGATTTCCCCAGCTATAGACAGCATGACATTGCTCTTTCAGGAACGTGATGCATAAAACCATGAGTTAAGAGGAAGGCAAGTTAGAAAGTAGATAATGAGCTGCAACGCTATACGTCGTGGCCTGTTTGACAGGATACTCAGTGCTATTTATTTATTTTTTTTCACATTGTGATTTTGTGATGGAGGATATGGTGAACTTTATCTTTGCACAGCTGTTTAAACCCAATGTTCCAGGAAGCGTTCTTAATGTACTACATTATTATTTTTTCATTTTTACTTCGCAAATGGTCTTTAATTGCATCGAAAAAGACACACAGCACACCTCACAAAGTCACTTGTGACGTCATTAAAATATGTTCTGACAACATGGCCAGACATTGTACATCCTGTACAGCATAACTTTAGTTTTTAGTCAGTGCTTGGGGAACTGTAAATTACACATAAACCTTAACAGACTGTAAACCCAGACAGCAAGCTAACAGTCAATAGTCTCAGTGAAAGGTCCTTTTGGAAAAGTGACAACCTGAACAAAACCAGAACCTCTGGACAAAGCTGTTCAGCTTCTACATGGTGGACGTAGAATCTTGGGTAAATGGGTAAAATTTGAGAGGGAGGGAGATTTTGTTGCGTTCTCTTAGAGCTCCAAAAAGCTTGGAATGAATGTAAGGGAGATAATGACAAAATACAGGTGAAAAATTACTTGATTGCATATTATCTTGTTAGTCAGTCCACAAATTAGCTTCAGCCTCAGTAATTAGACAGTAAACATCTCGCTCCCTCAGACATCACTACAAAATAACACTGCAGATAAAATTCACAAGGGAGAGTTTTTGTTGTTGTTGTGTTTTTAGAGGTCCAAAAAACGTGGTGTGTGAGGGAAATCGCAAAACGATAAAGGTGAAAAGTTACTTGATTGGTGTATTATCTTGTCTATCAGTCTGCAAATTGGCTTCAGCTTTAGTAATTAGATTGTAACAACTGTCTTACACAGACATCACCAAATGTGATCATGTCTGATTCAAACAAATGAACTAATTTGCATAGTCTTGATGAGCCTTTGGCGTTTTAATCGAGGGGTTGCGCTTACATCATTATCTGGTCAGTTACCCAGATGTGTAGCCATATTCACTCTTAAAAATAAAGGTGCTTCACGATGCCATAGAAGAACCTTTTTTGTCTAAATGGTTCCATAAAGAACCTTTAACATCTGAAGGACCATTCTGTTTCACAAAAGGTGCTTTGTGGTGAAAGAAGGTTCTTCAGATTATAAAAAGGTAAGAAAGTGATGGTTCTTTAAAGAACCGTTGACTGAATGGTTCTTTGTGGAATCAAAAATGGTTCTTCTATGGCATCGCTGTGAAGAACCTTTTAAAGCACCTTTATTTTTAAGAGTGTTGGCGAAACTCGGTTCTAAACAACAGCATGGATTGCACAGTTAATGTACTCATGAATATGTTGTTCTGCTAATTTATGAGCTTTAAAAATTGTAAAAAATTTGCGGAAGCTGCTAAATCATATAGAGGGGGACTTAGTAACCAGGAAATGGCGCAATATTTTGTCAAAATAAAGTTAATAGGTGGTAAAGATGCATACGAGCAGTATTAATTAAGATATTAGGCTAAAATTTCACCTACCTGACCGGAAATGAGAAAAAGGATGAATGTTGTCAAGATTCTTGCCCTGGAAATCCTGGTTCAGTTTGGCCAACCACAAACGCCTTTTGTTTCTCAGGCAGCTATTTGCACACTTCTCCCTGATTTGTTATAACTTTTGGAAGTCTATAGTACTCCAAATGTTTTTCCCAGTCCGACCGATTAGTACAGCCCAAAACATGACAATAATTGACCATTTTCAGCAGCAATAATCAGCAAAATATGCAAGTTTCGTTTGGTTCAGTGGCATTGTTTACGCCCCGTGCCGGCAATATGGCCAACTGATGCATTGTGAAAACATGGATCAGCTTTAGTAATTAGATTGTAAACAACTCTCTCACTCAGACATCACCACATGTGATTATGTCTGATTCAAGCTAATTAAATAATTAGCATAAACTTAATGAGCCTTTGGTGTTTTAATAAGTAGTGTGTTATTACTTGCATGGTGACAGTACCAACATGTTCTTTAACGTTTTCAAGCATTTTTCAAAGGTTTCTCATTCACACTGAAATGTCAAAGGTCCACTGAAGTGCTTTGAAAAATGCAAGTTTTTCTATGTGTTGGCGTAATTTCAGCTAAAACAGCAAGACAGGGTGGCAGTCCCACCCCCTTTTTAAAATAGCCAATAGCATTTTGTTTATATCACAGCTTTGGCCAGATGTAAAATAAAGTATTCTGTTGAACCCATATGGGTCTGTTATGTTTTGTGGTCTGCGCCGATTCATGCATACAATCCACTTTGTTTTATCGTGTCTCTTGATCTGAGGAGACATATTTACTCTGTTTCGTTCACTGTCTCCAATATAGTGCACTATGTGAAAATACCATTGATTCACCTTATAGAAAATACGAACACTGTGATCAGAAGTGACCAATTTCAGCTGCAGCTTGAGTGTCTATTTATAGTGTAGGGGGCGGGCCCTTCAGATTCTAGAGAGGATTTGATTGGACAGAAAGTTTGATGAGAAGCTGAAGTGCAGGGTGATGTCATCAAAATCGTTGATCTATATTGGTGGAAGTTAGAGACTGTAAGTTTTGAATGTTTATATCTTGTAAATGCAAATTTTGTCATTGTTTTGGAGCACACCTTAGGGGCAACATACTCATACTAAAAGGCAAAAAACTTCAATTTTGATTTCATAGGGACTTTAAATTCCCTTTACTGCGCATGTGTTAAGCCTAAAAGCTCACTGAGACAATACACATGGAACAGACATGATATGTTATCTCACTGTCTCACTGTTTACTGAGATCCAGGTCGCATTTACTCACCATTTTATGTCTAATTTAAAACGCAACTGCCTTCATGTTTTGCCACAAACAGCAATCGTGAGTAAACGTTCTGTCATCTTTGCAGGACAGTGATATTAAGAGTGTACAGAGTAACATGTGTAGCAACAGTGCGAAGGTGAATAGCAAATAATAGCAAGGTTGTCAGGTTTTCACAACCAAACCCGCCCAGTTGCTATTTAAAACAAGCCCAATTGACCCTTCGCAAAAACCTGCCCTCATTAGTTACTAGTGCTATGTCTGAAACTACTGCTCTCACACTACACATCAGTGAAAAATACATAGCAGAACATAGAGGAAACTGACAACATGCGGACAGACAAGACAGAGCAGGTTACTTCTGGTATGAAAGTAAATCTTAGCTTAAAAATGTTGTAAGTTTTTAAGAAATTCTAACAATAAATACTATTTTGTGTCTCTTCAATGTTTTGTGAAAGATCAGTGTATTGCCTTATTAGATTAATCACCACAGAAACCGATCGTCTTTTCTTCTTCACTTAAAGCAAGAAAAAACATGAATGGAAATCAGGACGTATTTTATTTCAACTGTGGAAAACTGTCAATTCACATAAGTTTTCAAGTTTAAGCCCACCGACGTTAAGCTACTCTCCTGTCTGATTCGGCGTTATGATTGGTCAGATCGCCTGTCAATCAAGATGTTTGCAAAGGTTCATCTGTGTTTAAAAATCGCCTTCTGGGGGGGGTAAAATACATGTTTTTTGGCTGGGTTTTCATGGTAATATTTGCATTTCAGGGGCTAAATATCACGTTATTGGTGTCGCTTCAAACCCCAGACATGAAAAGCAACTCTTGGCAACTCTTGTTAAAATAGCCCAATTCCACGGGAAAACCGCAGATTTGGCAACACTGCATAATAGGAACAAGACTGTTATAAACATAGATATCTTTTGGTACAATATGCGTCACATGACTAAACATGAGTCATTGTTTTCCGAAGCACCCGTTTTCACCATCCACACTACAACGTCAAAACAGTGTTTTCTAATTTATCCACTTTGGAGGGCGTTTTCAAAAACCTCAATTTTCCTTGACAAAAACGCCCTCTTAGTGTGTACGGAAGGCCAAAACGAAGAGAAAAAGATGCATAAATCATAACCAAACAAACAGAAAATAATTGTCGTCTCATTTCTGAAGTCCACCACACGCCACTGATTAGCTTGATACATGAGATAGGTTTTCTTCGCTTGTTTGTTACTAAATTAAATGATCCAAATAACTGAATCGAAATTGCTGAAGAAATTGTTTGAAATCATACCAAATAAAACACGAACATTATTTGGATTTCATTACACAGACACATTTGGAGAATCCTTATTAAAACCACATGGAGGAGGAAATGCTTCTCTCCAAACAAACGGCATCAGTTTGGAGCTTTTGGCGAAGGGAACGGTGTGATGCTCTGTGTATAAAAAAAAAGCTACTCTGGTATGTCAGTAACAGTAAACAAGGGTGGGTTGGGTTTTATATCAAACATAAAAAAGTGATCTGGAAATGGCAGTCAAAAACCTGAGTTCAGTTGAAGTGCAGGCTTAACATCAAACTCCAATAATATGGAGTTATTCCAGATCTATTCGCAGAAGAATTATTTGTGAATCTATTTAAAGTATTTAGATTAAAAAAAAAAAGATATAGATCCATATATGGCTACGGGTACTTGACTTCAGCTTTGCTGTGAAATGTTTTGCTTCTTACAGGTGGTCTTAAAGGGTCTGTAATTTTCTGACCTGGTTTGGGGTCACATGCCGCTCTGTTTTGCAATCTGCAAAGTGCCTTTGAAGTCTGCACAACGACACATTCTCAAACTCCTTCTCCTGCTACGCTTGCATGTAATTAAATTGTGAATACCAACACAAGTCAAAGGGTACATTTGATTAGGACATTGGGAAGAGTTTCATTCTTTTAAGATGAAAAGCCTTCCAAAGAAATCACTGATTTATTGGATAAAGACAGGCAAAATATTTAACATTTTTGAATAAAGTCCCTGTGAGCCTACAGCCTCTGCTAAGACATTTTACACTTATCCATGTGTTGTTTTCGTCAATCAGCAGCCTTGGAAAGTAAGAGTTGTTTCATTTGAAATAATTTGTAAAATGCATGTGAGAAGAAAGCCAAGAGATGTTCATCTTCCAGCCGTTCTGTCCAAAAGACTACTTTGTCTAAAAGCAAGAAAGCATTTTCCAATGTAATACACTTTCTTTTTATTACAGATTATACAGATAGCATAATTTTTTTTTTAAAAATTGAACTGCAAATGCATATGAATGCACATAAAAATCATATGATTTAGTTGGTCCTCCTTATGCTTTAACAACAGCATGAAATCCACAGCTTTGTGTAAAACTAGCATCTGGTTAAAAAAACACCTTGAGTTAGAAAACCTTAGTGATGATTTGTTTATAATTATAATTAAAGGTATTCTTAAGGATGCTTAAAGGGATAGTTCACCCAAAAATGAAAATTCTGTAATTAATTACTCGTCCTCATGTGGTTCCAAACTTGTAAGATTTTATTCATCTTCTGAATACAAATTAAAATATTTTTGATGAAATCCAAGAGCTTTGACCCTGCATAGACAGCAACGCAACTGACACGTTTAAGGCCCAGAAAGGTAGTAAGGACATCATTAAAATAGTCGACGTGACGTCAGTGGTTCAACCTTAATTTTATGAAGCTACGAGAATACTTTTTGTGCGCAAAGAAAACAAAATAACAACTATATTCAACAATTCAGATGACGCGCTTTCTGACGTAGAACCTTTAGGCTTTCTGCTACAGATTTATCAGCAGTTTTTGACTATTTTGCTCTGAAATGGCACTGCATAACAAGACAACATCCTCTGTAGGGCAATATACTTCAGCTGTTTCCCTTTTACATGCTTCGTTAACATGCCATGAGAGTGTCGGACATAAATTTAAATCACTGTCAGCTCTGCCCTCCTTTGGCTGTGGCACCTTGCATGTGTTTAAACACTTTTCCTGTCCCTCCTTTACCTCTCCATATGGTTTTTGGAAGATTTTGGGTGTGTCCAAAATGTTCACCTCATGCAATGATTGTAATATGATTTTCCACCGCCCTGCCCTGGTGCAAAGGAACCCACAGCTGTAGTAACAGCCCCTGACCTCCTTCCCAAGCGCGGGGGCGCCATCTGGACCCCGTTAGCTTTACTTGCCAGTCAAGTCCTGTTCCTCCCAGAGGGCTCCTCATAGGCAACCGCAGATGAACAACTCAGCATAAAAGCCAAGACCCTCCTCTTCATCCCACGCCATGCTGCCATTTTTCTCTAATTGTGCTTGGAGGACATCTCGAGGAGGCTGCAACTGCTTATATGCTCAGTTATATAAACGCCTCTGCTGTCTCCATGTAGTCTCATGTGTGGCATTGTTTGCATTTATGGTAATTAGATGGAATGACAACTCTAGGCATGCCAAGTGTGATGCAAGGCTTTTTTCTGCATGATGTTTGTTGCATGACATGTAAGTTTGTTTGTCTGTATAATTGCTTGCCTCCAGGTTGGTCTGGAATGGAGTGTAGGGTAATCACTGTGATGTCAATTATTATGTGTCTGGTTAATGTATGTTATTAAGCAAATACAGTTGAGGTCAAAAGTTTACATACACCTTGCAGAAACTGCAAAATGTTAATTATTTTACCAAAATTAGAGGGAAAATATGTGTTATTTTTTTTTATTTAGTACTGACCTGAATAAGATATTTCACATAAAAGATATTTACATAATAGTCCACAAGAGAAAATAATAGTTGAATTCATAAAAATGACCCATTCAAACGTTTACATACTCTTGACTGTGTTACTGTGTTGTTACCTGAATGATCCACAGCTATTTTTTTGTTTGTTTGTTTAGTGATAGTTGTTCATGAGTCCCTTGTTTGTCCTGAACAGTTAAACTGCCCGTTGTTCTTCAGAAAAATCCTTCAGGTCCCACTTATTTTTGTGTATTTGAACCCTATTCCAACAACGACGATATGATTTTGAGATCCATCTTTTCACACTGAGGACAACTGCGAGACTCATATGCAACTATTACAGAAGGTTCAAACACTCACTGATGCTTCAGACGGAAAAACAATGAATTGAGAGCTGGGGGGTGAAAACTTTTGAACAGAGTGAAGATGTATACATTTTTCTTATTTTGCCTAAATATCATATTTTTTCATTTAGTGCTCCCCTTCAGAAGCTACAGAAGATACTTACATGTTTCCCAGAAGACAAAATAAGTTAAATCTTTCCTTATCTTCACATTCAAAAGTTTTCACCCCCCGGCTCTTATGCATTGTGATTCCTTCTGGAGCATCAGTGAGCATTTGAACCTTCTGTAATAGTTGCATATAAGTCCCTCAGTTGTCCTCAGTGTGAAAAGATGGATCTCAAAATCATAGTCATTGTTGGAAAGGGTTCAAATACACAAAAATGCTGAAAAACCAAAGAATTTGTGGGACCTGAAGGATTTTTCTGAACAATAGCAGTAAATGAGCCATCTGTCTAATTCCTTCAGCCTTTTGCAAAAACAAAAGTGGTGAGGCTATGCGACTGCATTTCGAAAGCATTCTGTACAGAGAATGTAAAATGCATGGAGGCAGGCATGATTTCCAAACATCAGACATCCAATTTGACTATTGTTTCCAAAATTACGAGGAACGATTTAATATGTTTTCTATGGTCACCCTGAAATAAGAAACCTTTATAAGCAATGTGGTTAAATGGGCAAAACAATAAAAATACAGACTGTATTAAGTCATTATACAAGACAAAACAGGCCACTGTAGCTTTTTTCCCCATGCTCTTTGACAAGGTTCATGCAGTGAGACGCTGAACCAGTTACTGAGTAGAAATGGCAACTCAACTGAGCCACAAAAAAGCAGCTTTATTTCACAATAGATAAAAATAAACAAGCTCATTTGGACGTAAAGAGAATGACTTCCAGACCACAAAGATTACACTGACGCCTCCCTCTGACAGCCCCTCAACCGCAGTCTGATTCTGGGACTGAAACCACCACACCCCCCGTTCAGGCTCCTTAAAGTGTTTTGCTGTGAGTGTCATCGAGAAAGCAGGCGACTGTTTGTATAAAGTGCTTGATTTGCATTTGCCAGTGATTTCACTCTCTGGAGGCAGATCTAAACTCGTGAACTCTTGTGTGGAACAGTCTTGAGAGAGGAGACTTGTTTGTAAGTGATGTTTTATTTTGGATGCAATGCTGATATCCTGTGCTGTTGTGCTCGATGGTTTCTCTTGGGCTTGTATTCAAAGATTCAGAATCATATGGCCGAGTTCCCAAGTGAATTTCAGAGACAGACAGCGCCAAGAGTTTTTCGGACTGATGGCGAGCATCACATGACCTTGATTTAATGGTTCCCTCTGGTGCAATCCACACATATTCTCCAGCTTTCCACACATGCCTGACCTGCAGTGTGCATTTCCTACAAAAATGTCTCTGAAGAAGGAATTTTTACTTTGTCCTCCTTAGGATTGTTGAACTTCTGACCCGACTCTGCTGTGGAAATGCTGTTCTAATACTTGTGTTGATATGAACATTCAATTACAAATAACTTTATGTCTGTCTTACTAGCTACATCTGCTTTCCCTGCTGAAAAAAATCAGCTCAGGTTTATTGCTGTTTTGGAGCAAGCTGGTTTCTAGTGTTGTTATTGTTTCCTAAAGGTAAAACTTAAAGGGATAGTTCACCCAAAAATGAAAATTTGATCATTAATTACTCACCCTCATGTTGTTCCAAACCTGTAAGACCTTCGTTCATCTTTAGAACACAAATTAAGATTTTTTGATGAAATCCAAGAGCTCTCTGACCCTCCATAGACAGTAAGGGTCCTTCCACATTCACAGGGTTAGAAAGCTCTTGGATTTCATCAAAAATATCATAATTTGTTTTCCGAAGACGAACAAAGGTCTTATGGGTTTGGAGCAACATGAGATATTTATTGACAGAATTTTCATTTTTGAGTGAACTATCTTACTATCTTACTTTGGGTGAACTATCTCTTTAAATGATGTATTGTCTTTAATTGAAAAAAGCTAAAATTATAAAAATAAAAATTCTTACCCTTATAAAAAGAAGTACACTTTAGCACACTAAATAAAAAAATTATTGCACAAATAATGCACTTTAAAAGAATACAAGTGTGAACTAAATATAATGTTTTCAGAAACATAAGTGCATATTATTTGTAATTAAATTACAATAAATATATTACAAAAATAACTGTCAATGTTATTATTGTACCATTAAATTGTCTTATTTTGGTCTTATTTGATTAGTCTAAAATAAAATAATTATGGCGTAGTGATTAAAATGTTATGAACTTTTAAAATTTTAATATATATATATATATATATATATATATATTTTTTTTTTTTTTTTTTAAATTTAATATTGATTCAAGCGGTATTTAGACCCTTAGATTATGAAATTTTAGTAAGTGATAAAATTACAAATAAAGAAATACAATAAACAAATTACAAAAATAATTTCTGTTGTCTTGAAAAATATGGACAAATTGTATTTCTAAAAATGTACTGACAAGCAGTTATGGTACACTAAAATTTGAAAAACCTGAACAACTTATTTAAAAAAGAAAGAAGGAAAGAAAGAAGACTGAAATGAAAATTAGAAATGTTTTCTTGGCAACTAACTAAAATAAATAAGTTAAATCAGTTAAACAGAGCTGAATTACTAAAACTATAACTGAAATAAAATAAACTAAATCTAAACTGAAATATAAAAAAAATGACAGAAGCACATAAGAAAATTACCAAAACTTGAACTAAAATAAAAACTTAAATTAAATTAAAATTAAATTAAATTCATAAATACAATAAATATTACTGAAATAACATTGGTGTCTAGCTAATCCAAGCTAGTTTAGGTTGATGATATGTATTATGCTGAAATAAACATTTTACAAGCAATACATCAAATTTATTTCAATAATATAGGGGGAAATATTTGTACTTTATTGTTATTATGCATTTGAATGGCCGCCAATGGAGAAAGATGCTTTTTTCCATCAGATGCTGTAGTTGCAATATAAGCCAGCAGGGGCTAATTAGTAGCATGAACATGAACCAGTTTGGACCAGCTAATGAGAAACCAGGAAACAAGTTTTGAAAAATAACTTCCACCTTAAAGGGATAGTTCACCCACAAATGACAATTCTGTCATTAATTACTCACCCTCACGTCTTTCCAAACCCGTAAGATCTTCGTTCTTCTTCGGAACTCAAATTAAAATATTTTTGATGAAATCTGAGAGCTTTCTGACCCTGCATAGATAGCAATGTAATTGACACGTTCAAGGCCCAGAAAGGTAGTAAGGACATCGATCAAATAATCCATGTGACATCAGTGATAATTTTTGTATTGAATATGATAGTACTGCTGCTGTTTATGCAGGGTCAGAAAGCTCTCGAATTTCATCAAAAATATCTTCATTTGTGTTCCGAAGATAAACTAAGGTCTTACGGGTTTGGAACGACATGAGGGTGAATAATTAATGACACAATTTTCATTTTTGGGTAAACTGTCACTTTAAGCTGATTTTAGCTGTATTTTCTAGCAGTGTTTTTAAAATAAAAGCAAGGTGATACAAGGGTTTGACTGGAAATCTGCTGCTGCTGGTGTAAGATTTGTATGTGTGCCAGAGGAATTTGTGTTGTCAGCTGGCTGGGTTGAACAGATCAGTAGGTCACGTCTCTGTTGATCTTGTCCAATCACTGTGTCAGGGGCCTCTGGAGTGAATCAGCAGCATGAAGTACGCTGCCGATAAGTTAAGCACAAAATAAACCTCTAACCGTACCCATGAGGACTGATCATGTGTTGTGAAGAATGAAGCTGGAGAGTTGCTCTCTACTGGCTTCTAACCTCACAAATAAGTGCAGAAATCTCCTCTGGTTAATGTTCATAATGTCTGTAATTATCGTAGCTTATGTGGTTGGAAATGGTTGTAGATATTGTGCATATTGGATTACAAATGTGGCTAGTTCACAAGGTAATCTCGGATTTGTTTTTGTTGAACTGCAGAATGCATATTTAACTTTTTTTTTTCCCCTTTAGAATTCATAATAGTTAAATGATGTCATCCCAAAAATGTTGAAGTCCAAACATGGATTATGTGAGGGTTAGATTTAGGGATAGAGCATATAAAATATTATAGAGGGTTTGCACTTACGTCACGTTTTGGTCAGTTACCTGAATGCACAGCCATATTGGAGATACTTGGATGTAAACAACAGCATGGATTGCATGGTTAATGTACTACTGAATACGTTGTTCTGCTAATTTATGCCACAGAAAAACATGTGGAAGCTGCTGAATCTTACAGAGAAGGACTTAGTAGGCAGGAAAGGGTGCAATATTTTGACAAACTAAAGTTAATAGGTGGTAAAGATACATACGAGTAGTATTAATTAAGATATTAGCCTAATATTTTACCTACTTGACCGGAAATGATAAGAACAAACATAAATGTTACGAAGATTCTTGCCCTGGAAATCCTGGTTCAGTTTGGCCAACCACAAATGCCTTTTGTTCCTCAGACAGTTTTTTGCACTCTTCTTTTGTTATAACTTTTGGCAGTCTTTAGTACTCTACATGTTTTTCCCGATTAGTACAGCCCAAAACATGACAATAATTGACCATTTTCAGCAGCAATAATCAGCAAAATATGCAAGTTTCGTTTGGTTCAGTGGCTGTGTTTACGTTTAGTGCCGCCAATATGGCCGACTGATGATGCGTCGTGAAAACAATAAAAAATGCAAGAAATAATACTGAAATAACATTGGTTTTTAGCTCCAAGCTAGTTTAGGTTGTTGATATTTTTTGCACTCTTCTCTTTTATTTGTTATAACTTTTGGCAGTCTATAGTACTCCAAATGTTTTTCCCGGTCCGACCAATTATTACAGCCCAAAACATGACAATAATTGACAAGTTTTGTTTGGTTCAGTGGCTGTGTTTACATTCAGTGCCGCCAATATGGCCGACTGATGATGTGTCGTGAAAACAATAAAAAATACAATAAATAATTGTATTAATTGTATTAAATAATTAAATGTAAACACAGCCACTGAACCAAATGAAACTTGTTAACTTGTCAAGCACATTTTGCTGATTATTGCTGCAACATGGTAAATTATTGTCATGTTTTGGGCTGTAAACACAGCGGCTGTGTTTATATTCAGTGCCGCCAATATGGCCGTGGTGAAAGCACTTTATTAGATATAAAAATAATAGAAGGTGGACAATGAAAACATTTTATTTGATGTTGTTGTTAAATGTGCACATTTTGTATATGACATGAGCCATTTTGACCTTTGGATCGTTTTGTTATTATTAGGTCTAATGAAAATACTAAAATTGAAGTCTTTTTAAAAATTAGCCAGCTATTACTACCATGACAACTATAAAATTGGAATTAAACTAACATATAAACTTTAGGGGTTTGGTATTTTTAAAAGAATGTTGTTTTGCTCACCAAGGCTGCATTTATTTGATTAAAAATACTGTAAAAACATTAAAATTGTGAAACATTATTACAATTTTTAATAATCTTAAAATGTAATTTATTTCTGTGATGCAAAGCTGATTTTTCAGCATCATTACCCGAGTCAAAAGTGTCAAAAGTGTCATAAGAAATCAGAAATCTAACTTGCTAATTCTAACTTGCTGATTTGGTGTTTCTTCTTATTATTAATGTTAAAAACGTCAAAAGTTGTGCTAATAAATATTTTTGTGAAAACTGAAACTTTTTTTTTTGGAAAATAATTGATAAATAAAAAAAACTGTATTTTTGTAATAGTGTAAAAGTCTATTCTGTCTCTTTTGATCATTTTAATGCATGCTTGCTGAATAAATTATTAATTTCTTACCAAAAACGATAATCCTGAAATACACTACCAGTCAAAAGTTTTTGAACAGTAAGATTTTAAGTCTCTTCTGCTGACCAAGCCTGCAATACAGCAAAGCCAAAACACAGCAAAATCAGTAATATTGTGAAATATTTTTTACTATTTTAAATAACTGTTTTCTATTTGAATATATTTTAAATTGTAATTTATGCCTGTGATCAAATCTACATTTTCAGCATCATTACTCCAGTCATGTCACATGATCCTTCAGAAATCATTCTAATACGCTGATCTGCTGTTCAAAAACATTTTATTAGTATTAGATATACATCAATATTTAAAACACCTGAGTACATTTTTTCAGGATTCTTTGATGAATAGACAGATCCAAAGATCAGCTTTTATCCAAAATAAAAAGCTTTTGTAACATTATACACTATACCATTCAAAAGCTTGAGTCAGTATATATATATATTTTTTTTATTTTTGGAAAGAAATTATAGAAATGAATACTTTTATTTAGCAAGGATGCTTTAAATTGATCCAAAGCGATGATACCATTTATAATCTTACAAAAGATTCTATTTCAGATAAACACTGCTCTTCTGAACTTTCTATTCATCAAAGAAACCTGAAAAAATATTAAGCTGTTTTCAAAATAATAATAGTAATAATAAATGTTTTTTGAGCAATAAATCAGAATATCAGAATGATTTCTGGATCATGTGACTGGAGTAATGATGTTCAAATATCAGCTTTGAAATCACAGGAATAAATTACATTTTAAAATATATTCAAATAGAAAAGAGTTATTTTAAATAGTAAACATATTTCAAAATGTTACTGTTCTTGCTGTACTTTGGATCAAATAAATGCAGGCTTGGTGAGCAGAAGAGACTTCTTTAAAAAAAAACTATAAAAATCTTGACTGGCAGTATTGCTTATACAATACAATGATGAGAAGGCCTGAACCTACTGAAATGGTGCTCTGCTTACTTTACAAATTAAGTTAACGCTTCATAATCCTGACCCTTTGACCGTTTGTGTTGTTTTTCCCAGCGGTTCAGAAAACAGCACTTTATCTCATTGTTTGAGATCATCTCACTCCCCGACTGTGCAGGACCTGTTCAATCATCCCCATGTGTCCTCCACATTTCCTCACATCACAGTGGCTCATCTCCAGGCCTGTTCTTCACTGCACCCACTTTATGACCTTGTTTGCTTTTGTTAAAGGCTCCAGCTGGCCTGACCGGTTCGGAAGACCACAGAGGCACATCCCTTTTCATTTTGTGCGGCGGTCCACACTTCTCATTGCTTTTCTGCCTCTTTATCCCAGTGTGAGTGCGTGTGTGGTCCCTGCCAACAGATTTGGCCGCAGTGCATGCTAATGGCCAGTGAAGATGTGAAGTATAGCTGACAGGGTCTAGTTCGTGCCCCACAGCCACATCTAGAGAGACTTTTTGTTCTAAACATGTGGTTAATGGAGCAGACAGGTTATGTGTGGCAGGGCCCCAGCCACCCAGCGGAGGTCTAAGCTAACGGCAGACGATTGGACTGAATGAGTGTTTCTTAAGGTTTCAGGAAGTTTTCTCTGCTTGATTGATGCTAACTTCAGCTACAGGGCAGTTATGTGTATACATGGTCTGATAGTCCAAAAGAAATCCTCCCTACACTCTTAAAATAAAGTCTCCAAATGAGGGTTTTTAGTGCCATAGAAGAACTGTTTATTGACTGGTTCACTGAAAGAACGTTTATTTCTTTATCATTATCCACTATAATCTGAATCCATTATCCATCTTATTTTTCAGTGTGGAAGTAAGCCGTTTTCTGGTAATGTGTGAGACTTCCGGTTCATAAGATGCTGTGGGGAAATAACGAGAAAAATAACGAAGTGCAGTAAACGGTAAAATTATTTGCGCTACAAACCACTGTGTTCATAATTAAGATAATACATTAAAATAATATGGCAAGACACACCACTTTGCATTGCAGTATCAAGCAACAAATTGATTTGGATTGGTATAATATAAAATAAAATAAAAATTATGGCATAGTGATTTGAACTTGATAAACTTTTAATAATTAAAAATAACATTTTAACATTGTAAAATCATATAAACCAGGGATTCAAGCTGTATTTAGACCTTTAGATTATAATTTTTTTTTTTTTTTAGTAAGCATTGATAAAATTACAAATCAACACCAATAAAAAACCTTTATTTTTCAGGGTGTAGAGACACGGATACCATTGTCAATGTTATTATTGTACCACTAAATTATTTTGGTTTGGATTTATCTGATGGGTCTGAAACCAATTGAAATAAAAATAAAATAAAGTAAATTTAATAATTATGGCATAGTGATTTACATTTTATAAACTTTAAAAAATGAAAACTAACATTCTAACATTGCTAAATCATATAGATCAGGGAATCAAGATGTATTTAGACCTTTAGATTATGAAATTTCAGTAAGCGTTGATAAAATTCCAATTTAATGGCAATAAATAAACTTTATTTAGACACGGATAGCACTGTCAATGTTATTATTGTAGCACTAAATTAATTCAGGTCTAAAATAAAATAAAATAAAATAAAATAATGCCATAGTAATTTACATGTTAAAGTAAAATGAACTTTTAAAAATTAAATGATTTGCATGGGTCTAAAACAAAATAAAAATATAAAATAAAAAAAAATAAATGCCATAGTAATTTAAATTTTAAAAAGTAAATAAAATTTTAAAAAATAAACTTTTAAACATAACATTTTAACATTGTAAAATCATATAAATCAGGGATTCAAGCTGTATTTAGAACTTTACATTATGAAATTTCAGTAAGCACTGATAAAATTTCTAATTGATGCCAATAAAGAACCTTTAAAAGGTTTAAAAGAACCTTTTAAAGGTATAGAGACACAGATACCACTGTCAATGTCATTATTGTACCACTAAATTGATTTTGGACGGGTCTTATTTGATGGAAATAAAAAAATAAAAAAATAAAATAAAATAAAATAAAATTGACAAACTTTTAAAAATTAAAAATAACATTTTAACATTGCAGAATCATATAAATCAGGGATTCAAGTTGTATTTAGAAACTTAGATTATCAAAATTTAGTAACCCTTGATAAAATTGCAAACTGATGCTAATAAAGAAATTTTATTTTTAAGGGTGTAGAGACAAGGATCCTTGCTGCCTGCTTCTGAAAAGGTTTCCTGGAAACATTTTTTGTTTTAATGAATTCACTGGCAAAAGGGAAATGAATCAGGACACATGCAAGCCAGACTCAAACAGCTCTGACATTAAAACGACTTTGAATTGTGCACCATTATTCAATTAATCTGTCATTTTGATTAATTCTCAGTTTATTTACTTGTCTCCACACAAAATTACCCCAGAAGTGTATGTGCCACTATCGTGACATTTGACATTAATTTGATTTAGTCTTTCAGACAATGTAACTCCAAGCTTAAATCCAATTTGCTTTAATACAAGACTCCCTTTTGTAAATGTGTCCCTGGAAAGGCCTGTGTTATAACAGTGCAATGCCACTGGCTTGAAAAGAATGTGACTGAATCTTTCCTATAAACAAACCAGAAACATCCTGCCAGTGAAGGACATCTGAGGTGGCCGTCCAAGGTCATATTTTCCAATCCAGCCTTGGACAGGAGACGCCGCTTTTGCAGAATAAATTTTCTTTTGTGTCTGTCTGTACCGCAACAAGTGTGTTCGCTCTTTAGGAGGATGTGGTCTGTCAGCTTCTCGATTTCTGATCGCTAAGCCACAACATACCAATGTCAATGTTAGTTTTGAACCACTAAATTAATATGGATGGGTCTTATTTGATTTAAAAAAATAAAATAACAAAAATAAAATAAAATAAAATAAAAATTATAGCATAATGCTTAAAAAATTAAAAATAGCATTTTAACAGTGCAAAATCATAGTTCAAGCTGTATTTAGACCTTTAGGGTATGAAATTTTAGTAAGCAAAATCATAGTTCAAGCTGTATTTAGACCTTTAGGGTATGAAATTTTAGTAAGCGCTGATAAAATTGCAAATAGATGCCAATAAAGAACCTTTATTTTTAAGGGTGTAGAGACATGGATACCATTGTCACTGTTATTATTGTACCACTAAATTGATTTGGATGGATCTAAAATAAAATAAAATAAAATAAAAATTATGGCATAGTGCTTTAAATTTTATAAACTTAAAAAAAAATTAAAAATAACATTTTAACAGTGCAAAATCATATAAATCAGGGGTTCAAGCTGTATTTAGACCTTTAGGGTATGAAATTTTAGTAAGCGCTGATAAAATTGCAAATAGATGCCAATAAAGAACCTTTATTTTTAAGGGTGTCGAGCCACGGATACCATTGTCACTGTTATTATTGTACCACTAAATTGATTTGGATAGGTCTAAAATAAAATGAAATAAAGCTAAATAAAATAAAATAACGTAAAATTTAAAAAAAATATATATGGCATAGTGATTTAAATGTTACAAACTTCAAATTAAAAATATTTTACAATTGAAAAATCATATAAAATAAATAGAAATCATATAAAATAAAATAAAATAAATATTCTGGTATAGTACTTACATTTTATAAACTTTAAAATTTATAAACTTTTTTAATTTTAAAAAATAAGATAATAATTTAATGTTTCTTGGTAAAACATGGCAAAATAACATAAGTCAGTGTTTCAGGCTGTATTTAGACTTTTAAATTAGCAATTAAATCTCATAAAAGAAATAAATGTCACGAAACGGCTCGAGTAATCTTTAGTTTGAGGTTCATGATCACTGTTATCCTTTTAAATAAATTCAATAAATTCATGCTTAAATGAAGTAATGGCCTTTACTCTGACATTAAAGTAAACGAAGGCAACGTATTTCTCTTCAGACTGAATGGAAGTGATCGCCAATTTGACTTGTAATAATAATAATAATAATAATAATAATAATAATAATAATAATAATAATGGCATAGTGATTTAAATTCGACAAACTTTTAAAAATTAAAAATAACATTTTAACATTGCAAAATCATATAAATTAGTGATTCAAGTTGTATTTAGAAACTTAGATTATCAAAATTTAGTAACCCTTGATAAAATTGCAAATTGATGCCAATAAAGAAACTTTATTTTTAAGGGTGTAGAGACACGGATCCTTGCTGCCTGCTTCTGAAAAGGTTTCCTGGAATTTGTTTTTTCTTTTAATGATTTCGCTGGCAAAAAGGGAAATGAATCAGGACATATGCAAGCCAGACTCAAACAGCTCTGACATTAAAACAACTTTGAATTGCGCACCATTATTCAATTAATCTGTCATTCTGATTAATTCTCAGCATAAGTCAGTGTTTCAGGCTGTATTAAGACTTTTAAATTAGCAATTAAATCTCATAAAATACATAAACGTCACGAAACGGCTCGAGTAATCTTTAGTTTAATAATTTAATCTTTAATAGTTTGAGGTTCATGATCACTGTTATCTTTTTAAATAGTTTCGGAGCCGTGGAGCCGTATAGTTTTTGTGTCGTATTGTGGAAAATGTCTTAAACCGACAAATGTAATATTCAATGAGCTTAAATGAAGGAATGAATCTCGTCTAAAGTCATGTAAACGACACTGTCAAGTTTTATCTGCTCGATAAATGCTGCCATCTAGTGGATGTGATGGCCTTTATTCAGTGACATTAAAGGAGAAGTCCATTTTTAAAATTTACAGATAATGTACTCACCCCAAGTACATCCAAGACGTTCATGTCTTTCTTTCTTCAGCCGTAAAGAAATTGTGTCTTTTGAAGAAAACATGTTATATAATGGACTGATATTGTGCCCCGATTTTGAACTTCCAAAAGGCAATTTAAACGCGGCTTCAAACGATCCCAAATGCGGTTGTAAACGATCCCAGCCGAGGAAGAAGGGTCTTATCTAGCTAAACGATTTATTTTTATTAAAAAAAAAAAAAAAAAATACAATTTATATACTTTTTAATCTCAAACGCACGTCTTGTCCTGCTCTCCCTAAACTCTGTATTCTGGTTCAAGACAGTTAGGGTATGTCGAAAAACTCCAATCGTATTTTCTCCCTCAACTTCAAAAATCATTTTAAAATCATCTTATATGGCTGCAGAAGTACCGACCCAGTCTTTGCAAACATGCAAAGAAGATCAAACACTCTTAACAAAAAAGGTAAAACAGCGATATAGGACGATTTTGAAGTTGAAGGAGAAGATGAGTTGGGAATTTTTCGACATACCCTAACTGTCATGAACCAAAAAAGTTCAGGCAGAGCGGGACAAGATGAGTGTTTTACATTAAAAAAAAATCTATAAATTGTATTATTTTTATAAAAATAACCGATCGTTTGCTAGATAAGACCCTTCTTCCTCGGCTGGGATTGTTTGAAGCCGCATTTAAACTGCATTTTGGAAGTTCAAACTCAGGGCACCATACAAGTCCATTATATGAAGAAAAATTTTTGAGCTTTGCTTAGAGGAGTATTTATATGCTTTAAGAAATGTATAACAACAGAAGTGAACTGAGAAAGTCAAAGATTTATTTCGGTCAGGACAACAAAAAAGGAAAAAAAGTTTAGGCATTTGTCATTGAATGGTATCACTCCAAAAAGGTATATCATTTACAAGCACAAATACCCTGCAGGTCTTAGTGTACACATCAATTAACATACCTCCACGGTGGGTATTTTTAATTCATCCAAAAACATCAAAAACAAAACTGTTTAAAATACAGAATCAGCAGAGATCTTCAAATTCTTCCGGATTAATTGAGCAATCTAATCTATCTTGTCATTTTATTTTTACATATTTTACATATTGCATTTGTATTTCCAAAGGAATGACAAAGCCAGCTGCTCTACAACGTTCCTGGTATTGTGCTTTATCAGCACAAGTACTGTTTCTTATTGATGCCTCATTTCCGACGTCTCTAGTGCAGTATGACATCCTTTCCTTTGACAAGCAAGATACTGTGGGGGAAGATGTTGGTTCTTCTTAATCGCAGGTTCATTCCTTTACTTTACATGAAGTCATCTGAATCATAGCCATCCTGCAGAGAAAATAATAATATAAAGTCATAACAGAATGTATGTCATGTATGTGTCATGTATGTGTCAATGCTCAGGAGAATATTAAGCTTTAAGGGTGTATTACCTCATTTGTGGTCATTTTGTCACTCTTCATGAGTGAGGTATAATTCCTACAGGAAAGCAGAGGTTACAAGTAAGTACACAAAATAGATTCCTATACCTGTAAATAACACGTCTCATGACTGATTCTGATGTATAAAGGTTATTTTTATTATATTGATCATTTATGTACACTACCAGATTTTTTATGTTTTTTAAAGAATTCTGTTCAGCATTTATTTGATCCAAAATACAGCAAAAGCAGTAATATTGTGAAATATTTGTAATTTTTTTAAAATGACTTCTATTTAAATATATTTTAAAATATAATTTATTATTAATTTATTATTTATTTTTAATTTATTCCTGTGATCAAATCTAAATTTTCAGCATCATTACTCCAGTCTTCAGTGTCACATGATCCTTCAGTAATCATTAGGCAGATCAATAGGCAGCTTTGCTGTTCAAGAAACATTCATTATTATTATTAACAGTTGAGTACATTTTTTCAGGATTCTCTGACAAATAGAAAGATCTAAAGATCAGCATTTATCTGAAATAAAAAGCTTCTGTAACATTATACACTATAACATTCAAAAGCCTGGAGTCTGTATCATTTTTTTATTGTTTTTTTTAAGTATTTATTTAGCAAGGATGCTTTAAATCGAACAGAAGTGATAATAAAGACATTGATAATGATACAAAAAAGATTCCTATTTCAGATAAATGCTGTTCTCCTGAACTTTTTATTTATAAAAGAAACCTGAAAAAATGTCTACTCAGCTGTTTTGAACATAATAAATCAGAATATTAGAATTATTTCTGAAGGATCATGTGACTGGAATAATAATGATAAAAATTCAGCTTTAAAATCATAGGAATAAATTACATTTTAAAATATATTTAAATAGAAAACAGTTATTTTAAATAGTAAAAATATTTCAAAATTTTACATTTTTTCTGTACTTTGGATCAAATAAAAGCAGACTTGGTAAGCAGAAGAGACTTCTTTAAAAAACATAAAAAATCTTACTGTTCAAAAACTTTTGACCGGTAGTGTATACTTTTTATATATTTATATTCATTTATATTTATATATAATTGTCTGTGTTGATGTTACAATATATTTAACAATATGTATCACCTTAATTCTTCCATCTCTTTTTTCTTCTTCACTTCTTCCTTCTCTTTTTTCTTCTGCTCTTGTAATTGAGCCTTCTTCTCGTTTCTTTCCTCTCTGTCCCGGGCTTCCTTCTCAGCGGCAAGATCAGGATAGCGCTCATCTTTTGTTTTCTCTAGTCTGTTGACAATTTCATTGATTTTCTTTTCTACTGCCACGATTTTCACCTGTTCACATTGTATATAAATTTGGTATTTATACAGAACTTGCAGTCATTTCGAAGATTTTAAAGTGCAATAGTAATACCTGAACACTTTAGTATCACACAGACTTTGTTCAGACAGGCAATAAATGGGATTGTTTGTCATATCTGACTCATATCTTTACATAAAAACAAGCTTATACATTCTGATAAAAATATTTGGATCAAAACTGGCTGCTGTGTATCTCTCCTCATACCTCCTTCTGTCGATGGAAGCCTATCTGCCCGACATCCATGTCTGCTGTTTTTTTCAGATTGCCCCATGGTGTGTAGACAACATTAATGTTGTTCATTTTGCAACCTGCAAATAAAAATACAGTTGTGAAAATTCCTTTAAATATCATTATTAATAAACAACTTTTGATGTTTCTCATAAAGAGGCAGTACCTTGAATGCTGTTGTTTTTGACCAGCTGGGCACAGTCAACCAGGACTTCCTTTGGTATGTCATCTATTGTTGTACCCTTCAATTAGTGAACATAATAAACGTCATAAATATTATATAAAAAACTGTAGGTTAAAATACGATTCAATTCTCAAAATACCTTTGGCATTCTTAGATATACATGGGCAGATGAGAGCTTGTCCACATGGAACCTGAAACACAAGAAACATTCAGTGCACTTGAACTAATATTTCACAGCAAAACTAGAAAATAATAATTCATTTGTGGTTGTTCTCACCAAATATCTTCAGGCCATCCATATTTTATAAGATCTTCATCTGTTGAAAAACTAAAACAGTTAATAAAGGTCTGACAAGCACTGGATGAGGGTGCTAAAAATATTTATAGGGAATTCAGTACTTACTTTCATATTTATCTTTGCCCATGTAAATGGTATAGGGCGGTGAGACAACTGTAAAAGGGAAGCATGTATTGCAACTTTTAAAAAGCACTGTTCACTTTTTATTCTTTCTACATATCTGAAGACACAACGAAACTCCAACAATGTAATCTTACAACATCAAGTGACCGTATATTGCAATATTTTGCATCTTTCTTTTTGTTCCATGTTGTGTATTTATAAGCATTATAATTGTTTCGTATTTAAACTGTCTGTGTTGACAACATAAACACTGTTTTGCTTGGGCATAGAAAGCGCACAATTTACTACTCACCGGCGCTTGTAAAGTAAAACACCATCTTTTTAGCCAAAGACGCAACCTTTGAAAGGTCTAACTATATGTATTCAACAAAACAACGAGTACATTGAAGGTAAATAAGTCTGTATCAGAGACGCATGTCATATGGACCATCCATTCCGACCACAACAGGAACACGCAGCGCTGCAATGAAGTGATTCGCAATTTGGAGAGTGAATCGTTCATTTGAATCGGATATTGGTTAAACGAGTCAACGATTCATTTACAGTTCTGTTGGTGTGGAAACGACTTCTTGGTTTGATACATTCGTGTGTAAAGTTTCAATTAATTTGTCTCCTCAATTTTCTAAAAATGGTATAATTTTTTATTTAATAATGGAAGTTCTACATATTCAATTTTTACTGAATAATGTTTTCATTTTGGGGAAATTTTATTTTCATAAATGTAATTGTTTCTTTTTTTCAAAAATAATTTTTAATGTAAATCTTTAAGAATATTAAAATGCAAAACTGGAAGCAGACTGTTTAGTTTATTAAAGAAATTTATTATTAGTGTAATTCTTTTTCTTTCTTTCTTTCTTTTCTTTCCTCTTGTTTTTTTTAAATTAATTTATTTTTGCTTTTTTCTTTGTTTATTTTCAATTTAAGTAGTGCTCTTTAGGATCTTCTTACGATTTTATATCGCCTTGTTGTATTTGCGTTTTCTTGGAATAATAAAAAAAAGATTCTTTCACACTTCTGAACTATTCAGTTCGAATAGTGACGGTACTGTATTCTAATAAATAAAAAATGCAAATTCCTAATTAAGTAGGTTCTAAATTACATTTTGGGATGAACTGAGTGGCTGCGACAATCTGAACTGGAGCGCTCAGTTTGAATCGTTCCTTTGAAACAAACTGTTTAAAAGAACCGATTCGCAGAGATGATTCGTGACCGGACGTTGTCATACACAGTCGTTGTTTCCGTTTCCGTGTGCGCCACAATTGACTTTGGCGCGTTGTTCAAAACAGACCGCGGGTGAAGGGACAGATTTGCCGCGATTATTGTGCTCAGCTGTTTTAATACAAAATCAAAAGCATAATTGGACTTATTTGATCTGGTAAGTGAATTACTACATATGTGGGTACAGTGTCAGTATCTAAGCGATGCTTGTGATGATTGCGTGATCCTGTATGTATTTTTAACGGGATGTTGTTTGTTGTCAACTTGTTGGCGCCTAGAAAACAGCTGAGGTAAAAATGAATGATATTCGGTAACGTTACTATATTCTTTATGATATGAGCCATGCTACATATACCGTTATCTTAGCAATATAAGTTACTTGAGACGAAAACACACATAATGTTATAGTTTGGTTCTTTTGAATCTCTCTCACTGTCTACTGACGTAAATGACGAATTTTGTTGAATATTGTTAACAAAAATTGATTATGTTGCTACTTTTTCTTCACAGTTCTCATATGTTAATATGGAAGTAAAATCATATTGCAGAAATATCAAAATGTCCCAGAAATGCAAGCTGTGGCTTGTTATAAAAGCGTTTAATTTCACGTCATGATCTGATGTCCTGTTTTCTCATTTCAGGTGATTTGAATATGTTGTCCCGAAAAAGAAAACATGGCTCTCCTGATGCTGACAGGTATTTGATGTAATTTTGTTAGATATTAGATCTTGAAATGTACATTACCAGTCAATTTTTATTGTTTTAAAGAAGTCTCTTCTGCTCACCAGGCTCATTTATGTGATCCAAAATACAGCAAAAGCAGCAATATTGTGAAATATTTTTTACTATTTAAAATAGCTGCTTTCTAATTGAATATATTTTAAAATGTAATTTATTTACATTTTCTTTAGCGTCACATGATCCTTCAGAAATCATTCTAATATGCTGATTTGCTGTTCAAGAAACTTTTTTTTTTTAATCAATATTTAAAACAGTCTAGTACATTTTATTTTTTTTATTCCAGGATTCTTAGATGAATAGAAAGATCCAAAGATCAGCAGCATACATCTGAAATAAAAAGCTTTTGTAACATTATACACTATACTATTTAAAAGTTTGTAGTCAGTGTAATTTTTATTTTTGGGCAGAAAATAATTGTATAAATTAATACTCATGTGACTGGTGTAATGATGCTAAAAATTCAGCTTTGAAATCACATGAATAAATGACATTTTAAAATATTTTCAAATAGAAAGCAGTTATTTTAAATAGTAAAAGTATTTCAAAATTGTACAGTTTTTGCCATATTTTGGATCAAATAAATGCAGGCTTGGTGAGCAGAAGAGACTTCTTTAAAAACACAAATGTTACTGTTCAAAAATTTTTGACTCAGTGTACTTTGCTATTATGACAGATTGTTAACCATTTCTTTCCATTTCATTTAAATTCACCACAGCAACCCATCTAAGAAACAAATAACAAGCCCGAGAAACTCTCCAAGAAGGGCCACTCGACAAAAAGAGAACATTCCCATCTCGCTAGCGTCACCCCAAAAGATTCTCAGTACACCTAAGAAGAAGCAGAGGACGACTTCACTAGAATCTCCTCCGAAGCGAATCTCGCCTCGCAAAACAGTTTTGGGAGCAGGGTCCTTCTACAGCAAGCAGAAACCTCTTTATCTCACACCTCTGGAAAGGAAGCTCTTAAAGGAAACCAAGTCACCACCATCAGTCCCTAGCAAAGAACCTTCACGTCTTCCTTTGACTAGTGGGAATCCTGTTAAAAAACCAGTAAGGAAGGTTCAAAAGAAAGGCACTGCCACAAATCCACAGTCTAACCTAAAAGGCTACTTCACTGCTAAGCCCAAAGGGAAAAGTCCCTCTGACACACAAACAGATCAGTCGTTAAAAACCACAACGCCCCCAATTACATTTGGCAGTATGAAATCCAAAGGTAAACCCAAGCTGGTTGTGGGAGCAGCTTTCTTCAGCACTGGAAAAAAGCCAACGTCGATGTTCAAAAAGTCTGCACAGAATACAAAGCCTAAACAGCCCTCAACCTATGAGAAGCCCAACTCTCAGAAACCCGCAAAGGAGAAGGAAGTGCAGACAGCACCAGGGGAACGTTCCCCAGTCCGCCATGCCGTCTTCGTAAAAAAACACCCGAAAACAGACAACACTACTAAAGTTACCATTGATAAAGATGCTGAGAGCAGCGAGTCAACGCAAGTGATGTTGAGCCCCCAACGTATGTTCCCTCATGTCCTGGCAGATCTGCATGGTATTACCAAAGAGTTAAAGGTGGTTTTGAGGAGATCTGTTAGTCCCAGCAGATCCACTGAAGCTGGTAGCCAGGTAAGACTGAACTCTTGAAGCATCTGCTTATAACTTGAAATGTAAGGCTCTTATCATATTTTTCTCAAATTGAAAATGTTTTTCAGGACTCACCCACAAAAACAGATTCAGTGTTTGATCTGAGTGACATACCACCACCAGATCACAACAGCTCTCTTGATGAAGGTAAATACACATCAACAAATTTCTTATAAATCCCGTTTTAAAAAAAAAAAGAAATCATTTGTATTATATATTAGATTTATTTTATGAGTCAAAATAACTTTATAATTCGACCAGTTATTAAATAGGTTGTTAAATGTGATTATATCAATTCAGTTTTGAAACAAAACTATTTTGTGGATAATTATATATAAATTATCTGGTATCAAGCAGCAGCGATGTTGTTTATTATTCAATTATTGTCTGCTCAAATTCATGTTGTGACTTTATTATGGTATTGTGTCGTAATATGTTAAATTCATGTAATCATATACACATACCCTGCAGTAAGATTTTTAACGTTTTAAAAAAGGCTTTTCCACTCATCAAGACTTTCTGATTTAAAAATACAGAAAAAACAGTATTGTGAAATATTATTGCAATTTAAAATAGTGGTTTTCTGTTTTAATTCACTTTAAAATAGAATTTATTCCTGTGATGCAAAGCTAAATTTTCAGCGTCGTTACTATTTTGGAAACAGTTGTGCTGCTTAATTATTTTTTTTTTTTAAATAGAGATCTTTTGTAACAATATACACTACTGTTCAAAGTCTGGGGTCAGTCTTTTTTTTTCCTTTGCTTGTTTAAAAGAAATTAATACTGTTATTCAGCAAGGATGTGTTAAATTTATAAAAAGTGATAGTAAAGACTTGCATTGTTAAAAAAGATTTCTATTTTAAATATATGTTGTTCTTTTTAACTTTTTATTAATTGAAGAATCCTGAAAAAAGTATAGCAGGTTCCAAAAAATATTAAGCAGCACAAATGTTTCCAACAATGATAATAAATCAGCATATTAGAATGATTTCTGAAGGTTCACGTGACACTGAAAACTGGAGTAATGATGCTGAAAATTCAGCTTTGCATCACAGAAATAAAAGTATATTAAATTAAAGTATATTAAAATAGGAAACAACTTTTTTTAAATTGCAAAAATATTTCATAATATTAAATTTTTTTGTATTTTTGATAAAATAAATGGAACTTTGATTAGCATAAATGTCTTAAAAAAAAAAAAAAAGATTTTTTTGCTCTTTTTTCAGAAGAGTCATCTGTCTATCCCATCTTTGGCAGTAAGAGGTAAGAATCAGATAAAGGTAAACGGATCAGATACGTTTTTGTTTTTCTAATCCAACTGGAAAAATACTGAAAGAAGTCATGAAAAAAAAGGTAATGCTGTTTTAAAAGCATAGCTGCATAAGGCTAGTGTATGTGTGTATGCCACCCAGGTTATATTCAGTCTTTTAACTTTAATGTCATGACCACGTAAAGCTGGTAAACTTCACTTGTCTAGTTTGATCTTCATCAGTACTCATCTCATTGTTGTAGATCTCAGAAAAAGGGGGTTTTGTCACCACCGCTGAACACCAGCACTCCTTCTGCGCTGACTGGTGCTCCTGCTCTTAAGGCCAAAGAGAGGTCTGCCTTGAGAAGAGAGATGAAGAAGCAAACAGATAACCAGCTCATCATTGTGAGCAATAAAATAAAATAAATAAATTGTTGGTTCTTTTCCACATCTTGTTAATGGTTAAAGTGTCTACTTTTTAGGATGCTGGTCAGAAGCAGTTCGGTGCCACCACATGTGGGTCCTGTGGGATGCTGTACAGTACAGACAGTCCTGAGGACAACTTCCAGCACACACAGTTCCATCAGCGCTTCTTGGACACCATTAAGTTTGTGGTGAGCTGTCACAAGGTGTTCATCAGTGCTGCTCAGTGCAGTTCTGCTGTAAAAATGTTGCAATTTCACATTAATTTGTTTGTTTTTAGGGCTGGAAAAAAGAGAGGGTTGTGGCCGAGTTCTGGGATGGAAAGATCATCCTCGTTCTTCCCGATGATCCAAAGTATGCCACAAAAAAGGTATCCTGCCAGTGATTGATTATAGTTTAAACATTTGTTCTGTCCAGCTTAATCTCCAGCATTTTCTAACATATGCTGCTTGGTTTCAGGCAGAGGATGTGAGACGGATCGCAGACACTGAACTGGGCTTTCAGCAGATCACTCTTAGTAGCCCGAGCTCGGCTAAAACCTACCTGTTTATTAACAGCGACAGGATGGTGGTGGGATGTCTGGTGGCTGAAAATATTAGACAGGTGAGTGTTAAAAAAAAAAATTCAAACATATTTGACTTTATTTAATATATTGCCATTCTGAGCTATAAAGTACAGTTAACAGGGTTTCTGTGATCCTAAAGTGATAGTTCATCCAAAACTTAATTAGTTCTGTCAGTAATTACTCACCCTCATGTCGTTCCGAACCTGTAAGACCTTCGTTTATCTTCAGAACACAAATTAAAATAATTTTGATGAAATCTGAGAGCTTTCTGACCCTGCATAGACAGCAACACAACTGACACGTTCAAGGCCCAGAAAGATAGTAAAGACATTGTTAAAATAGTCCATATGACACCAGCGGTTCAACCTTAATGAAGCTTCCAGAATATTTTTTGTGTGCAAAGAAAACAAAAATAATGACTTTATTTAACAATTTATTTTCTTCCGTGTCGATTTTCGACGCACATTCACAAGAATGTGATGATAACAATGCATAATTAATGACAGAACTGTCCCTTTAAAAACTTTTTATTTCCCCCTCCACAAATGAAGGCCTAAAAAGCAGAAAGTTTTAAATACATCATGTCATGGCATTACATGGTATGCACTGCAAAAAAACAAATCCTCAGTATTTTTTTTGTTTTGCGTTTCGATTCAAATATGTAAACATCCTTAAATCAAGGTACATTTACTTGACATGTAATTTGAATATATGGATGTCTTGTTTATATGATGTTTAAGTTTATGGTTAAAACAAGAACAAATATCTTTGTCAAATGTCTTTTCATTTCTTGAATTAAAACTTAAAGTAGTTTTTTTTAAGCCAGTTGGCAGATATTTGTTCTTTGTTTTTAATCGTAAACCCTCTATATTTTAAACAGTTTCTCAGAAAACAAGTTCATTCTCAGTTCATTTTAACTAATATAGGTAACTATTTTAACTAATGAGCCTTATTGTAAAGTGTTACCAAAAAAAAAGAAAATGGAGATTAGGGGTGTAACGGTACAAAAATAAGACGGTTTGGTACGTACCTCGGTATGGCACAGGGAAAAACTAAACTTTTTAATATATCTCTATGTGTATGTGTGACCCTGGACCACAAAACCAGTCTTAAGTCTCTGGGGTATATTTGTAACAATAGCCAAAAATACATTGTATAGGTGAAAATTATCGATTTTTTTCTTTTATGCCAAAAATCATTAGGAGATTAAATAAAGATCATGTTCCATTAAGATATTTTGTAAAATTCAGTTTTTTGTTTGTTTAAAAAAGGTGGTTTACTAAACAAGTTGCAATTTCTTTAAATACATTGTTATAATTACAATTTTAATTTAAATATTAGTGATAAAATAATTAATCTTAGCTCACATTGCTCACATTAATCTTAGTGATAAAAAAAAAAATCTACCTCAGCTTATGCTTTAATTATAGGGAGCCCTTTTACATTATAAGGTTACAATTAACAACTTAACTCAAACTTAAGTTTAATTACTATTTATTTTTAAATGTAATAATTAACAACTAACTTAAAAAATTGTATGCAAAATAAAAATTAATTGGTCTTAAAAGTCTTGAATTCATCTTTATAAAACCTGTAGAAACCCTGAACTGATCTTGCTATAACCTGATCATGTTTAAATGTCATCTAGGCTTTTCGGGTGCTGGAGCAGCAAGAGAAACCCAAAGACATGAACAAGGAGGATTTCATGGAGCACCACAGAGCCTGGTGCTGCTCTACCGTGCCGGAAAAAGCCATCTGTGGTGTCAGTCGCATTTGGGTTTTCAGTCTAATGAGGAGGAAGGGCATTGCCACTCGCCTTCTGGACACTGCCAGGTACCAAACATTTTCAGTGCATTAATAACATAAAACATAGTATAGCATAGTGGGAGTTTGCATATATAAAACTATTGTTTCTTACTTGTTCAGGACTACTTTTATGTACGGGAGCCACCTGACCAAAGAGGAAATCGCCTTCTCTGACCCTACACCAGAAGGGAAGCTGTTTGCTACAAAGTACTGTGGGACGCCAACGTTTCTGGTGTACAACTTTATCAGTTAAAGGAAAACATTTCCTGTAGGTTTTAGTATGACTGCATTTGTTAATGCTTTTGTAAGTTTTTAATAGATAAAAAATGATTAGATGTTCAAATGACGTTCAGTCTACAATATGAGATTGCTCTGAAGAAATCCATATTCTACTGTTGTGTAGATTTGATGGATTGCCTTTGACACAAAGTTCATTAATTCATATTCAAGCACAGTTTACATTAGCGCAATTGTGAGTTCTGTTAACTGTAAATGAGCATTGCCTAAAGATTCCTGTTTGGACAATTAGACTGTCATAATTGGTTAAAGTTGGTGTAAAATGAACAAAAGCTTTCAATTTAACTGTTCATTGCTTTTGACTTTGTACATAATTTTTAAATAAATGTACTTATTCATAATGTTGTATTGTATTATATGTATCAATCTGTGTGGGTTTCATTCATTCATAATAATATTTTTGGAATTTGTGTTAGCTATTGCATTATTCGTACATATTCATATTCACTAGTGCATGGTGTATTTATATATTTTATACATTGATCTATATTTTTTTATAGATGCTGCAGGAAGGGGTTCATGGCATTGAAAAAAAAGCACATTATCTCTAAGATGTTTGACTTTAGTTTTGCTTGTGATTGAAAAGATTCCATGTTAAAAACATTATTCTCAGGTTGTTGCTCACATTAAAAACTATTTATAAATGTAAAATTTTGTCAGTAGTAACTTGCTCTTTGTGAAAATTGTTTTAAAAATATTATTCCATTTTATGGCATATGTTGCTAATATTGTTTTAATAGACTCCCAAAACAGGTTTACGTGTATGCAAGGTCAAAAAACACTTCAGTTTTCTCCAAAAATAGATTTCATTTTACCCCATTTCTAAATGATTCATAAACGACTCGTGCGAAGCAGTTCGAAGAATCAGTCTCTCTAAACCCTGCCTTTCCGTGAGCCCTCACTGCTGTGATTGGTCAGATGGCGCAGTCCTTTATGATTGGTTTACCGCGTACAGCGTGTCGGAAAACGAAACGCCCATTGCCATAACTGACTGACAGCGCTGGATACTTGGCATCCAAAGATGGCATCCAATTTTTTCATACCATTCCAGCCAGAGTCTGATGATGAAACGGCTGAAGTGGCTGATCGACACGTTATCACGAACAACAGAACTACAGAAGCGTAATTTAGCCGGTTAGGAAGACGTGCAGGGTTGTTACACAGCATAACATTCACAACTACGTATTTGGAACAATCGCTAGAAAATACAATCTTTGTAGATTCATCATCTTTTGGAAGTGAATATAAAACAATTTTACTTACAGCGTAGGATATAGTGTCTTCTGTATAATGTACATTTAAATTTCCTTGTGACGTAAACCTCGTGGAAATGTTACTGTTTGTGGGCGGGCAAATTGTTCGTGATGTAGAATGTGGGCGGACATGACGCAAATGTGTTACTTCGTGACGTATGTCCGTAACAGAAGAAGATTCGAATTCCTGACTACTCGTTCAGGCGATCGAGAGCCGACTTTTTTTTTGATAGACAATAACTTTATTTATCGTGCACTCTCGGCTTCACAACTTCGCAGATAGTTTGTTCACATACAGCTACAAGACACTACATGAAATATCATATTTGAAAAGGCATAATAGGAGCACTTTAAACATTTCATACACAAAGACCATGGCTCAAATATTTTAATTCAAATTGCACTGCAACAACTACAGTATTTAGAATATATATGAAAGTCAATAGAGTACATAAGAACATATGTACAAGACTAAATCCTCAACAGAAAAATATTTACAATGTGACAAAACAGCTCACAAAGTAAAATTATTGACAGAACAGTAACCATATCCAAAAGGAAAACAATCTAGTACATTTTACATTGACAGGAATTTAATAGTAAAAATTTAATCAATTACAATGACCTCATTGCTTTTGTCACAAAGCTGGGTGTTTGATTCCAGCACCTGAACAATGTGAGCTGCAGAGGGTCTTTTATGAGGGTTTTCCTCTGTACAGAGACAGAAGAGCTCCACCATTCTCTGATAAGCCCCTCCAAGAGTGGCTGCGTCCAAAGCCGGCCGAGTTCCCAGTCTCTCGTAATATGCATCCTCATCGAAATCATCCTCATCAAAGGAGTTATCTAAGAAAAATAAAAGCGACGTAAGGCACTAAAAAAAAATCATGAAAACTGCAAAAAAAAACAATTCACTATAAGTTAAGGATAACATTATAGTAACTTTACCATCATCATCATCCCCCTCAGTGTCCAGCATCTCCAGGTGAGGAACAGAAAGCGTCATCATCTCCCACAGCGTGAGCCCATACGCAAAGATATCAGCTTTGTCTGTGATAACTCCATCCTCCAAAGCTTCCTTAGGCTTCCACGGCTCCGTCCCAATGTAGTGGGCCTTTGGATCGCTCACTGAAAAAAGACAGATTTGAAATAATACTATAACCCTTTAAAGCCTACGGTACCATATTTGTTACACAAATTTCTAATGCTCTGAATAATCAACATAACTAACAAATAGGGCTAGGTTTTAACACAAATTTCATAATTCGATTCCGATTCACAAGCTTGCGATTTGATTCAATATTGATTATTTTAGATAAATATAAAGGTACATGTCAAATTTTCTCAAGGAAAAAAAATCTTTAAACTAATGCTATAAAATATACACGAGAGTCCATTGGTACTACATTACTATGATACTGAAGGTTATAATGAACTGATCTGCATGCAAATGGTTAAATTACAAGTTTTTTTAATAAACATTTAAATGTTGGCTTTTCATTAAACAAAAATAAACAGAAAAACAGTTTAAAAAAAAGAAAAGATAATAATAATAATGAAGTTATATGGTGCATATATTTATGCAAAATGCTACTCTCTAGAGTTTTTCTAGCCAACTAACAAATTTATAGTCACCAAGTATGTTTTTACTGAGGTAAATGTTACGTTATGTGACATTATTTACAATATATTATATTGTCGTCTTCGCGTGGATGAAATACTGATTGAGCGATTACATGAGACAGAATACGGATTTCGATAAGTTGTACTCTTTTAACATACCAGTCAAAATTTTTTGAAAAGAAAGATTTTTCATGTTAATTTTTTTTTAAAAGTCTCTTCTGTTCACCAAGCCTGCATTTATTTAATCCAAAGTACAGCAAAAACAGTAAAATATTGAAATACTTTTACTACTTACCACAAAACCAGTCTTAGGCAGCATGGGTATATTTGTAGTAGTAGCCAAAAATACATTGTATGGGTCAGAATTATCAATTTTTCTTTAATGCCAAAAATCATAAGGATATTAAGAACAGATCATGTTCCATGAAGATATTTTGGAAATTTTCTACCGTAAATATCTCAAAACTTAATTTTCGATTAGTAATATGCATTGCTAAGTTAATTTGGACAATTTACTTTTTTTTTTTACTAATTTTTTTTTTTTTTTTGCACCCTCAGATTCCATATTTTATATAAAATAAAAACAAAATATGGAATAAAAATTTACCCTTTTAAAATGTAATTTATTCCTGTGATTTAAAAAAAAAACAAAAAAAACACACAACTCCAAGCTTTTGAATAGTATAGTGTATAATGTAAAAAGCTTTTTACTTCAGATAAATGCTAATCTTTGGATCTTTCTATTCATCAAATAATCTTGGAAAAAAATTACTAAACTGTTTTAAATACTGATAATAGTAATAATAAATGTTTTTTGAACAGCAAATCAGAATATTAGACTGATTTCTGAGGGATCATGTGACGCTGAAGACTTAATGATGCTGGAAATTTTGCTTTGATCACAGGAATAAATTACATTTTAAATATATTAAATTAGAAAACAGTTATTTTAAATAGTAAAAATATTTAAAAATTGTACTGTTTTGCTGTATTTTGGATCAAATAAATGCAGGCCTGGTGAGCAAAAGAGACTTCTTTAAAAAAACATTAAAAATCTTACTGTTCAAAAACTTTTGACTGGTAGTGTATATATAAAAAAATAAAATAAATGAAGAAACATGATCAAAGTGAGGTGGGGGGAGGGGGTCTTTTCATACCCTTCATGTTTTCATCCAGTGGCAGTGACACACCAACATCACAGATTTTGATACTTTCGAAATCCCCCTTGATGACAACGTTGCATGACTTCATGTCTCCATGCAAAAGTTTTTTCTCATTGTGCAGGTACTGACAAAAACAAAACAAAACATAGAAGTAGAAGCCTTAGATTATGTAGCAACAACAACATTTAAAGTAGGAAAATTGTAAAAATTTGATATTATAACCACACCTGTAAACCACGTGCAACATGAAGAGCCACTTTTTCAATAGTGGCCACTGGAAATGCCTGTAGACCTTCCTCTCTTCTCCTCTCAATGAGGGCATTCAGAGACTGCTCTCCACCGTACTCCATCGCTAAACACTTCGAGCCATCCTTTGCTGTGGTAAAAGCTCTGAAGCCTTAAAAACAGGGGAAAAAAACATTTTATAAGACTTTTGTCTTATAATCTTTAGATTTACCATTATATTATAATGTAATATTTTAAAGAAATCATTACCAACGATATTGGGGTGGTGCAGGTCTTTTAAGATCTTTGCCTCTTCGCTCAGACGCTTCTGATAAATGGTCATTTGACTTTTTGCACACTTGCTGTTGATCTTCTTAATGGCCCATGGTGAATGAGTTTGCTTGCCCATCCTGATGTAAACAGTGGCAAAAAGTTGTTTCAACTTTTCATTACACTATAGACAGTACAAACAAGCATCACATATATACCTGTTCATGAGATAGACATTAACTCCAGTCCCACAGCCAAGCTTCTTCATGAAAGGAGAGGCAGGAATGGTGACTGGGGTTCCACACCCACTGCCTGATAACAGTACATTGAAGTTACATTTATTTAATACATCTAACACACACACACATACACATACGCACATGTTTGTTTTTGTGGATTGTGGGGACTTTCCATAGACTTCTATAGTTTATATACTGACCAAACACACACACACACACACACACACACACACACATGTTTGTTTTTGTGTATTGTGGGGACTTTCCATAGACTTCTATAGATTTTATACTGACCAAACGATATTGTCTATCCCCTAACCCAACCCTAACCCTAAACCTAGCCCTCACAGAAAACATGTTTGCACTTTCAGATAAACATCATTTACTATTTTTAATCATTTTTTAACATTGTGGGGACTGCAGGCCAGTCCCCACAATGTCAAAAATTTCAGGTTTTATTATCCTTGTGGGGACATTTGGTCCCCACAATGTAGCAACACACACATTTTGATCAAGATGGGATGTTAAAACATCGTGATGATGAGAAAGTCAATGTAACGTGTAGCTAGATACATTGTAATCATAATATCAGACGTTAAAGATCACTTTACCTGGACTTTTCACTTTTGCAGGCTTGCAAGGCGTTTTAAAGGCACTAGGTGATTCTTTGTTGGCCTCCATTTCTCTAAAGTAAACAATAAAAGACCATCATATTTTTGTTTACATTTTCACAGTGCGTAATACAAAACGACACACGTTACAAACAAGTTTTATCGCGTTATACACAACCGATTAAGCTGAATATCAAACGTCAATTCATAATGTGTAATATGACTTATATAATATAAGCAATATATAGATAATATGAAAATATAAATTAGATACGAACTGCAGAGCTGCTGAAAGACGCGGTCGTATTTAAAAATCACCGGTTAGTTTGACGTCAAACGTACGTAAAGCTACAGTATCCGTAGAGGGACAAAACTGACTGCGTACGTTTTCGTTTCTTTTCTTTAGTTCCTTCCACTGATCTATAATAGAGAACATTATAATATATAATAGATATATAATATAATACAATATAATAGATCAGTGATTCCTTCTCATTCTCCATTACTCAGCATGTGTTAAGCACTTTAAAACACTGCTAAAACATTTTTAAATACTAAATAGATACATTAAAATATAATAACATTGTATGATTACGAATAATTACATTACAATTATAGTCATGTTTCGCTGGATATTATTTGCTGTTATTAGGGTTATTATTATTAAGTACAACTAAAACAACTGAAATATTTGTTAAAATAAAGGTAAACTAAAATATAAATATTAAATTAAAACTAATAAAATCAAATAAGTTTAAGCTGAAGCACTAAACTTACTACCTGGAAATAAATAAAAACTGAGCTAAATCTAAATAGCAACAAATTAAACCTAAATAGTTGTGTTAAAATTAATAAATTAAGCAATTAACCAAAATTAAAACGAAAAATGACTAATAAACAATAATTCAAAACAATCATAAAAACTATTGTAGTATACAGATATTATTAAAATAAAATACTCTTTTAAATAACGAGACGCCTTTTATTGCAGAAGGGTTTTCCCGTTTCTTCGAGTGTCAAAAGTGGAAAAATAGCACACATTTAATGTAAACTACTGAGATACATATTTTTAGACACATAGGCTGTTTGATGTGCATACATTTATGCTCTATTTATCATTATATAATATTTGTTAATTCGTTGTTACTCAAAAAAAACAGCAAGACTTACCTATGTTCACTAGATGGCGTCGTGTAAGCATGGGGGTTGCTTCAAGAGCCATTTGTTTTTTTGCAAACAATATTTCTTAAATGTTCTGTTATGCCAAAGGCAAGTCTAGATAACCAAGTGGCCCTTGTCCAAGCATACTTTTATTTTCTATTTGTGCTTCACTGCAGGCTGCCATTTTTCAAGCTCTTGTGTTGAAGCTCAGCTGGGCAGAGTGAGAGGCAGATAGAGGAAGAAAGAGAGAGAGGAAAACCCACTTATAGGGAAAGAAATCAACTCCAGTCCGATTAAGTAAAGATATGCTAATCCAAGATTTAAATGTGCTGATTAAAAAAAGAAAAGAAAAAAAAAAGATCAGAGGAGAAGCATGTTCCATAAAACTGCAGTGACCCAAATGCATTAAATTCCTATTCAAAATGTATACCTAAATATAAAATAAGTCGTCATGCTGGGATATTGCATGTTTGAGGAAGAAATCAGCTGTTAATCTAAAGAACAATCTGCATGGAATTATCTAAGAATAGGAACATAAAACAAACAAAAAAATGCTTTATGAAAAGTCATGTGATCACAAAACACAACATCTTTTTTGCACATGGCTTCAAGCATGACATTAACTTTTTATACGTTTGGCTCTGAGGGCTTGTGCTATATTGTCTGGTAAATTGTCTTTCATGCTATGCCGTGAGCAAAAAACAAAGAAGATAATACTCCATGCTGTGCCATCTATTATAACTGAGAAATTATAACAAAAGCACCTGGTACTCATGAGAACTTTATTTGCTTTTACTTGATCATTGTCAGGCAAAGATGATTTTAAATGGAAGAAAGCCATGGGGAGTGTATATGAATATATCCTATATGGTAAAAATGTTGCTCAGTGGTTTAATGTAACAATAGAGCTCTAAAGTTGAGTTCATTCAATTCTGGTTTAGATTTATTCATTAAAGAGATGCTTTTCTGACTGGGAATAACGAATGCTACAAACAAACCAGTAAATTAGGTTGTAAAAGGCACATTTGAATGCATTATTCTGGCAAATTAATAGTTCACCCCAAAATCAAAATTTGCTTAAAATTTATTCTCAGGACATCCAAGATATAGACATCTTACAAACATGGACTGGAGTGGTGTGGATTACTTGTGGATTATTGTGATGTTTTTATCAGATGTTTGGACTCTCATTCTGACGGCACCCATTCATTGCAGAGGAACCACTGGAAACAAGTGATGTAACAAAATAAACTCATTTGCATCTTAAATGGCTTGTGTGAAAGCAACTGATGTACTCAAATTTTTGCAGTATTAGAAATACCTTTCTTTTTTGCATTTTCAGTAGTCTAACAATCCCTAAAGAACTGGTGTGAGTGGTGGTCTGCATTTGCTGGTAGGAATGCACTCAAATGCATCAAACATTGCATTTGGTGAAGTCACTAACACAAGCTCAATAGATACTGACTTTAACACCTTCCTTGCCAGCATTTTTGAAAAAAATTTCCAGCCACCGCTAGCATTTTTATCATATTCACTAAAATTTAATGGCCTCCAGAACACTTTGTTGTATGAATATCTGAACATGCAATACATCGAAATAAACAGAGCCTCTACATATAAATAAAACAGAACAAAAAGTCAGTTTTATTCTAGCTTCAAGCTTTTTTTTTAATCAATACTTGAATGTAGGTAAGTCTGATAAAAAAAAGCAACATTTCCTACATCTACATTTCACTTGGTAACATTAGGCAGTTTTCATTTATATGCTTTTTATTGTTGATGATCACATTTTTTCCTCTATGCATCTGCTCACATTAGACCGCTCGTTTCTGCGTCTTCCTCGCCTGCGTTTTTGAACGGTAAATTCTGGACTCATTCTGGAAATGCGTAATAGCGCCCCCGAGTGTATAACAGTGAAAACGCTGAAACCCGGAAAATTCCGTGTTTGGCCGGAAACGTCTCTTAAAAAGTCTTTTTCGTGTCTCTCGATTTCATGCTCTCAACAGACAATATTCCACAACACAAAACACATTATGGAGGCTCAAACCACTTATCCTTGTTGCAAGTGAATTTGTTTTTAATATAGTCAAGGTTCTATTTTCTTCAACCTTGCAAAAGTTGGTTTATGAGAACGAGTGCATGTCGCATAACCTGTCTAATTTGGCAAATCACCACCTTTTTTCATGAGTGGGTGCGGCCATTTGTAAATTTTATGGGTTTAGCTTTCCGCATCCAGCTATTTTTAGTTATATGATATTTGATATTGCAAATGAACATATTATAATATGAACACACTTTGTAGTGCAAACACTTTGACAATTTACTGCACTTTGTTATTCTTCTCGTTATTTCCCTATAGTGGACAATGAACCGGAAGTCTCGCCCATAAGCTAACTTCCGTGTTGAAGAAAAAGGCAGACAGGAAGCTTTTTTTTCTTCTTTTTTAAGACTTGGTTTAAATATTTTCTGCTCTTACCTTTGCATGATTATATGTTTGTTATATGGTTAGTTGCATTTTATTATTTGGATAAAATACTGTTTTTCACCATTGTCCGAACAGTCTTGCAACTTATTTCTTCGTCATGATGCACCAATTGTGAATCACTGATTGCACACTTTCCTCAAGCTAAAGCAGATAATACACAAAGATCAGAATTTTGATGTAAAATAAATTTAAATTAATTCTGCATACTACATGCAAATGGGAAAATTCAATGCCTCCTATTCAAGATTTGCATTCGTAGACAAAACACAGAAAATATACAAGCACAGACACTGCGTGCGTAGAAACATAAATAATCATTCAAAATAGAAACAATCCAATTCATTAAAGGGATAGTCTACCCAAAAATTAAAATTCTGTCATTGTTTACCCTCATGTTGTTCCAAACCTGTATGACTTTCTCTTATTATGTTTGACTTCCATTTGTTTTCTATATAATGGAAGTCAATGGGACCTGAAACTGGTTCCCAACATTCTTCAAAATATAATCTTTTATGCTCCACAGAACAGAGAAAGTCAAACAGGTTTAAAACGATATGAAAATATGAAGTGAATCATGACTGAATTGTCATTTTTGAATGCACTAGCTCTATTAAAATTTGTTTTTTCCCTCAAAGTCATTTCAAACTGATCCTAAAATAAAAGGATCTTTTATTTTAAGTCAATAAATTGGCACATCTGTTGTTGGGTGTTCCTTAACATCATATACTCCCTCTAATGTACAAACAGACTATACCTTTTTATAAAAAATAAATGTTTTTCATAAAATCATGTTCAGGAGAGAAAAGACAAACATTGTTCACACCATCAGTTCAACAATACTTAACATGCACTTCTGTCTATCGGTAACCCAATCGTCAAGGACTTTGAACCTCCATGTTGTCAAGTAAAGTGTCTTTCTTAAAGAAATTTAAGGTGCGAATGGATCTCCAGACCCCTACGTAACTGTCGCTCAGAGATTGTCTCGTAGGATCATCTGTTGGGATCCCCGGTCTTTCTAATTCTATGGACTCTGCCACTTTATTCTCACGAATGGGACCTTCGTCAACTGACGCAGTCAGGCTGCCATTGGGAACGTTCTCCAGATCATTCGGAAGAGTTTCCGTATCTCCATCAGGCTTGGCTGGTTCCACATAAGGCTCTCCTGGAAGTTCTTCATCCTTAGTGGACCCATCCATATCCTGGTAGGTTAGCTTCTTTTTGGTTTCATAATACTTCACCACACAGTAGGTGATGGAGCCGACGGTGTTAACCACCACGCCTGCCACGAACAGTTTGGTTGGCATCACGTCACTAAAGGCCAGCATGCCTACAGTAATAGTAGCTATACTCTTGACCACCCCCACAAAGCTGGTGGTGACGGCCGAGTTGATATAAGTACAGTGCAGTGTGGTGAAGTTCATTGCACAGCCGATGAGGATGCAGGTACAGAAGATGCCCGTGATATACGGGTTCTTCCAACCTTCATATGTCCACATGTCAATGGCGTCCATACTTACAATGGAACAGATGAAGAGAATGGGAGACGCTACCACTGCAATGGTGTACTGGGCCGTGAGCGGCCCATAATCACTGTCTGCACTTGCTTTTTGGATGAGCACCAAGTAGGAGGCGTGGACGATCACAGCTAAAATGCCAGTCACGTAGCCGAAAGGGTCACCTGTTAGATCTCCAGCACCTGCACGAAAACAGTGAGGCAGTGTAAAGTTAAAGATACTGCGTCATACTTGATTTATGATCATTAATAAATCAAACTCTGTATGAGAAGCATATTACAAAATATCAGAAACAGCACAAGATTAAATATCATACAATGGACAAAAGAAGTTATTTGCATTTGCTTTCATTTTCAGAAGCAGTTATTAAAATACTGTTGCTATAATAATTTTAGGAACATTAGTATAATATAATCACATGGACACTACTTGGAAAACTAAACGACGAGTAGTAGGATATAGAAAAAGAAGCGTTCTACAGCATTATCAAACCGGGGCAAGTTGTCACAATAGCCGTATTCTCGGTTTTGTCTAGTCCAAAACCTCCTTCAATTAAAATAATCTTAACGAATTTTATCATCAAAACTAAGTTCAAAAACAAAAAAAATATCTAAAATATGTTGTAGTTGATTAAAAAGAAGGGTCAACAATATAATGAAGTTTGATCTCAAACGCTAAAACGGCTTTTATAAACGTCAAATTTATGTTGTCGTGGTTTTTACGTTTTATTTTACGTGATTGTTTTACTGTTTAAATTTAGCTGAAAACCTTTTAGGCTGTTCAATGACAGGTTCCGCTGTGGCAACATGCCCCACTAGAAAATCGATTTTTTTTTTCTGGGAATAGCGATGGAAATGTTCAAAGTTTTTTTTGTGGCCAAGATTTTAACACTTAAAGAACCTAAACTGATAAATATTCACTGGAGTGAAAAGTATGATTGCTAACTCACTATAAAGTAAAAACGTCTAGAAATATTATTAACAAATTAACCAAAATATTCTTACCAGCCAGTGCTGCTCCTCCAGTGGTGATGAGAACTGCTGTTATTACCCCAGCTGATGGGATCCCATTCTTCAGCACACACACTCCAATCCCCAACGTTACCAAGGGCAAGCATCGCTTGAACACAACATACATGGGTAAACTCAGTCCCCTGAGAGACCAGAGGGTTAATGTGGACTGCAAAGTTGCCAAAATACAGACACTCGCAAAAACTTTGACTAACTGGAGGCTGAAGGGAGGTATATCTATTTTGCCTAGTCTCCTCAGCACCTCTAATGTGAGAGCCGCAGTGCCGCTGGTCAGACACTGAATTAAAGTCAGATACGTGAAGCTATAGGTCGTGATGAGGAATTTTAACAAAATATTCAGCGATCCCGAAAAAAATCCATGCGCAACGGCCACCGAAATGCCCAGCAGACGTCCTTTGCAAACTTCCATGTCTTTCCTCGTAGGCTGTGGGGGTTCCCGGCGTCTCCGTATTACGCACTGAGCTCTGGGTCCACTGCTGAATATTCACGTCCACTCTCCTCTTGTGCGTAATTCACGCAACACAAGCGCTGGCGCTGAACGCTGCTGAATGAATGCGACACGCACCGCAGCTCGGACGGTCTCTTTTCTTTCTTTGTACAGTGATTGAATTGGAGTCAACCGCAGCCAATCCATTTACTTTGATCTGATTTGTTTCTCCTCCGAGGTAGTTCACAGTTAGCTATAAACAATACAAGATGTGCGCAATTTATAGTCTGTAATCCAACAGTGCAATTTTTTAAATCTCCAAAATAAAACTGTATCGATACAGTCACAGTTCGCGTTGCAAAAGTTTGTGTTTACAGTTTCAAAGGCTTCATATCAGTTTTGGTGATTCAAGGTCGTTTGGTTCACAAAAACACAAGCTACTGGAAAATCATTGACAGCCACTATATCATTATCATTTAGGCTGTATGAATGCATAATATTTTGTGTATATATATATCAGAAATCTATGCTATAATATGCTAAACGTTATTATAAAATATAATATTTCATAATATTTACTGTTTTACTGTATTTAGATCCAATAAATGCAGCCTTGGTGAACATAAAAGACTTCTTTCAAAAACTTAATTATTCAAAACATTTGACCATATTAATATCTAATATACCATGCATTTTTCTGTTTGTGCTTTTGCGATGTATGTTTTTTTATTTTTATTTTAATACACTAACAGTCAAACGTTTTTGAACAGTAAGATTTTAAATGTTCTTAAAGAAGTCTCATTGGTTCACCAAGCCTGCATTTATTTGATCCAAGGTTTGATGAGCATAAGAGGAACAGCATTTATCTGAAATATAAATCTTTTGTAACATTATAAATGTGTTTATCATCATTGATCAATTTAAAGCATACTTGCTAAATAAAAGTATTCATTTCTATAATTTCTTTCCTAAAAAAAATATATATATATATATATATATATATATACTTACTACAAGCTTTAGTGTATAATGTTACAAAAGATTACTTTTTCGTAACAGTATACTACTATTAAACCTTTAAATGCTTGCATATTTTGCATATTTATTCCTCTCTTCTGACCCAAGTGAAATACAAACAATATTCACTATGTGTTTCGAACTTTGATTAAATATTCATCTATTTGTATGCTAAAATTTAAAATAAACTCTGTGTGGGAGGGCGTATTAATTAGATTAAAAGGAAGGCTCAGGATTTGACTTAACACCAACTGAGAATGACAGATTGCATTGATTTATTAATATCAGTTTAACAAACCACTAAGCAACAACAAATTATACATACTACATAATCCACCAGTGAACTGTAGACAACAATAAGGCACTCACTGCTTAACGTAGACTTGCTTTTAGTTTGATTTTACACTATAATAACATCACACTCAGTTTTACACTCAGTGACAGCATGAGATTCCCCGTCTTCTGTACCGTGCTCCCGATGCAATGTTCCTGATGCATCCCACGGGTTCTCCTATAATGGCGTCATTAGGAAAACCGCAGTGAAATCTTGGCAAACTCTGCACCTGTGATTAAAACAGAGCCGCGGCCTCTTCTCATGGTACACCAACCTCCTATAAAGTGGTCAGGCATGAAGGGGTAAAGACTTTTACAGTCTCATCCCAAGAGCAGTCCACAACCTGTAAAAAAGGCCACAGTCACACGATTAAAACTGCATCCATGTAATTGAGGCAGAAAAATGTGATAAGTAGCTTAGGACATTATTAACTAAAGACACAAAGCTGTTAATGTTAATTAATAGTTAATTAATTAATAGTTAATAGTTTTATGTTAATAATGATACCAAGCACATCAATTTAAAGGAGTCATATTCACCACAACATAATCGACACCACAAGGGTAACAAGAAAGAATCTAAAAAGGAAAAAAAATAATTCCCAGCCAGGGTTGCCAGGTTTTTTACAACAAAGCCTGCCCAATTGCTACTCAAAAGTGGCCCAAAAGTAGCTCAATCACATTTTGAGGGGGGTCCCCCGGTAAAAAACATGTTCCTGGGGGTAAAATACATGTTATTGGGGTCGCTTCAACCCGCGGACATGAAAAACAACCCGTGGCAACAGTATAAAAGTAGCACAATTCCGTGGAAAAACCGCAGACTTGGCAACACTGACTCCAGCAGTGCTGAGAGAGCACCCTCGATATTGGAAAACAAAGAGATTTTTATGCATGTGCTGCTTTACTGAAATGCACAAAATTGATGTTCAGCCAATGAATTGTTTGTTTCTTTTGATGCTGCTTCAAAGACTTTTTTATCCATCTCTTTTTGCCTGCAAGTGCATATTAAATTGCTACTGTACCATGTACACTTAACAATGAACTTTTGTTTTGTTTTCCTTCAAGACAAACTGAATATGGTGACATAACATGAATATATAATGATTAATATTTATGCATATATTTATAAGTGCAATTACAGTAAAACCAAAATGTTTTCAGACACCTTCTACATTTCTCACATTATCACAGTTTATTTGCTATAGTTTAGAAAATGCTAATAAAATATGAGAACTAAACTGTTAGTTAAACTGTCAGAACAAATTCATCTTGATAATGTCAGATAACTTTGATTGAATGGTATCTAATAGTTTACAATCAATGAAAAATTCAGACCACTGTTAGTACAGTTGAGGTCAAAAGTTTACACCCCCCTTTCAGAATCATTAAATATGTTAGTTATTTTACCAAAATAAGATGGATCATACAAAATGCATGTTTTTGTTTATTTAGTAACAAATAACCTGAACAAGATATTTTACATAAAATAAGTTTACATATAGTCCACAAGAGAAAATAATAGTTGAATTTATAAAAATGACCCGGTTCAAAAGTTTACATCCCCTTGATCCTTAATACTGTGTTGTTACCTCAATATTCCACAGCTGCTTTTTTTTGTTTTGTTTTGGTTTTTTCTGATAGTTGTTCATGAGTCCTTTGTTTGTCCTAAACAGTTAAACTGCCCGTTGTTCTTCAGAAAATCCTTCAGGTCCCACAAATTCTTTGGTTTTCCAGCATTTTTGTGTATTTGAACCCTTTCCAACAATAATTGTATGATTATGATGAGATCCATCTTTTCACACTGAGGACAGCTGAGGGACTCATATGCAACTATTACAGAAGGTTCAAATGCTCACAATGCATTAAGAAAACTTTTTGAATTTGAAGATCAGGGTAAATTTAACTTATTTTGTCTTCTGGGAAACACACATGTATCTTCTGTAGCTTCTGAAGGGCAGTACAAAAAAATGTGATATTTAGGCAAAATAAAAAAAATGTACACAACTTCATTCTGTTCAAAAGTTTTCTCTTAATGCATTGTTTTTCCTTCTGGAGCATCACTGAGTGTTTGAACCTTCTGTAATAGTTGCATATGAGTCCCTCAGTTGTCCTCAGCGTGAAAAGATGGATCTTAAAATCATAGTCATTGTTGGAAAGGGTTCAAATACACAAAAATGCTTGAAAACCAAAGAATTTGTGGGACCTGAAGGACTTTTCTCAAGCACAGCGGGAAGTTTAACTGTTCAGGACAAACAAGGGACTCATGAACAACTATCACTAAACAAACAAATAAAAAAACCCAGCTATGGATCAGTCAGGTTACAACACTATTAATAATCAAGGGGATGTAAACTTTTGAACGGGGTAATTTTTTTAATAAATTCAACAATTTTTTTCTCTTGTGGACTATATGTAAACATCTTTTATGTGAAATATCTTATTCAGGTCAGAACTAAATAAACAATAACATGCACTTTGTATGATCCCTCTTATTTTGGTAACATAATTAACATTATTAAACATTCTGAAAGGGGGATGCAAACTTCTGACCTCAATTGTATGACAATATTTAAACAACTATCAATACTTTGTTGACCACTTACTAAGCAATGCTTAATTTTTTTCAGTCTGTGTTATAAAAAGCTCACATTAGCAATTAAAGAAAAAACACTTAAGCAAAACAATGTGACTGATGCATAAGATATTAAATCACAACTAGGGCTGTCACGATATCACATTTTTCACTACACGATTATCGTGGCCTCAAAACATTGTGTCACTGTTGAAAAATGTTTATTTAGAAAAATGAATGATTTATACACTTTTTAATGTTACATTTTGTAATATTGGCATTGCACTACATTTTTTTCTTGTTCAGTTATTTGAGGAGACGTTGCCTCCCTTGCCTCCTCAGAGAAAAAGCCCCCGATACTGGTATATCGTGGTGTAGAAACAATTTTCACTGAAATTTCTAGTGAATTTCACATTTAATTACATAGAAATGGCAAATAACATTGAAACGTGACATTTTAGTATTTTTTTAAACTCCCTCACATAAAAAGCCTCGACCTTTGCTTGACAAACAATACAATTACTATAAAATAAAATATTTATATGGACTATACACACGTCCTTTATGTCCATACTCCTATTAACAGAATTTCAAAGGCACAGTTTGTCCTAACAGACAAAACTCAATGTGAAAGTGATATAGTGTTGTTCCACTCCTCTTTATTGCAGTCCTTTTCTCTGTACCTCATTACTCCAGAGCGCTCCAGCAGAAAGCCTCTGACTCACCCATTGAGGGAGAAAAAGTCCTTCATTAATTACTTGACTGCAAAATCTACAACAGAGACAGAGTGCCAGAGAGCGGGCGACAGTGCAGAAGAAACAGATGCAGAGAGCAAGAGCACGGAGTGAATGGGTGGTCAGCTGATAACACAAAATGTTCAATACAACTGGAGGCAAGAGAGCAAGAATGTGATTCGGAGCCAAAAAAAAAACAGTATCTGTTAAGAACACAGAATACACGTCCTCCTTTAAAGCGTCTTGTCAAAAAGTGTAAAGGTATGATGTATCACCTGCTGTGGGTGTAGCTGGGCTTTTTCCTCAACAACCGGTTACAGTATAATTACCGCATTTGAAGGCTTTACTTTGTTCAAAGGCATAATGACTGTACAGATGTTCAGTATGTGCGCAAACCTGAGCGGAGGTGATCTATCAAACCGAAGGGTAAAGAAGAGCGATTTTTCATTGGGAATGTGTTTTGAAAAACAGCCGAAACATTATATCGGCTGTTAGGAACAGTCAAAATCGACCAACAGTCAAACCCACTTAGACAATAAATGACACTGGTTGTGTTTGATCCCCCTTGACTCTAAAATGTGTATTTAACAGTGGCTAGGGATGAGTTGTGGGCTTGAATACTGGCCTTGACAGCAAGCACGAGCAGCACAAGGTGTGTATGTGTGTGCGTTTGGCAGCAAACAGAGAGACTGCGGTAGAAAAAGCACTTCACAGTTCTTGCCCTCGCCTTACAGGAACAACCCACACCACCTGCAGCCTGCCAACAGCTGCACTTACGCCTCATGCGGAACTAACAATAAGAGCGAATCCATACATGCATTATTTTTCCAATCCTGCAATTTGGCTCTGACACACTGCAGTCCATTTTTTGAGATTTTTTTCTGGTTTTTGAGATTTTTTTCACTGTTCGTGTAAGAGACGCATCACGTCTTGTAAGAGACAAGATACTCTGAAATGGGCTATAGACGTCTAAGTGAACTTAAAAGCTTCCTAAATTTGCATTCAGATTGACAGGAGACTTTACATGATCAAAATGAGATGTGAAGGTAATGGCAAAGCCTTGAAAAAGTTGAATGGAGTCATTATACCCTGCAAACAATATAAATAACTTGAGGCAAAAAAACAGGATGCTTTGACAATGGAAGAAGGAATCTAATGCGTTTGAAACAGAAGCTTAAACCAGTGAATAGTGATGAAACACTATTTAATTATATCAAATTTAATAATATCAAATTAAGCAATCAAATAAAAAAACAAAGTATGCTTATTTCATTTAAATATTTTGCTTTTTATTCTAAAAGCAATATATAACACACTACCACTCAAAACTTAGATTTAATCAGTATAGTAGATTAAATTTTTTCCCTTTATTAATTGAACATTTTGTATATTTTTTAAAATGTATTATATATAATTATATTCTTAATGTTTTTAAATTCTTTTGTTATGCTCATCAAGGGTGCACTTTATTTGATCGAAAAACATTGTGAAATATTATTGCAATTTAAAATAACAGTCTTCTATTTTAATATACTTTAAAATATAATTTATTCCTGTGATCCAAAGCTGATTTTTCATCAGCCATTGAGTAATCTCTTTAATGTCACATGATTCTTTAGAAATCATTCTAATATGCTAATTTATTATCAATGTTTGAAGCAGTTGTGCTGCTTAAAGGAGAAGTCCACTTCCACAACAACAATTTACATGTAATGTACTCATTCCCTTGTCATCCAAGATGTTCATGTCTTTCTTTCTTCAGTTGTAAAGAAATTGTTTTTTCAGCATTTTTCTCCATATAATGGACTGATATGGTGCCCCGATTGTGAACTTCCAAAATGCAGTTTAAATGCGGCTTCAAACGATCCCAAATGCGGTTGTAAACAATTCCAGGGAGAAAATACGGTCAGAGTTTTTCGACATACCCTAACGGTCTTGAACCAGGATACATGGAGTTCAGGAAGAGTAAGACAAGATGAGCGTTTGAGATTAAAAAGTATTTAAATTGTATTTTTTAAATGAAAATAACCGGTCGTTTTGCTAGGTAAGACCCTTCTTTCTTGGCTGGGATCGTTTATAACCACATTTGGGATCGCTTGAAGCCACATTTAAACTGCATTTTGGAAGTTCAAAGGGGCACCATATCTGTCCATTATATGACGAAAAATCCTGAAATGTTTTTGTCAAAAAACAATTTCTTTACGACTGAAGAAAGAAAGACATGAACATCTTGGATGACAAGGGGGTGAGTACATTATCTGTAAATTGCTGTTCTGGAAGTGGACTTCTCCTGTAACATTTTTTGGAATACTGTAATGTTCAAAAGTTTGGTGTCAGTAATTTTTTAATTTCTTTTTCTGATAGAAATTTATACTTTTATTCAGCAAGGATGTGTTAAATTGATAAAAAGTGATAGTAAAAAATTCAGTTGCTAGAAAAGATTGTATTTTGAATAAATGCTGTTCTTTTTAATGTTTTATTCATCAAAGAATCCTGAAAAACATATTACAGGTTCCGAACAAAATGTTAAGCAGCACAACTGTTTCCAACATTGACAATAAATCAGCATATTATAATGATTTCTGAATCATGTGACACTGAAAAAAGGATAAATGACTGCTGGAAATTCAGTTTTGCCTCACATAAATAAATTATATTTTGAAGTATATTAAAATAGATTTTTTTAAATTGTAATAATATTTCACAATATTACAGTTTTTTTCCTGTATTTTTGATCAAATAAATGCAGCCTTTGTGAGACTTTTTTAAAAACCATCAAAAATTGTACTGATCCCAAACTTTTGAGCGGCCGTGTATACAACAGCTTACTTTCCAGGACGTACTTCGTTATATTAAATCATAACTTATGTCCCCTGACTGCATTAAATGAATTCATTGAAATAAAATAAAATCCATCATGCTCCATGTAAACAGTCATAAAAGAAGAGATGTATATTCCCAGGCCTTCAAGGCCTACGGTGACCTATAGGTTGCAGGGTATTCAGAGTTACATCCCAGAAAAATGGCACAGTGGCACAATGGAGCGGAGGAGGGTTTGCTGCAGACGTTTCCTGTCAGCTCAGTGATGGTTCATTGACTGCTCTGACTTTTCTTCATCACTGTGAGTGCTGGCGTCAGACAGGACCGGCTCCCCTGAGGACCGCGGCCCACATCTCAATGAGCTGAGTGCTCTGGTACTGTACGTGACTGATTTCTTGTACACGCTCTACGAACAAGGCATACCACCTTTCTGCAGATGACTGTTTTGAGCAACAGATAGACATCAGAGGTGAAGTGAGGTCAACAGACCAGGCCGTACAGTGAGGGTTAACAGAAATTAATAGCTGCAGATGGTGTCATGGTTATACTAATTGACGTTTCTTAATTAAGAGTCACTGGTCCATCCAGAACATTACATTAAAATGTAGCTAATACCAAAAAAAAAAAATCACAGATGTAAGACTGGATGATATAGCATAGTACAATTATATCTCAGTATTTTTCAGCATTTTGGCAATATTTGATATGCAACTTATATTTATGTACTTTCTTTGAAATTGCTTTAAAAAATGATGATTTCAAACAAAAAAGGTTGTTTATAACCTTCATTTCGTATACACAATTAAGGATTGAGATTGAACTACTACAACTAAAAAAGGTTAAAAAATAAATAAATCAATAAATAAAAATAAAAAGCTTAACTAAACTATAAATAAAACAAAACATGTTAATTATCAGAAATATTTAACTTTACCCTTTTTTTTTTAAATAAATCACTGCAGGGTTATTAGTTAACTAACACAAAAACTATAAAAAAATATTACTTCAAATAGATTAACAGAAATAAAACAAAACATTAACTAATTTAATTCATTAATTAAATAAAAATTAATAAACAATTATAGGCATAGTACATTGATGATACTGACTGAAATGAACAGTTTAACTTAATATAGTCTACTGAAATAATTTAAAACTAAAAAATGAAAATAATAATAATAATAATAATAATAATGAAAACTATATAGACATATTAAACTAGTTAAAATGAGAATGACAAAGACACTTAAAAAAATTACTAAAACTTTAATTAAAATTAAAATGAAAACTATTTTTTAAAAACTAATTAAATCTAATAAGTAATTTTAACTAATTAAATTAATTAATTTAATTAAAATGAATAAAAACTACAGGTATAGTACCTTGATGATACTGACTGAAATGGACAGTTTGAACTGATTTATTACTCCAACTGAATTAATTTCTGTGAATCAGTTCAAACTGTCAGTTTCAATGAAAACTAAAGGGAAACTTTTAATTTGGGTCAACAACTTAAAAATGGACATAGCATTTTTTTATTTATTTATTTATTAAAATGTGCTATTTTGACTACTGAAGTCAAGAGTCATTAGCTATTAAAACATTCTGCCTAAATACTCCCGAATAACACTTCTGGGTCCAAACACATCAGATGACACGAGAAAACAACAAGCGGTACTAATTATACACTCACAATGTGATATAATACTACCAAAAAATTATAATCCTACCCTTTTACTCCTTACCGAAATCCCAGATAGCCATACAATGAAAATATAAATATAAATAAATAAACACAAAATTATTTGTGTTTGGGACGCTGTGAGCACGGAGACTGTAGTGTACACCGTAATTTTAAAAAACGTTTAGCTTAAATGTTTAACATGAATAAACAGTGCTCATAAACGGCTGCTTGAATATTCTCAAGTGAAACGAGTTGAGGTTTGGACCCGGAAACAGTGTTTGTTGGTGAATTTGTTGGACGCATTACATCATCACTTAAAGGAAAAGTCTGACTCAGACCTTTGAGTCTTGTTCAGTAAAATTAATCAATCTTTTGTCGAGTCATTTTGTTCATTTTAGCAAAATATAATTAAAATGTATTACTTTCCTAACACATCTAACTGCTTACACAAACGTTGATCACACTACAAACAAGACAAAACTATAATGCTATAAGAAACAGAAAAGATTAATTAATCGTTTACCTGAGTCTTTAGTCTATGATTAGCTCACCTCACTTCTTATCTGACAAGTTTTCTGGTTTGAGTCATTCGTTCATCACATGACATCCCCATAAGATGAACGAACGACTCGAAAAACCAAAAGACCCGAAACAGGTGAACTAATTCCAGTACAGAACCTAATAGGATGTTGCGCATGCGCGACTGAATGAATCACTCCCCGAGACGACTCGTTCTTCCCATTGAAGATTCGTTCAAAATGAAAGAATCGTTCAAGAACGACCCATTACTAATTCGTAGCATTGTGGATGCGCATCCCAGAGCCTGTGCTACATGAGCTTTTGTGCTTAAAAAGTATACAAATTTGTATTTTTCGAAAAAATTACAGATAATTTCGCTAGATAAGAGCCTTCTTCCTCGGCTGGGATTGTTTAGAGCCCTTTGAAGCTGCATTTAAACTACATTTTGGAAGTTCAAAAATCCTGAAATTCTTTCCTCAAAAACCATAATTTCTTTACAACTGAAGACAGAACGACATGAACATCTTAAATGACAAGGGGGTGCGTAAATTATTTGTAAACTGTTGTTCTGGAAGTGGACTTCTCCTTTAACAAGCCCATAGTCAATAGGTGTGACCTACAGCAGTGTGTTTTTCTGAGATTACCTGGTTAGGGATGTGCAGGTTGAAATCCAGGCCACACACGAACTCTGAGTGGTGCTCCAACGTCTCCAGCAGCGGCTGGTTCTTGGAGTAATCCCAGAATCTGTGGATGCAGAGCAGCAGAAGGCAATCATGCTAATTGAACGGCCGTTTGTCTTTTCTGACGGGGCAGAGGCTCAAAGCCCTGACGCAGCCCTGGCTCACCAGGCCCCGACTGATCCATTCAGCAAATGTAATTAAATCACCTCTCCGAAAAAAAAAACTCCCTGTCTATAGGAAAAAAAAAACATTAGGCAGGCATTAATACTAACATTGCCATAGAGCAGAAGTGAAGGATATTATTTATAACCTCAGTAGGACGACAGCTGCTCAGGGTGTGGATGTCTTTAGAAAGAGATGCTGAAATAAATCACCAACATGGCAGTGATATGGTGGGTACGTGTTAAAGGTTTAGAGGGCAGTAAAACAGGGCACCAAACATCACTCATCCAGTAAAAATGCTGCAGAACCAATGTATTAAGACAAGCTTGTGCCAAATTGCTAGACTTGCACGACTTTTGCCAACAACCAGTGCAGAAAAAGAGAAAAAGGCACTCCAAATGCACTCACTAACAAAGCATTTTAGTTATTCAGTCATTGTAAGTTGTTTAACTGTGTGATGGATTGGACAAGCCTCGACTGGGCTCATTTATTTAAAAACAGACTGTCAACTGTGATAAAACTTGCCGGTGTTATGACGGCATTTTTGATTCTGTCGCTCTAGTGTCCTGAATGCGGTTGTGAATGAGCCCGGTCTGAAAATGCGTATAAATAGTATGCCAAATAAAGACAAAAACTGCCTAATCCAACCCATCGCGTAGCATATACACGCCAAAGTCAATTTTTGCGTATAAGTACCACGAGTTTTGTTTTTATTTGTCGTACTATTCATACGCACTTTCATGATATCGGCTTGGTTCATTTATACAGATATGAATGCAAACAGATATCTTTTTTTTTTAATTTGCTGAATAAATAAAACATTTCAATCATTGTATCACTGACCTGTCATTTTTTTCTTTCTTTCTTTCTTGTTATTATTTCTTTCTTGCTTACTTGCATTTCTTTTTCTTTCCTTTTTTCTTTTTTATTAATTATTTATTTGTATTATTTTTCTTTTGCTTTCTTTTCTTCTTCTAATTTTTTATTTCTTGTTATTTTCTTTTTCTTTCATTTTTATTTTTTATTAATTATTTATTGTTATTTCTTTCTTTTTTCTTGTTATTTTTTCTTTATTTATTGTTATTATTTTCTTTCTTTCTTTATATGTTGTTATTATTATTATTTATTTTTTGTAAAGTATTATGAGAAACTGTTTGAATAAAATATTAAGATTAAGAGCAGAAGTTACTGTTATTATTTATTGAAAGTTTAACTAAAGAATTCATCAACTGAAAATAAAATAATAAATAGATAAATTGAGAAATAATCGATAGATTATTCGACTACTCCAAAAAATTAGGGCTCCTGCAGCCCTAAAACCAACTAATTTAAAATCAATGAGTATAATATTGTGAAATTGCAGATATTGAGAGAATTTCACTGTCAGCACCTGATATATGCAGTTCACAATTCGTGTATGTACACTGCCAGTCAAAAGTTTCTGAACAGTAAGATTTTTAATGTTTTTTTGCAAGAAGTCTCTTCTGCTCACCAAGCCTGCATTTATTTGATCTGAAGTACAGCAAAAGCAGTAATATTGTGAAATATTTTTACTATTTAAAATAACTGCTTTTTATTTGAATATGTTCTAAAATGTAATTTATTCCTGTGATCAAAGCTAAATTTACTTTCATCATCATTACTCCAGTCTTCAGTGTCACATGATCCTACAGAAATCATTCTAATGAAATTCTACTTAGCTGTTTTCAACATAATATTAATAAGAAGAAAGGTTTTTGAGCAGCAAATAAGAATATTACAATGATTTCTAAAGGATCATGTGACTGGAGTAATGATGCTAAAAAAAAAAAAAAAAATCAACTAAAAATTATAAAAAAAATAAAATACATTTTGAAATATATTTAAATAGAAAACAGTTATTTTAAATAGCAAAAATATTTAAAAATTGTTACTATTTTTGCTGTGCTTTGGATCAAATAAATGCAGGCTTGGTTAGCAAAAAAGTCTTCTTCAGAAAAGACTAAAAACATTAAAAATCTTTTAATGTCTTTTGACTGGTAGTGTATTTTATGAGATTACAATCACAACTAATAGCACCACTCATATCTGTCATACTTCATTTAAAGCAATGCATCAACCTAAACAAACTGTCATTGTTGAAATCAAGAATGAAAAGAATAAGCTCTCCTTACACAAAGAACAATACAGAAAAATCAATTTCCCTGTCTAATTAGTTGTTAAATAACACATAAAGACGTCATTTTCTTTCTTTACCGCACTCAGTGCTACTATGTACGTGCCGTCATAGCAACTCAGAAAAGCCAGCTGTTATGTATGAAAGAGGAAACCTTATCTGCTGTAAACGAGACCTGACAGATCTGAAAGAGCGACTGCATAGAGTGGGTTAAGTAAACAGTTAAGTGTGTGTGTGTGTGTGTGTATGTGTGTGGTAGCAGGTGGCTCACATGTTCTTTTGAATGTAAATCCTTTGTATTTAAATAAACACCATTTTCTCTTTACCGCAGAGGGAACAAAAAAGGTTCACATTGATCCGTTCTTCCTGTGGAGATAATTTCTGGTAATTACCTCACGGTTTGCATTATCGCAGTTTACTCTGAAGGTAAAACTAATTAGATAGCACCTTAATCTGTCTTGTCCTGTTCAAACAGCAAATTTCCTGTAATCAATAGAACTGATTTCTATGAAAGCAAAACCACAAATACTAGTTTTAAAGCTAACTGGCTATAATTAATGCGAAATGAACTGAGAGAAAGACAGCAAAGTTGAACAAATATAAAAAATAACTTCTCATAGGATTACTAAGGTGCAGGAATATTATGCACTCCATATGCACTTCTGACTTATAAAAAAAATCTGATTATAAAAGATGATGCATTGCGTTTTAAAAATGAGATATCATTCTTTGTGTATAAAATGCATTACATAATATTATATATAAACTGCATTATTTTGTATAATAAATTGCACATTGCCTTCACTCTTATTCATTGTTGTCACAATGTGTCTATACTCATTTGCATAAAGTAGGACACGCCCACAGCTTTTAGTCACAGGACTCCACAGAGCGACCATTTCAGGCGCATTTGCGACGTAAAAATACTGCATGCGACTATGAGAAAATATTTAGCAGCATCAGTGCGACTGACCTGATCAGCATAGTTTTGTTTGTGCTAAGGGGAGCGTCAAAGGTTTCTGCGTGTTGAGTATCACAGACATAAATCCTTTCATAAACAAAGTGTAAATAAGAGATTCACTGGTTATAATGGAACTTTGTGAGATTGCGATGAACTAAGATGAGTGACAGCTTTTAATGATTTTTGAGGGAGTTTGTAAATTAGATATTCATTTAATACAAATGTTAAACAAGAAGTTTAAGTGACTTATATTGTCTGACCATAACACTATTGCCTGATTTTGCTGTTTAGTCATCAAAAATGGTTTGAATGAACGTGCATTTTAAAAAGAATCTACTGAGTCAATGATTCAATTTCCCAATAATAAAGACAGTCACTTGCTCTATTCTTAAATGAACCAGCTGTTCGAACGAATCATATGAATGAATGATTCAGTAATTAAATCAGTGACTTGCCGCCACCTACAGGCAGTTTTAGTTTAATTTTTAAAGTATCTTTTCAGTTATTTAAATCATTTAATATTTCTATATTCAAAATTGTATATTTTAAACATTAATCTCAACGTACATTTATGAATTAGATTGCACCCATGCCACCTCTGAGCCTCGTTAAACATGAAAATACACCCACAAGCCACTTTTGTATTTTCTGTGTCAACTGAATTTTTTTAATACTGATTTCATTTGGTTGGTAACTTATTCTTATTCTGTTGTTTTAATTAGAAATTTGAAAAAACTTATAAAATATAATTTTTAAAAAATCCGACATAAAAGATGACATACTTTTAATAAAGTTAGAAAAATGCCTTTACAAAAGTAAAAACAAAACCCCTGTAAATCACTTTAAGGAGTCAAATTTCACCTTGTGATGGGAAGGCAAATTTTTGTTCAGATTTTCTGATTATTGATTAGAAGGCGCTCCTAAAATTTTGACTGCAAATATAATACATGTATAATAATGTAATACATACAAAGTATAATACATGTTTCTTTTGTTTTTATAGGGTTTATCGTACTACACAAATTCACATTGTTTATCCAAGTACTGATTGGCTGGCGCATTTAGTGACAAACACCTTTAGGCTTAGATAAACAGATAACATTTAAACAACGAGTTGACAAGCAGCGTGGGAAGGAAAATCAAACTCACCTCTAATAAGACCACTTGTGGCAACCACTGCTCAATATAAGAGTCAATTCTCATTTTAAAAGCTTGTCAACCCTGATAAAGTACTAATCTTTCTCCAACCACCGAGGCATTGACCTGTTGTCACTCTTTAAGCACAACAACTATCCATACCTATATCAATTATAACAGGGCTCCCATTTGACCTGTTTGCAACTACCACATTCAAGTCATGTGTCGTGGCACTCTTGTGAATGTGCGTCAAAGACCAACATGAAGAAGAAATAGTTGAATAAAGTTGTTATTTTTGTTTTTCTTTGCGCATAAAAAGCATTCTTGCACCTTCATAAAATTAAGGTTGAACCACTGATGTCACATGGACTATTTTAACGAACGTGTCAGTTGCATTGCTGTCTATGCAGGGTCAGAAAGCTCTTGGATTTCATCAAAAATATCTTAAAAATATCTGAATTTAAAATGACATGAGGGTGAGAAATTAATCACAATTAAAGGTTTGTTAAGACATCAAGAGTATATTTGCATAAAATCTATGGAAAAATTGTGGCTCCTTTAACAAATGACTGCAACTAGGCAGGAAGCTTGGAAAAAAAATAAAGCCAAAAATCGTCCTTTGCTTTACTACTGTGATTTTTGCTGATATGTCCTTGACGGCCCTATTAAAGATTATTTCCCCAACGCAAAAATGAGCTCCACGCTCAATAAAAACACAACCATGCACTAACAGAACGCATTCGCCGCAAAAGGAAATAAACCAGTCTACCCTGAAATGAGATCAATGGGTTTTACAACCCCACTTGATGGCAAAAGCATCAGTTCTTCTGGTAACGCTCCAGCAATGCAGACTTCACCAATCAACCAAAGGTCACTAAGAAAGATCATCATACCCTCAACATGGATGAGTACATTTGGACAATGCAGGGGAAAAATGTGCAAAAGGTCTTAAGAAATGTGAAATTTCTTTGATGGAAGACGATTTTATTCAGTAAAAAATTTTATCCCATACAATTTATGATACGACAGTTAGTTCTGCTCCCCCAACTTAATTTGATTAACTTCTTATTTATAGAACAGTATAAAAGAAACAACACATCCTGTAATCGTGCTGTTGTTTTGATATTTAAGAAGGTCAGCACTGCTCATGTGATATTGTTTAATTTGATTTTAGTTTATAATTTGCTCTTCAATGATTAAATGTGACACAAATGCATCTGTGGTCAAAAACGTGGCTTACCTGACTGTGAAATCGTATGAGCAGGATGCTAGGACGGTCTTATAAAATGGGCAGAACTAGAAATGACAAACAAATAAAAGAGGAATTAATATACAGTGGCTGCTGGAGAAATAAAAATCAATTGATGCACATGCTGACATCTTTATCAGTGAACACTGCTTTAAAACAGGACCTTGCATATAGGCTATATTTACACTTCAGCTGAATGTGGTCCAGATCCTTTTCATTATTTTAGAAGACAGTATAAACAGCAAAAAAAACAATTTAAAAGTGTCCAAATTTTAATGTATTTCCTGACTCTATAGAAAGAGTTTTTGTGGGACAGTAAATGAGAAAGACAACATACTGATACTGTATAAGATTACATAATAATCATATAATACAAATAAACAGTGTTCATCTCAAAGCTATTTGACATTACATTAAGGAACACACAATCTCATGCTTCACAGCCTTCCTGTACTCCCAGTGCAATAAACTGTTCATAGCTCCTTATTTCACACATTCTGTTTTTTCAACATTATCTGAAAGCTGAGAGCAAAACCATTAACTTAAAACATCTTGTGATTTCACCCTGACCCTGCCGGAGCGGGTTTGATTCCCATAGCTCCGTTTGGAGATCCAAGCTTCCTTGTGTAGCATAAAATCAGAGTATTAGTGGATGTTTTGGACACAGGTTTGACAGTGGACTGGTCAAGTGCACTGATTTCTGTAATCTACATAATTGCTAGGTGTTTGGACACTCAAATGCTCACATTTTCTCCAACTCAATTTAACAGATCACTAAAGATTATCTGTTTATATATACGAAAATCCATAGCTGTCACATACAGTACAGAAACACGCTGTTTCACACAGACAGACAGTTCTGCATGCCTCATTAATGTTCAACAGACTTGTTAAGTTAATTGAAGTCAAAGCAATGAACAAACTAATGTGACACTGAATGGCAGCTGTAGTCTTTACCCTTCATCCAACTCAGTATTTCAAACTGTTATATGTGAGCCTGGACCACAAAACTAATCATAAGGGTCGATTTTTTTATATAATATTTGGCTGAGATAAAACTATTTCAAAATCTGGAATCTGAGGGTGCAAAAAAAATCGAAATATTGAAAAAAAAATCGCCTATAAAGTTGTCCAAATGAAGTTCTTAGCAATGCATATAACTAATAAAAAATTACGTTTTGATACATTTACAGTAGGACATTTACAAAACATCTTCATGGAACATGATCTTTACTAAATATCCTAATGATTTTTGGCATAAAAGAAAAATTTACAATTTTGACCCATACAATGTATTTTTGGCTATTGCTAAAAATATACCCGTGCTACTTAAGACTGGTTTTGTTGTCCAGGGTCACATATGATTTCACACTATGACCCTCTTTGCACATTGTTTGCATGGCCATTAGACTACAATACCTTTACTCTGCGGATGGCGTAGGAATGGCCCATCATTTGAGCTAGAGGATGCCGGACGTTTCGTAGGTCCCAAACTCGTAGACTGCAGTCCACAGATCCAGTGACCAGAACATTCTGAGAACATGAAAGGAAACAGTTAAATGTTTTGTCCACCATCTATTCTGTCATTTCAGATCCTGTTACATAATTAAAAAAAAAATTTTATACCACATACTAGTTTAATAATATGTGGAGTAGACAGTATGCTAGATTGTGGGTCACATGACTCTCATGACACATGGAAATATGTTACATGCCTAATTTAGTAAGAGGTATACCCTTATCTCAGAAATAAATGTTTCACATTTTTTTAAAATACACTATCAGTTCTGAGGTAGTAAGGTCACAAGTTTACATACACCTTGTAGAATCTGCAAAATTATTTTACCAAGAGAGATCATACAAAATGAATGATATTTTCTTATTTAGTACTGACCTGAATAAGATACTTCACATAAAAGATGTTTACATACAGTCCACAAGAGAAAATAATAGCTGAATTTATAAAAATGACCCAGTTCAAAAGTTCACATACACTTGATTCTTATTACTGTGTTGTTACCTGAATGATCCACAGCTGGTTTTTTTTGTTGTTGTTGTTTAGTGATAGTTGTTCATGAGTCCCTTGTTTGTCCTGAACAGTTAAACTGCCTGCTGTTCTTCAGAAAAATCCTTCAGGTGGTCCCGCAAAATCTTTGGTTTTTCAGCATTTTTGTGTATTTGAACCCTTTCCAACAATGACTGTATGATTTTGAGATCCATCTTTTCACATTGAAGACAACTGAGGGACTCGTATGCAACTATTACAGAAGGTTCAAACACTCACTGATGCTTCAGAAGGAAAAAAAAATAAATTAAGAGCCAGCGGTGTAAACTACTTAACAGAATGAAGATGTGTATATTTTTCTTATTTTGCCTAAATATCATTTTTTTTCATTTAGTACTGCCCTTCAGAAGCTACAGAAGAAAGTTTCTCAGAAGACCCTGATCTTCAAATTCAAAATGTTTTTTGACCTAATGCATTGTGTTCGGATGAGTCCTTCAGTTGTTCTTAATGTGAAAAGATGGATCTCAAAATCAAAGTCATTGTTTGAAAAGGGTTCAAATACACAAAATGCTGAAAAACCAAAGATTTTGTGGTACCTGAAGGATTTTTCTTAAGAACAGCAGGCAGTTTAACTGTTCAGGACAAACAAGGGACTCAGGAACAACTATCACTAAACAAAAAAAAAAAAATGCATCCGTGGATCATTCAGGTAAGAACACAGTATTAAGAATCAAGTGTATGTAAACTTTTGAACAGGGTCATTTTTATGAATTGAACTATTTTCTCTTGTGTACTATATGTAAACGTCTTTTATATGAAATATATCCAGGTCAGTGCTAAATAAAAAATAACATGCATTTTGCATGCTCCCTCTAACTTTGGTAAAATAATTAACATTTTGCATATTCTGCTAGGTGTATGTAAACTTTTGACCTTAACTGTATATTTTTAAGAAATGAATACTTTTTTTTTAATTAAGGACACACCACATTAATGAAAATGACAGTAAAGACATTTATAACGTTACAAAATTTTTTAAAGATTTCAAATAAATGATGTTCTTTTAAACTTTCCATTTATCAAAAATTTGTATCCTAAAAAAAAATGTTTCAACAAAAATATTAGATGGACAGTTCATCCAAGTGAGTAATTAATGACAGAATTTTCATTTTTGGGTGAACCATCCCTTTATGTGCTCTGAGAAAGTTCAGTACAGTAACACTTAAAAATTCAAATTCAGTATTCATGAACTGAATAGAGGAAATACTCACCTGGTCGTATTTGCACCAATCACAGCTGAGGATTTCAGCCCTGTGTGCTGGGACGGCCAGCCTGCATGATCCCGCCTTAACATCCCACACTCGCAGTGTCCCATCCCCTAGAGCAACAGAGATAAGCTTCAAATCTCAAATGTCAGACTTTCAAATCTTCTAAAAAGCCATGAAATTTTTCATATAAATTCCCGGTCTGCACTCTCTGCAGAATCCTCTCATCCATAACAGTCATTTCAAGGGCCACTTGCACTCAGCATGAATGGACCCAGGGCAAGGCGCTGAGGGAACCGTCGCTGGCCAGTCCTCTACGCTGCACAGGCCACCGATTTCTACAGGGAATTTCTCAAGTCGTATCTCTTTTACGCCTTCTATCTGACCTTCTTCTTGAAGCACAGCATTTCTACTCTGGAGTAAGCAGTAAATGGTCCAGACATTCACTTTTTAGTCAGAAGGTGCCATGTTAGCAGTATCCACAAACAGCAAGAGACTCAGTCATCGGGGGTTTCTCTATATGGTGCAATTTTGTATTAACAGCCTAGTGGAAAACTCTTATATGTTCCCTATAAACTGCACATTCTAATTTGTATAACCTAAAAAAAGATAATGAAAATCTACATATCATGCAGAAACTTAACGCATTAAGTGAGCACCACATAAACACACCATAGGCATATTAATGCATATATGGAAAGCAGACTGACACAAATTAAAGGGATAGTTCATACAAAAATTAAAATTCGGTCATTATTTACTCACCCTCATGTTGTTTCAAACCTGCATGCATTTCTTTCTTCTGCTGAGCACAAAACAAAATATTTTGTAGAATGTTGAGAACCAAACAGTTTTGGTTCCCATTCATTTCCATTGTATTTTTGTCAAGGGGAACCGAAAATGTTTAATTATCAACATTGTTAAAAATGTCTTCTTTTGCGTCGAACAGAACAAACATTTGGAACGACATGAGGATGAATAATTCATTTTCATCCCTTCAAAAGGCCACTTAAAAGTGTGCTAAGTCAAGCATCATTATTACTATTGTGAACAAACCCCCCTAAGATGTTATGCATCTCATCTTGCACCATTTGTGGCATGGACATGAATGATACCTCAAATAACAACAGACTAGCTATTCCTTGTGCATATAAACCAGATCTGGAGTAAATATGTTAGTAGGATTTAAAATATATATATAAGTCCAAATAAGATTAATTCAGAAATAAATCTTAGTTTCTCTATCCTAAAAATGGCATCAAAGTATGTGCCATTTATTGATGATCCAATAGATCGTTGTTTAAATGAATAGCCCTACTTTACTTAATTACATCTCAGGAGACTTGTGCCAATGACTATTGTAACCCCTATTGATTTGGTGATCTGCAACTGATGGAATAAATAAAAGCCACTCTGAAATGTGACCCGCAGGGAGTGACAATAAATTAAGCCTATCACATAAACACTTTCAAGTACTCTAGGAAGATTTAAACAGAGTGTTTTTGTATCACAACATACTGCAGCATGGTTACATTTTCTGCAAACATTGCAGCAGCAGGAAAAAGGGAGTGTGTATCAAATATGAGCCCTAAAAACAAATTTAAGCTTCTTATTGTAATATGAAGCTATGCCTTCATCATTTTTTTAAAATACTTTTCAATTTTTTTTTTTATGTATAGATTTGACTATTTTACTCGTCACAGATACAGAGTAATATATAAAAATTAATACATAAAAACAAATTTTTAAATTATGACAATCCTAACAAAGAGAAAACCATGTCACCATTTACTGTGTGAAAATAATTTATACAAATCCAAATCCACACCACTCCAGCTGATAAGAATATATATATATATATGAAAAAACAAGGGACTTTACGAGTAGGAATCAGCTTATAGATTTAAGAAAAAAATTGTATGAAGGTTTTGAGGGAGATGAATTATGTCAGTATTTCAATGAGCTGAAGTTTAATAGTAACTTTGATATGTGGGCCGCTCTAGGCACTTTTATTTTAATTATTGCAGAACAGATCTCTTACAGAGATTGTTGGCATGTAAGCGTCTTGCATTAAAGATCCTCCTGCTATCACTGCATAGAGCGAGGAGGAGGTGAAATCTCTGATAAGGGAGGTGCTGAAATTGTCTCTTCAAAGTACAGAGGACCCATTGACTACATTATCAGATAAAAAAAAAGAAAAAAGAAAATCTAAGTGATATTTATATCTAGTGATATTTATATAACTACTTAATTTAGACCCAGGATACGGGATATTATGAGTTGATTTTTTCAATGTTTCTTACCAGAATTATTATATTAACAATTAAATATACCAATATTATATAATACAGCATTAACTTAAAATTCAGTGTATTTTACATCTCACCAAAGACCTACAAGCTATGGGGATTAAATTATTTTAAAGGGGACATCATATGCCCATTTTCCACAAGCTGATATGATTCCTTAGGGTCTTCATGAAATGTCTGCAAAATAATTTGGTTAAAATTCTTCAATGTTCATGTAAAACAGCACCTTTTTTACCTTGTCAAAAACAGCTTTGTTCACAGCGACCCATTTCGGTGCATGTCTCTTTAAATGATAATGAGCTACTGCTTACCCCGCCCCTCTCTTCCGTTTTTTGTGTATTCAGTGCCGCGTTACCAGCACAGAGTTTCTACAGATATGAACAAATGAAATTTAAGACTTTTTAAGACCTTTTTAATACCACCTTATATGAAATTTAAGACCTAAACCTATAATGGAAATACACACTATATTACATGAATATATGTAATATGTAATGTGTTTAATGTAAAAAGAAAACTAAATTTCATCACCGTCATAAATTATATTTATTACTACGATACACAGAGAACTTTTCATATCAGCACATAATATTCCACACAAAATATTCCAGTAAAAGTACCACATCACCGAGATTTTTGGTGGCGTAAACAATTTATTCTAAAGCAACATTTTCATCAGTGTTTTGTCAGCTTTTACATACTTAAATCTGCATATTTTTATTTATCTTTATAAAAGCCTAATTTTTTTTTTTTTTTTTTTTTACTTTTTTAACTGGTCGGGCCAGGAAAAGAAAAATCAAAAACATTTTAAACTAGCTCAAAGGCTGGTGGTCAGCTAGCTATAGCTTGACCTATATTTATTATCATTATTATTGAGCAAATTATATACAGAAAAAAGGTAGTTCAACCTGTATTCTGCTACTGCGATTCTGTCTGGGTTAAAGCCTTTTATTAGGAAAATGTTATTCAAGACTGAGCAGCATGAAGTCATAAAATCTAAACGGAATGATAACTGAGACTGTTTAGGTTTTTTGGGGATTGAAGGAGTGAACAGATTTTTATCATTGCAGACTGGTTGTGTCCACACACTCCTAAAACAAATTTATATGCAAACACAATGTAAAAGTAAATGTTGCATCCGATGTCCCCTTTAAATCATGTCACCTGATGTAAGTGTCCATGCAAAGACTGGTCAGACTTGTGAAATATTTTTCCACAAAACTGGAATTTGGCATTTGTATGTTGAAGAGACATGAAAGAGGTCATTTATAAACATCAAGCTTGCAGAAAGTCACAACCAATCCTCTTAAAACTAATTTAAAGCTCTGAAAAGTTGGCACAAATATGGACAGCAAAAACCTGATGGTGACTTTATGCTGTATGCTTCTGTAAGGGGTTTCTGTGATGAGACAAGCCAGCATATCTATAACTTAAACATCTTTGCTGAGGTAGCATTTCATGGAAACCACTTTTCCCATGATCACATTTAGCGTTTGCCACGGTGCTGGGGTTTAGTATTGATTTTCAGACACATTTCATTACACACGTGGTGTCAACATTAATAGCAAAAGAAAAGGGTCTTCCATCAGCATAGGAGCGTGTTATTCTTACCACGGCTCCTGAGGAGTGTCCTGTACGTGATCTCTCAAGGAACCATAGATGGGCTGTATGTGTGCATAATATGCATTCAGGGTTTTGTCTGATGCACTATGAAGAACGCTTGACTCCTTGTCACCGTTCATGCATAAAATGCATTATAAAGAGATGCAATTCTCCTTCAGTGCTACACTGAAGAAAGAAAGTCATTAGGGTTTCAACGATATGAGAGCGAATAAATGATGGCACAATTTTCAGTTCTGGATGAATTATTCATTTAAGCACTGAGAGTTAACATCAGCAGTAAGTGGTTGCTGCAGGTCCAATGTGCTGCTGATAAGATCACAGCAGAGCCGTTTGAAGCTGGTGAACTCGGCTCTGATGGCAAAGCCTGGTGTTCACAGCTATAATGCGGTCACCAAACCCTGCTGCATCTGAGAGAGATGTGTGCTCGTGAGACCCTTGTGAGTCCTTCTTACACAAGTACAAACACACAGATCACTGTGTAAACTCTTGAGTACAACCTAAAAAACACCCAGTGTTATGCAATCATGATTATGCAGAAATTTGTACTATGAATGTAGTTTTGAAAAGTTTTCCAGCACAAAATGTATCAAAACTAAGACTACTCAGTCAATTAAAAAATTATATTTAATTACAACAGAAACCAGAATATGTATTCAAATTCATCACAAATAATCACACACACACACACACACACACACACACACACACATGTATATATATATATATATATATATATATATATATATATATATATATATATATATATATATATACATACATACATATATACATATTTTTTTGTGGCTGTTGTTGAGAAAAAGGGATTTTATGTACATGTCACAAGGTATGATTAACTGTAACTTTTGTGCTATTTTCTTTAGATTTAATTGTACTTAATTAACACATTAAACACATAAAATGCCTAATCAAAACTAAATAAAGAAAAGTGTTTAATAAAAGGGCATCTGTAAGCTCCAAAGGATAGTAATAGCTCACTGCTGACCTCATGGGGTGAATGAGTGTATTAATGTGTTGAATATTTTGGCTGCTAGTCCAAATTAAAATATAGTGCAATTTCAATTTCCACCAAAACGTATATATTTTTTCTTTTTGGCCAGTTATATTGAGCGGAATGAGACTGTAAAATGGTGCTACCTGTCTCAACACTAACTGTATTTCTGTATTTACTATAATTTGTTATATAAGTTTCTATTTTAATAATAATGTTTATTAAAAAAGTTGCTATTTTAATAAGCCAAACATAAGAGCAAAATAAGACCAAAAAAATATGGCATATATACAAACAAACAATTTACTAACAGTTTGTGTTAAAGCATGTAGCTCATTTCACAACAGAATTATAATAATTAACTAAAACAAGATCATTTTGGTTATATGAAATAGAATAAATGTTAACTGCAACAAATTAAAAAACCATCGAAAGTGAATTTATTTGAGTTTGAATTTATTATTTATTTTATTTGATTTTCATTTTTTTTAAGTTTAACTTAATGTACTAAAATAGCTAAAACTAAAATAAAAATGTATAAAAACCATACAGACATTCACAAAAACAAACTAATAAAAATGACAGAAACATAATTGTACCCCACAATCCCATTTTCCCCCTCTTCTCCTCACAACTTCCTGTTCAATATATTTAAATTCTACTCAAATATTTAAATATTTTATCAGTACATGCGTTTCTTAGGAATCAAACCCATGTCCTTGTTTTGGTCTACCACGTGCTTTGCATATGCATGTTTAATCACCGTTGGATTATATAATATCTGTGATTTACTCTAATATCTGCATCACAACAGTAAGTATCAGAACTAAAGCATAAATACTCTCAAACTTCATGGGGGACGGATACAGCTCATTCTCCTACCTGAGGCTGAAGCAAAGCATGCTGGGATATGAGGAGACCAGATGGTGCTATAGATGACACCCTCATGACCCTGCAGGGAGTTCACTAGCTGACATCGCTCCGGATCCCACTGTGTGGAAAACAGAACAACCATTAAACTCATTTCATTCCAACAGTAACAACATTAACATTAACAGTAACAGTAACAGTATGTATCCAAACAGCACTTGAGAGATTGGTTGAAATATATTATTTACTAAACTAAGCCTCATTATTAAAAGAAAAAAATTTCAGCATATATTCACCTTCAAAAACAAACTGCACTTACCACTTTGGCAGTGTGGTCCCATGATCCTGATACCACCAGGGTCTCCCCCCGTGTCTGACTCCAGTCTACTGAATACACCTATAAGGCCAGAAGTTAAGTGCTAAATGCAGGGTGCTTTAACATGTACTGTTTTGTAAGTTGTAAGAGAGTGTGAACTCACCTCTTGCGTGTGCCCTTTCAGCACCTGCAGAAGACCTTGCGGGTTGGCCGTGTCCCAGATCTGCAAAGATCCATCACCTCCTCCCGTCACCAGCACATGTTCATTGTTCTCGCTCCACGTCACATCAAAGAGCCCATCATTCCAGTCAAAACTGCTCATGAGACAAAAAGAAACCCAACCTCTACTTAATGATCAGTCACATCTCCACTTCTCCTTGACTCCCCATACCTGCATCTACAGTGGCCTTAAAAATGCATAATTTCAAAATTTTCCCTATATTCTAATTACTTCTTGCAAAAATACATAAATAAATACAGTTGAAGTCAAAAGTTTACATACACCTTGTGGAATCTGCAATATGTTAATCATTTTACCATATTTTTAATTTTGTACTGACCTGAATAAGATATTTCACATAAAAGACGTAGTCCACAAGAAAAAATAATAGCTGAACTCTATTCAAAATGACCCTGTTCAAAAGTTTACATATACTTGATTCTTAATACCGTGTTCTTACTTTTTTTTAGTGATAGCCCTGTTTCTATCAAACAATTAAACTGCCTGCTGTTCTTCAGGTCCCACAAATTCTTTAGTTTTTCAACATTTTTGTGTATTTAAACCCTTTCCAACAATGATTGTATGATTTTTAAGATCCATCTTTTCACACTGAGGTCAACTGAGGGACTCATATGCAACTATCACAGAAAGCTCAAACACTCACTGATGCTACAGAAGGAAACACGATGCATTAAGAGCCGGGGGTGTAAACTTTTGAGCGGAATGAGGATGTGTATATTTTTCTTATTTTGCATAAATATCATAATTGTTTCATTTAGTACAAAAGACTTGCATGTTTCCCAGAAGACAAAATAAGTTAAATTTACCCTGATCTGCAAATTTAAAAAGGTTTTAACCCCAGACTCTTAATGCATTGTTTTTCCTTCTGAAGCATCAGTGAGCGTTTGATCCTTCTGTAATAGTTCTCAGTGTGAAAAGTATGAAAATGCACAAAAATGCTGAAAAACTAAAGAATTTGTGGATCTGAAGGAATTTTCTGAAGAACAGTGGGCAGTTTAACTGTTCAGGACAAACAGGGAACTCACCATCACTATCTCGACTATCACTAAAAAAAAAAAAAAATTGTGGATCATTCAGGTAACAACACAGTATTAAGAATCAAGCATATGTAAACTTTTGAACAGTCATTTTTATAAATTCAGCTATTACTTTCTTTTGTGGACTATATGTAAGAGTCTTTTATGTGAATTTAATTATTCAGAGAAGTACTAAATAAAAAATAACATGCATTTGTATGATCCCTCTTATTTTGGTCAAATAATTAACATTTTGCAGATTCTGTAAGGTGAACGTAAACTATTGGCTTCAACTGTAAATAACATGGTAGTGTTTGCAGAATGATTTTCATTAATGTATAACAACATTATGTCAGAATGGAACAAAATATTGGTCTTAAAACATACCTCATGCAAAACATAATTTCTTGTTTTGGTATGAAATTGATTCTGACATATACTGTAGCTACTCTATTTAATGAACTCAAAGAAAACAAATTACTTTCTCACAAGTGACACATCTGCCTCTCTCTGCTCCAGCACAAGAAGTGTCCCACATCCTAAAAGACACGAAAGGGTTTTCATTGGCATTTATGCAGATTTCATTTTTGCATGTTTGTACAATATTCCAAATATTACCTGCTATTCCATAATACTGCGACGACGCACAAGCGATGGTAGAAGGCAGAAAAGGTGAAATCTCCACCGCATATCCATGACGGCCTGGAGATTTAAACGACTTCATACTCTAAAAAGTACTCGGTGCAGAAATAACGCCTAGGTCATTTCGCTACTGACTCAGTCAAGTCAATCAAAAATTTATTCACGATAAATAACCGCCAAACATTTGTCGACAACGGTGAAAGCTTGACAAATTCCCAACAATCAAAACAACACAACATTAAGAAATCAACGCGTCTGACAAGTATTCACACATTTAGCGCAAAACATGTGTATAACAGTTGTTTACTTCCGTGTTTTGACAGTGTGAAAAAACGCAAAGCTATGATTGGTCAAATGAGGATGACGTCCATCTTGCAGATTGGCTACGTCGTTTCGATATAATATCATGGTATAATACATCATGTTATATTTTATTTTTGTCTCTCTATGTGGTTTTCTAATGCGAAAACTAGAGCAGCAAATATTTTGAAAATGCCAGTTGCACGTAGTCTGGAAAAAACGAGTGACTGAATGAAAAACAAGAAATGATCTCGCACCAGATGGCAGCATTTCTCTGGTAAAGACATTTGTTGTCTTTTCAGACGTGACACCTCTCAATTCAAACTGTTTTGACGTTGTAGTGCCATCTAGATAAAACATGAAGGGGAAAATGTACTTTTAAATTATATTTTTTGTAAATAATGCTGGGTAATTCCCATACAAAACGTGGTACTATGGTGGTAAAATTACGGAATTAGCATTGCACTTTGATATACCATGGTATTAAATGATGTACCATTTTTATGTACCATATTATTTACATGGTATTCAAGTACTTATTTTCAAATATCTATCTATCTATCTATCTATCTATCTATCTATCTATCTATCTATCATCTAATGTTATCACATTTTAAACCTCACATGTTGTGGGAGGACAGTTCATAATTATTTTCTTTATGGTTTGCAATTAGAGACAATGCATAAGCAAATATCTTAAAATTCACATTCATGTGCTCAAACCTCTTCAGAGTATTAAATATTACAGATACCAAACAGTTAAAAAGTCAAAATGACTGTGCCTGTGCCCTAGAGGCTAGAATATGATCTATGTGAGCTATGATCATATCTATATGCAGCTTTTATCTTGCGGTTTGGAGTATAAAGCACATCTTGTAGTAGCCGAACCATTTTCATGTGTGGAAACTAATGAAGCTGACAGGCTTACTGACCACGTTCACACCGCTGACTCTTTGCCTGTGTGATGTTTTGGGGAAATCATGTGCGCCCTTGATATATGACGGCCACTTCAAAGGCAGGGGCCCGGCGTGAGAACCAGCCGCTCTAAAGCAGATAACCGGCGGATTTATGGCCCCGCACTTTTCCCATGATTGCCGGTGGGTAGCAGGCGCTGTTTGCCTTAATCCCCATTCACTTGGAAATGCTGATACTTTTTCTCTTAAGGAATTTAATGGTGTGACAGTGATTTACTAATGTAAATCTGTCTAACAGACCCTGGCATAAAGGGAGTGGATTAGGCCGGCATAAAGACCCATCTTGGGGAGGAGTGACTGGTGTTGTTGTGCTTTCATGTGGCGCACACTACTGCAGTCTGACCGCCGGTTTGTTCACGCCCGCCAGAATAGCTACATAAGTTTTGACTTGAGCTGTCCCTGAGGGACCAAGGGGGACCTTGAGGGACCTTGTCTTTTTGAATAACAGTAAACATCAAATGACAACTGCTTAAATGTTATTAAGAAATGGATGCAACGTAAACAGACTTGGCATTGAGAAACTTTATAAACAAAAGTGAGCATATTTAAAATTGCTGGTGACTTTGTTTGTAGTTGTTGCCCAAAATGTTTGACAGTGATAATTGAAATCATTGCACGGTCAGATTTGGCATTGAGAGATTTTATAGCTGGAGATTGTGTAACGATGTTGAATGGTGGTGTGTGTTTTTATTCAATAAATGTGTTTGTAGCTTACTTTAAAGTTTGTCGACAGATTTATAAGTGTTGAAGTGGCACTTATAATTGCAGTTGTTTGTTTCACTTCACTGGCTTCTTTTGCGTTATTAGAAAAACACATAAAAGAACACAAATATTTTTTTCCACCATACAATTTCAAGAACTCAAATTATGCTATGGGAAAACAATTACTTTCTCTCATAACATTCCACGATCTGTTGTGGTGAAAGCAAATGGAATGATGGTTTTATGGCACATGTCTCAGAATAAAAAACAAACACCCAGTTTCTTCAGGGACATCTGTTTTTTTCTTTTTTGCATAGAAAAAGGTTACATCTTACAGAGCATGGAAGGGTTATTAAAAAGGTAACAAAATTACAGTAGTAGAAAATCTCACATATGAGTATTAGTGAATGTTATTTTTAAAAAATTCAGTAGGCCTATTGTGTAAAGCGGAGAAGATCCCGTCTCCTCCCAAAAAACAGTAGTGATTGAAGTGCATCATACCAACTCGTCTAATTTCAATATAAACTCTAGTTACAATCTTACACATATACAGATTTACAAACTGGATTGTTAAATCATAGATTACAAAACTGATTCACACCTCACTTTAGTGATTATCTGCAAAACCTTTGGTTTGTTTTTGAACAAGCTGTTCTGTTTCACTATAAAGCTACTGTTTGTGTGTGTTTGTGAAATCACATATGCTTTTTCTATGCAGAAATATCAAAATGCAGCATTTTAGCAGTGTTTATGCAGGCACTGTCACACAGTACAGCCCTTTACATGAAGTTAAAACAGTAACTGATTTTTTCTTCATCCTTATGGGTTTCCACACAGCTTGAAGTGTAAAGTCTGTCTTCCTTTCCCTCCCAGAAAGTTGGCTTATGTTTGCTGTTGCATATGTGCGCAAGTAGAGAGAAACCCCAAGGTGCTAACCAAAGCAGGCACAATAGCTGTTTTCTTTCCTTTATGTACAAAGTATGGAAGACGTCCAGATGCAACAAGAGCAAATCCAACACTCAAAACGCTCCCACTTCAGTCCCCCACGGTCGATATGGTTTGCTGCTGCTTCCGCTGCTTCCGCTGCTCTGTTGGGATGTGGTGGATGTGGAAACGGAAGAGCTCACGGAGGAAGAAGCCACCGAAGATGCTGTTACGCTGGGGCTGAAGAGAGGGAATCCTCCAGGAAATGTTAGAGGGAAGGTTTGCGCTGCCGCAGCAGCGGCCGCCGCATGAACGGTTGCCGATATCGAAAGCAGCGAGGTGGACAGCGGCGGTACGCAAGGAGCGACGCTGCCTGTAGAGGGCGCTCTGAGCGCGGAGTCACTATGGGTGAAGGAGGAGGTCAGCAGGGCTGCGCCCCTCTGAGGGACCTCAGAAAGCCTGCCAGAGGAACCCTCTGAAGACGGAAGTCCGCTTTGTTGCAGGAACGCCGCCGGGATGGGATGCAAAGCGGCAGCCCAGTGATGCGGATGGAGGGCCTGCTGGTGATGGGCCATTGATGTGGTCATGGCGGCCGCTTCCCTCTGCGAGGCGCAGCTGCTAAGGTGAGAAACCAAGCGGACACGAAGGGGGTCGCTGGAGTCCAAACCTTCAACGGAGCTCAAATACCTCGCCACTTCAGTTAGACACTCCCGAAAGCCGATGCTCATGAAGTCCATGGCCAGAGAATGAGCATCAAAATATCCTGAGAGAGCAAGAGAAAGAGAACAATTGAGCCTGGTTTCTCCCATTATTTTCTCCATTTCTATCACCTAATGTAGTTTGGGTTTCAATGACACTTAAAGGGATAGTTCACCCCAAAATGAAAATTCTGCCATTAATTACTCACTCTCATGTCGTTCCAAACCCGTAATACCTTCATTCATCTTTGGAACACAAATTAAGATATTTTTGATGAAATCCGAGAGCTTTCTGACTCTGCATGTACAGCAATGCAACTGAAATGGCATGCACACACATACCTCGTGATATTAAACACCCGTCGAAGAAGAAATTGTTTAATGAAGTCATTAATTAGTTTTCTTTGCACATAAAACGTATCCTTGTAGCTTCATAAAATTACAGTTGAACCACTGATGTCACATGGACTATTTTAACAATGTCCTTACTACCTTTCTGGGCCTTGAACGTGTCAGTTACGTTGATGTGTATGCAGGGTCAGAAAGCTTTCGGATTTTATCAAAAATATCTTAATTTGTGTTCTGAAGATGAACGAAGGTCTTACAAGTCTTACGAGGTCTTACGGCATGAGCGTGAGTAATTAATGACAGAATTTTAATTTTTGACTGAACTATCTCTTTAAGATTCAGTAAATACATTATTGATTTGACTGATTTGACTTTTGAATCAACATTAAACCGACTTGAGCTGAATCATGACACTATTGCCTTCTGTTGAGCTGCTGTATAGCTGAATCAAATTTATTCATAATTGACTATTTTTCCAGCATCGATACTGTTATTAAACTGAATTGAATCAACACTGAACTGACTCAGTCTGAATAACAACACCATAGCTGAACTGAAATTGAACTGAATTGAATTAACACTGAATTGACAAGCTCAATAATGACACTACTGTCTCTGTAGAGCTTGTTGAATTTATCATATATTTGATCAAGTCTGCAGCACTCATTCTGTTATTTTCCTACCTATTACCATGAAGCTGCTTTGAAACAATTCAAGCGCTAAATAAAGGTGACTTGTCTTTAAGCTTTAATCATGACGAGTCAAATGCAACCCCACTGTGCTCGAGAGGCTAAACCTAAGCAGACTGGGATTGTGACCTGACCTGTTTGTATGTTTGTTTTGTCTCCCCAGTACTTCGGTTTTAACACTCATTGGAAAGCCCTAACAAACCCCCAACAGTGCAGCCTGTGAATGTGGCCCCACTCCCCTCCCATGGATTTATGAAAGCAAACACAATCCCAGGGTCAAGTGCTTCTTTTGTCCTGCCGGCACTTTCCCACGAGTTCAATCCTACCATTAACATTGATTTCCACTTTAATCTGGTCGAAAGGAAACTCTGTACTCAAATTTCACTACTGGTGTGCAAAACAGGAGCCAATAACAAGCAGACTACCTTTTCCTCCTGTGGCCTGGAGCATCTTCAAGTGATCCACTGTCATCTGTAATATTTCCGCCTTCTCTAACTTGGCAGATCCCTTGGGAGAAGCAATAGGATATGTGAGGGGTTTTTAATATGATAGCCTTGACAACATCCTGTTCCACTCACTTTAATTTATTATTATTATTATTAGAACTAATACTTTCATAATGCGTATATAAAGGGCTGAAGCAGAAATATGAACTCACCTGTTTCTCAAACGCTGTTGGCACCAGACGACGCAACTCTGATAAACTATTATTTATTCGGTCCCTTCGTCTTTTCTCGATGATCTGCAATATATAAAATAATTAATAAAGTGTAATGCATCAGTGTTTTAAATAAATAATTTAAAAGATTTTATCAATTATTAAAAAAAAGTAAGGAATTACCCCTCTCCGCTTCTTTCTGGCCATGACTTGAGATGTTGTGGTAGGTGAGCCACATCTTATAAATGAACCGTTGCTTTGCCTTTGGAGGGAAAAGTCGATGAAAACTTATTAGAGAGTTTATATATGTTACCAAAAACTAGTTTAAAAAAATCTGTCATATTAAATATATACTTTTGATTTCTGACTATCAAAACCAGTTAATTTAGATGCTACCACATAAAACAAATTTTACATTATCTAAAATGCTTGACAATGATTATTATTAACACTTGATTATAATTTTAACTGTTAATTTATTACAAAGTGATTTAATATAATGCTTAAAAGATCATTAATCTTAAGCTTAGATTCAAATATTTAGAAATGTCTGTAACATTTTACAATAATGTTTAGCAACATCTAAGCATTACTGTAAAAAAAAAGATAACATACAATTACAAATTGTAAATTCAATTTCAACTCGATCTAACTTATAAAACTGATTGTACAATCTAATGTAGTCAGTTTGATTTAGTCATATTAAATAATAATATGGCTTGAATTAAATGCTACCACATTTAGCACAGGGTTCCATGTCAGTATATAAATTACTAACATCATTTAGTTTAAATATATTAGTTTATGTGCATTCATTATATATATATATATATATATATATATATAAAAATATTCAATTTAAATTTCTATGATACATGAATTAGTGACATTTCTAACTATCGACCTGTTCATGTACATTACATATTAATGTAAGTATTAAAAGCTTTTATAATTTCTAAGAGTAACCATCAAAAACATCAACGGCTTTATTATGTATTATACTTTGTAAATTAAAAGACTAAAAATATTAATAAAATGTGTAAATAATACACGTGCATTTTATGTTTAATATAATGTCCAAAAGGGAGCGTACGATCTTAAGATAGCATCTAAAAGTGAATCCTGAGTTACAGAAGAACAACCAAGCTGTGGTTCCCAGGCATGCTTACCCAGAGTAGTTATTCTCGCTGCCCACATCAATAGTTTCATCCATGTCGCTGTCGGACGTGCTGTCCTCACAAGGCCGCTTCATGATGCAGTGCGCACAGGTACAGTCACCAAACTCTCTGAGCGTCTTTCCCACGAACCGCTGGAGCCTCAGTCTCACATTCACGCCCACGTCCTGCTTTGGGAACACCCACCGACAAAAAGAAAACACGCCCCGAGCCACCGAATGGAGGTCTCAAACTTCATTCCCCTGATAATTGACTCTGCCCAGCTTCAGCACTCGCGTTCTGCACCCGAGGGCCCCAGAAGCGTGAGAAACACTTTACACAAGAAAGGCGACGGTGTTTCAGAGCCTGACAGAGCTTGGACAGTCTGCAGGATAGGCAGGAAATCTAGGTAAAGGGTTCCTGGCTAAGATGAGGATGCAGAGTGGCTTGCCAAAATGTAGTCAGGTTTATTAAGTGTACGAATTACTTAATAACTTAAAGTAAGAAATCCTGTCAGCAGTGATTTGAAGTTCATATTGCGTATGCCAAAACGGTTTAGCGCTTATTGGCTAGCCCTTCGAGTATCTAACGATTTATGTTATATTTTTGTTTTGTGTAAAACTATATGAACGTGAAAAGTAAGGAAAGATTGACCATTTGAAGTCCAGTACAGACAACTATCGAGCTGTTTTTACGTCACGTGACTTCTGTTCGCCATCTTGTAGTTATGCTTATTGCTAACAGAATTTTACTTTACTTAAATGCCAGTCTGGACCACAATACCAGTCATAACGGTCAAATTGAAAGCGAAAGCGGAATAAACACGCTTTCCATTGATGTATTGTTTGTTAGGATAGGACAATATTTGGCCAAAATACACCTATTTGAAAATCTAAAATCTGAGGGTGCAAAAAATCAAAATATTGAGAACATCGTTTTTAAAGTTGTCCAAATTAAGTTCTTGGAAGTGCATATCACTAATCAAAAATTCTGTTTTGATATATTTACGGTTGGAAATGTACAAAATATCTTCATGGAACATGATCTTTACTAATATCCTAATGATTTTTGGCATATAAGAAAAATTAATCATTTTGACCCACATAATGTATTGTTGGCTATTGCTACAAATATACCCCTGCTACTTAAGACTGGTTTTGTGGTCCAGGGTCACATATGTTTTATAAGGCATTAATTTAATGGTAAAATATTGTTTAGAAAATTTTCATTACTTTAAAATGGATAGGAAAACAAGCATTTACATATAGTGGACATACTGAAAATGCTTTCAAATATTTCAATAAACATTGATTATATTAAGATTATAGGACTATTCAAAGTTGTTAGGGAATATCTGCGTACACGCAGACCGACACACTTTCACACATGGACTTCTCATCTATTTGGAGGCTCCAGCTGTAGTGAATTTCCTGGGTTAAACAGTGAAGACGGCACATTGTTTGGGCTCACAAAACCCCCCCTTGTCATGTGCCTTCCCCCTGGTGGAGCGTAGCACAGTCTCCCAGGCAGGCCGCCAGTGTGATGACTCGTTCCCACAGCTCTGAGCCCTGCGCTGAAACCCAATCACCATGTGAGAGACGGCCAGGAACACAGGGAGGGCCGGCAGGGCCGCTGCCACTGGGAGGTTACCGCGAGCCGAGCGTCACCCCCACCGCTGCTGCCGCGACTCGTAACCCTATTCTTCACAATTTTTGTTTGTTGTATGCCCAGTTTAACTACCATGATATTAAACCTTAGGAATATCAAGCTGGCATTGTGGAAGAGGGCAGCTTATGACCTTTCACATGTTTTAATTTTTGCAGCTTATAACTGTTTTTATTGTTAATTTTATCTGTGAACTTGATAGAAATTTGTATATAAACTGTCTATAATATAACATTACAGCAAAAATGTATTCATTCATTTACTCCAAGAATTATTATATTTACCCAAAAATGAATAAATGTGCAAATAATTTGCATTTAACAATAAAAAGATGCTTTCATGCCATAATCAAGATTTTTTGGAGAGCAACCATCAAGACCAAAAAACAAATAATTTTGTATAATACAATTATAAACTAAAATAACTTGTAATCAAACACTTATAAATAGTAGATGTTAATAATTATAAATAAATTAGTATTAGTATAGTATCATTATGTAAGTATTATACTTCAATATACATAAATTATGCATTTCACAATAAAATTATGATTTTCATACCAACCAAAAATAAAAACATCCCAAAAAATAAATAAAAAATATCTATCGATACAGCTCTAAAAACAGTTTATATCTACATATATATATTTAGCTGTCTATCTGTATATATATATGTAAAGTATATATAACTATCAACTGCTTAAAAGTTTTTTAAAAAAATATTATAATAATTATAATTATGAAAAATTATATTTTTTTATTAATGCTGCACTTCACAATAAAATAAGAAGCCAAGAGGCATTTAAAGAAAGATAGTATAACTTTTTGAAGTTATAAGTGACAAAAAAGATACTGAACACAGTACTGAAGAAAGAACAAATGTTTTCAAACCTGATCAAGCCCTTAGGTGTGATGAACTACACCTCTGGTTATTCTAGTATGAACTTGAGGGGAACTGACTGACTACATCCACTTAAAATGAACTTGAGAACAGTTGGCTAAAAGCAAATGTACTGCTTTGATATTCTGGTATCTAAAAAACAAAATCTAATGCAATAGATTTTTTTTAAGTGTGATTTAACTGTCCAAAAACTTTATGATTGACTAATATAGTGACTAATATGAAGTTGCAAACCTCTGTACTGCTGACGGGTTTCTGCATCACCCATTGCCTTTAACACCCTGTACCAGATCCAGTCCTCGCCACAGATAGCTCCAATCAAGCTGTCAACAGCCTCTCATAGCCCAGGGAAGGCTGTAGCTCTCCCAGGTGTGACCTAAAGTATATAAGGGCTAATTAAAGCAGTCTGTCCGGCTTCACAGACCCGGACTTTCCCTCGTTTTCCCTTGTTGATGGATTTGCCCACTCAAGAATTTTCAAAGTACTTTTTAGGATAAATAAAGACAGTAAAGTGAAAATATTGACAGGAGATCAGACGAACACTAAGCTCTGTTCGCTCTATTTATTGCATATGAAAAATACACTAAAACGTCAAAATAAATGCTGGTTGTTTTTCTGCACATCTACAAAAAGTTTATACGTTTTTTAAGTTTTCATCTGTAGACCCTAGACATGTTACAGAATAACCCTTAAAAAACAAAACAAAAAAAAAAATAGTAAAAATTACTAAATCAAAAGTCAAATTACAAATACACTACGAGTCAAAAGTTTTTGAACAGTAAGATTTTTAATGTTTTTTTAAACAAGTCTCTTCTGCTCACCATGCCTGTATTTGTATTTTAGCCAAAGCACAGCAAAAACAGTACAAATGAAAAATATTTTTACTATTTAAAATAACGGTTTTCTATTTGAATATATTTTAAAATGTAATTTATTCCTGTGATTTCAAAGCTGCATTTTTAGCATCATTACTCCAGTCACATGATCCTTCAGAAATCATTCTAAAAAATATATATATATAAAATATATATTATTATAATGTTGAAAACAGCTTTTTTCAGGTTTCTTTGATGAATAGAAAGTTCAAAAGAACAGCATTTATCTGAAATAGAAATCCTTTGTAACATTATAAATGTCTTTATCATCACTTTTGATCAATTTAAAGCATCCTGCTAAATAATGCTAAATAAAAGTATTAATTTCTATCATTTCTCTTCCGAAAATAAAAAAAATAAATAAAAATACTGATACTGACTCCAAGCTTTTAAATGGTATAGTGTATAATGTTACAAAAACTTTTCATTTCAGAAAAAATGCTGGTCTTTGGATCTTTTGATTCATCAAAGAATCCATGTACTCAACTGTTTTAAATATTGATAATGATAATGATAAAAATGTTTCATTACAAATCAAATCAGCATAGTAGAATGCTTTCTAAAGGATCATGTGAGACTGAAGACTGAAGTAATAATGCTGAAAATTTAGCTTTGATCACAGGAATAAATTACATAAAAAAAAGTTATTTAAAAAAAATAGCTATTTAAAACAAAGTAATTTTATATAGTAAAAATATTTCAAAATTGTACTATTTTTGCTGTATTTTGGATCAAATAAATGCAGGCTTGGTGAGCAGAAGTAACTTCTTAAAAAAAAAACTTCTTATAGTTCAAAAACTTTTGACTGGTAGTGTATTATTAAAATACAACATACAACGCAAAAGCACAAACAGAAAAATGCATGGTATATTAGATATTAATACGGTCAAATGTTTGGAATAATTAAATTTTTTTATTGATTGTTTTTAAAAAGAAGTCTTATATGCTCACCAATGCTGCATTCATTTGATCAAAATAGAGTAACAACTGTAAATATTGTAAAATATTACATTTTATAATAACTTTATTGAAAATGATTTCTGAAGTGACACTGAATACTGAAGTAATGGCTAATGAAAATTAAGCTTTGTATCACAGGAATTATTTACTATTAAATAGAAAAAAGGTTTAGTACTGTATTTTTGATCAATTTCTTTCAAAAATATTAAAAAATCTTAAATATATATATATATATACATACACACATTCCAAACTTTTGACCAGTATAGTATATTATTGTGAAAGGCAGCTTTCACTCCTATGCTGTTTGTTTTTGCGTTTCATCCTTGGCTGATACAAAACAAGTGCCAGTGATATCAGTCCAGGGCAGGACTACAAAACAAAAACCGGAATACGGCCTCCGCCAAGTCTGCCGACGGACAGCACGGAGCTACGAGCTCGTCAGTGTCACCTCTGAGACTTCTAATAGCATGCGGCGAAAGTGGGTCCAACCCTTAGTGCGAGCGTTTGTGGATGTTTGTGTGTGTTTCTTCTATTCCCAGGCAGGAGGAAGGATTCCTTTCATCCCAAACATGCTTGCTTGGAGAAGGCGGGCGGCCCTGCCCCTGGGCCCGGCGAGAGGGGCCCAGCCCTGATGTGCCATGCTATCAGTGGTTCCCAAGGCTGGCCAGCCTGGGAAAAGCTGGGTGGACCCGTTCCAAAATCAGCATTACATGCATTATTGTTCTTACCCTCCCCTAGTCCCAAGCACACAATGAAAACAACAGCAACAGCCACAATCTCAAGCCCTTCTCTGAACACAAGGCTGCCCTTAGTCACTCGCAAACTGCCTTTTTAAAACCAAGTTAACTGCTTCATGGCAACAGACACTGTTGCCTGGGCACCAGCTTCCTCAGCCCGATGAGAGTGCGCTGGCCTGTTTTAAATTTGGGGCAAACAAACATTTGCCCTATTAAATTCAAGTACAGCGTGAGTAAAATGGTTAGGGAAACATTGGCATTTATTGCTCTTCAAAAAAATCACCCAAGAACCACGATTCACTGCTTACACCAATCTGAAGTTGATTTCTAGCCTTCAAGTCTGGTCTGAACATCAAACAAGTGCTCAAAACTAGCAAAACAGACCAGCTTACACAAGATCTACAACAAAAGACGTATAAGAAACTAGGAAGTTACTGAGATCATAATCAAGCTCTATCATCATTTCATGCCATTTCAGTTACTCAAGGGATGTTCTTCTAATTAGTGAATGAAGTCGTATGAATGAAAAGTGCTAATCAAAAATAAACTAGTTATCTACTGATAACTTTAATTTTCTTGCTGATCAAACGCCAGCTGAGATTTTAAGATTACGCCTAACCTGATAAATTTCCTTTGATGACTTTCTGGATTTGAGCACAAGGAGGTTTCATTTCAGCGCCAACCTGAAACAATTAACTCCTGAGTAAATAATCTACTTCTTTCTCATTGTTATCTAATCTGTCCGGGACAAACGGGCATCTGTTTATTTTTCCTGTCAGTGGAAGAGCGAACAGCCGCAAACGGACGATATCCTAGGATTGTGGACTTTTGACTCCGAAGTCATATTATAGGCACTTTATTAGTGTTTAAGGTCACAGAGAGACAAGCAAGTGCATCCTATATCAGGAAGCCTTGTGCGTCTCTGGAGTGAAATATTTGGCTTTTAGTCGGAGCGCCGGCCGTGAGTCGGAAATCCTGGGAAGCGAGTTCATGGCAGACAGGCTCCAGGCGTCGTACGGGCCAACGTTGAAGAGAATGGGTCAGAATAATAGGGCCCTTCCTGCCATTCTCAGATTCTGGGCAGTATTTCTGTCACGGCTTTCCATCGAACTGTGTCCGGCATTTGGCTTCGGCACCCATCAACCTGCATGCTATGCTCACAAATAGGCTAATCTGCTCTGCAAGTGGCGTTTGGCTCAACACAAAGCGTCTGTCAGAATTGTGTCAGCGTGAGAACAACATTAATGTGGTCATTATGCATGGCTATCAAGGGAGCGTACATTCATGTAAACATGTTTATCAGTTGTTTAAAACTCTGTGTAAGGCGAGGGTTCGAAATACAAAAATGGCATATATGGGGCAAGAACACACACTGACAGGTGCCCCTTCTCTACTTCCTGTCTTATGACCTGAGCTTCCTGTCAGGATACATGAGTTTAAGGAAGCCGTGGGTTTCCCTCCTGCATTCGGCTCTCATTGTTCAAACATCGTTACCCAATTGTTAAGCATACCTTTTATTCACTGTGGCACCTACGTTGTTTACACAATAGCTTTGTTTCCACTATCGGAACTCATGGATTTTCATGCATTGTCAGCTCTTCAGACAAAGTTCTAGAGCTAAATATTAAAACAAATGAACATTTTGAGTGTTTTTAGTTTCCATACCTTGTAAGCATTAGTCCAAATGCTCAATCATGCCACAGAAGTGATTGTAGATCATTATAATGTCAGCACTAGGATGGTTTTGTTTGAATTCAACCTACAGAAATACAACAATTTTCAATTTAGTTCAGTTCAGCAAACTCACTCATTATGCATAAATAAATGTTTATTTGTAAATATGTACTTTTTCTATCTATCTCTGAATTTTAGTTCATTTTCTTCAACTTCGTTGCATTCGAATTTGAATTTTAGTTCCTTATCTTGTTTGCTACAGCAAATCAAATTAAATTCTAAATTTCTGCATTTGAATTTTAATGGCATTCTAATTTAAACTAGATGAGTAAAGTTCGTAGACGAACTTTGAAACTGGCTTGAGAAAGCCTTGTTTGAAAGTTTGAAATGACTTTGAAAAATTTAACGTTTGAATTTAATTGTTGAAGTTGAAGTTTGGGACAAAGTGGGAACACACGTTTCTAGCATGAATCAGCATGTTGCTACCATGATTTAAGATGGTTTAACCATGCTGCTAGCATGATTTAGCATAGTTTAACCATGTTGTTAGCATGATTTAACATGAATGAGCATGTTGCTACCATAATTAGCAAGTTACTAACATGTTTCTACCATGATTAGCATGTTACTAGCATGTTGTTAGCATGTTTCTACCATGATTAGCATGTTGCTAGAATGATTCTAGCATGATTAACGTGTTACTAGCACGGTGCGACCATGATTAACAAGTTACTAACATGTTTCTAGCATGATTAGCATGTTACTAGCACTGGTGCTACCATGATTAACAAGTTACTAACATGTTTCTAGAATGATTAGCATGTTACTAACATGTTACTAGCATGATTGTCATGTTGTTAGCATGATTCTAGCATGATTAGCATGTTACTAGCATGATGCTACCATGATTAACAAGTTACTAACATGTTTCTAGAAAGATTAGCATGTTTCTAACATATTAATATTACTAGCATGGTGCTGCCATGATTAACAAGTTACTAACATGTTTCTAGAATGATCAATGTTGGTAGCATGATTCTAGCATGATTAGATGTTACTAGATGTTGCTAGCACGATTGTCATGTTGCTAACATGATTCTAACATGATTAGCATGTTACTAGCATGATGCTACCATGATTAACAAATTACTAACATGTTTCTACCATGATTACCATGTTACTAGCATGGTGCTACCATGATTAGCAAGTTACTAACATGTTTCTACCATGATTAACATGTTAGTAGCATGTTGCTAGCATGATTGTCATGTTGCTAGCATGATTCTAGCATGATTATCATGTTACTAGCATGTTGCTAGCATGATTATCATGTTGCTAGCATAATTATCATGTGGCTAGCATGATTAGCGTTTTACTAGTATGTCGTTACCATGATTAGCAAATTACAAATTAAAAATGTTTCTAACATGTTTATAACATGACTCTACCATAATTAACATGTTACTAGCATATTGCTAGCATGTTTATAACATGATTAGCAAGTTACTAGTATGTTTCTAGCATTATTAGCATGTTGCTAGCATGATTCTAGCATGATTAACATGTTACTAGCATGTTACAAATTAATAGAAAAAGTTTCATTCATTCAAGTCTGGATTTCTAAATATCTATCTATCTATCTATCTGTCTATCTATCTATCTCTGAATTTCAATTAATTTTAATACTACTTTCCTGCGTTCAAATTAAAATTTTAGTTGCTTATCGTGTTTGCTACGTCAAATCAAATTAAATTCCAAATTTCCACATTTGAATTTAAATGGCATACTGATTTAAATTCTGAACATTGCAACCCAGATTAAATATTCATACAGAATAAAACATAATCATTTCTCTTATTGTAATAATTATCTAAAAAAAGTCATAATTTTCCTGTCATTAAAGTAATTTTAAATAAGACGCTTAATTAATGCATTGATGTTGCTGTTTGACACTGAAAACCTTAATTCTTTAATCCAATTGCATAAGCAGTCTGGCTCTGCTCCCATATCAGTGGCTTCTGGCTCGTTCTGCTTGCAAGGAAGCAGCTGCCCTGGACGCCCCCAGTCTGAGCAGACTCTAAAGGCAAATGTGTTAAAGTAATTAACAGACAAGAAAGAGGAAGTCATCAGATACACATTAAGTGACCCGACCACTGTGAAATCACTACTCTAGACAGCAGGATACAACCAGAGTCCGAGAAAGAGATATGCTTTCACACGTGGCACCAGTCAGTGAAGGCCAACAAGATAATCTTCTCTTCAACACCAAAAACAAACAGAAGAAAGGAAGGGTGTCCTCTTGGGACACCTGTGCTAATCATTACTGGTTTGTCAGTTATATGTATAAATTTATTCTGAAAAAATATATACGCTACCAGTCAAAAGTTTTTTAATGTTTTTTGAAAGTCTCTTCTGCTCACCAAGCCTGCATTTATTTGATCCAAAGTACAGCAAAAACAGTACAATTTTGAAATATTTTTACTATTTTAAAAAACCTGTTTTCTATTTGTACATATTTTAAAATGTATATATTCCTGTGATTTCAAAGCTGAATGTTTAGCATCATTATGTCTTTAAAAAACTTTTGACTGGTAGTGTATATAATATATATTTTACCAAAATAGATATATGATCCTCCTGAATGACACTTTAACGTTGTCAACATTTATCTGTGAAGGTGAAATGTGTTTTTTTAAAACAACTGTGGAAAACACCTAAAACAAATTAATAACACTGTGAACTCAATCTGGCCTCCAGGCAGTAGCCACAGCCATCAACCAATCGTCCCCTGAGTTTTAAGACGGGGCTTTCTCCTCATGCTTGGCTTGGGTATCACCGGCCCTGAGGAAGCACAAGGTTAGAATAAGATCCAGGAAAGCGTTTTCTGCTAATCTCTACCAGGGTAAGACCCCACAGAGCCACAACATTGATATGGTGTGTCACTGCCTGTGATAAACAATGCTGCATATTGTTGTTTTGGGCTGCACCCTCTGGTTCTTTATCAGCAAGCATCCTTCCACTCCCCATGATTGTGAAATGGCAATGGGTGTGCTACAGAATGATGGACTTATATAAGAAGTTAATCATGGTTAAGAGGAATTTAGTGCACTTTGAACATGTCTTAGTTTTTCACTAACAGGAAAATAAAGGAACCATAATCTCAGGTACGGTTTGACTCTGAATAGTCCATACTATACAGTGCAATCACTCATTTAGATAGCCTGATAGACATAAAAGTGACCAGTCACAGTTTGTTTTGATGTGGCGTTTAGGGTGAGTTTATTTATTCTGACTTTTTGTCTCAGAATTGTGATATTAACTCACAGTTGTGAGTTATAAAGTCAGAATTGTGAGATATAAACGTGATTCTGAGAAATAAAGTCAGAATCGCGAGATATAAAGTCACAATTCTGATTTTTTCCTCAGAATTGCTTGATATAAACTCAAAATTGCAAGATATAAAGTCACAATTCTGACTTTTTTTTCCCTCAGAATTGCGCAATATAAACTCACAATTGCAATAAAGTCAGAATTGTGAGTTTGTATCTTGCATTTTTTGACTTGTTCTAGCAAATCAATTTTTTTCTCAATTGCATGATATAAACTCGCAATTCTGACTTTTTTTCTCATAATTACAATATAAACTCACAACTGTGAGCTATAAAGTCAGAATTGTGAGATATAAACTCGAAATTGCGAGTTATAAAGTCAGAATTGCAAGATATAAAGTCACAATTTTGACTTTTTTCCTCAGAATTGCATGATATAAAGTCACAATTGTGAGAAATAAAGTCAGAATTGTTTGTATCTCACAATTCTGACTCACAATTGCGAGTTATAAAGTCCAATTTTGAGGGAAAAAATTATTTATGTTAACACAATTGTGTAACAATTTTATATGACTTAACTCACAATTGCGTGTTATAAAGTCAGAATTGCGAGATATAAGTAGTAGAAGTATAATTTTATTTAATGCCATGTCAGCATCTTAGGCTACTGCAAAATTGCGGTTAGAAAGTTAAAATTGCAAAATATAAAGTCACAATTCTGACTTTTTTCCTCAGAATTGCGTGATATAAACTCACAATTGCGAGAAATAAAGTCAGAATTGTGTTTATATCTCACATTTTTTTTCAAACTTTTTTTTTCAGAATAACGATATAAACCCACAACTGTGAGTTATAAAGTCAGAATTGTGAGATATAAACTCAAAATTGCGAGTTATAAAGTAAGAATTGCGATATAAAGTCACAATTCTATTTTCCTCAGAACTGCGTGATATAAAGTCACAATTTTGACTTTTTTCCTCAGAATTGCATTATATAAACTCACAATTGTCAGAATTGTTTGTATCTCACAATTTTGACTTTTCTTTTTTCGCAATTGTGACTTTTTTTCTCAGAAATGTGAAATATAAACTCACAATTGCAAGTTATGAAGTCCAATTTTGAGGGGGAAAATTATTTACATGTTAACACAATTGCATAACACAATTTTATATGACTTAACTCGCAATTCTGGGAAAAATCAGAATTGTTCGTTTATATCTCGGAATATTGACTTTATTTCTCAGAAATGCGATTTTATAACTAACAATTCTGACTATACCTCGCAGTTGCGGGTTTATATCTCACAATTCTGAGAAAAAAAGTCAGAATTATGAGATAAAAAGTCGCAATTACCTTTTTTATTTCTTTATTCATTGGTGGAAACGGGCTCTCGGATTTTATCAAAAAATATCTTAATTTGTGTTCCAAAGATAAACGAAGGTCTTACTGGTTTGAAACAACGTGATGGCGAGTAATTAATGACATAATTTTCTCACAAGCTCACAACTAATTTGTGCTTGATTTTTTAAAAAAATAAATTATATGAGCAGAATCAAAACTTAACTTTTTTATGGCTAGTAATGCAGAACTATGAATGAAAAAAACTCAGAGAGGAAAGACAAGGAGACTAAAGACTAGTCTATGGTGGGAACGAATTTCAAGTGCAAGATTCCAGAATTTCAGACTAATTTTGAACAAGCCTAAATCTGTGTGTGGTTTATTTTAGGTCTGACTGGCTGGCCCTCCGTCGTTGTTTGGAAGTCCAGACACTCTGACTTATCAGTGCGAGCAGTTGAAAAGCACTAGCGCACATGCTTGACCCCAGGCCCTCTGGTCTTACTGCTATCACCCGAGACAGCACTGTTGAATCTGCAGGAGAATGTGACAACAGCAGGCTCAGCTCATCTTATCAGGCTGAGTGAGGGCCACCAGCTGACCATACGCAGAGCCCAGATCAGCAACACGTCTGCTAATTCTTCATACACCCTGCAGGGGAAAACCTGGACTGAAGGTCCGAGCCTGGAAAATACCTGTCATCAGAAGAGCCGCGATCAGCTGCAGGAATCTTGCTACATTCACACCAGGAGAAACAGAGAGAGGTGTCCACGACGGCTCCCAGACACTGTCTTTCCCACCGGCAGAAAACACACAAGGACTTGTCACTGTGTATCAAAGCAGAAAAGAACTCTTGGGTAGAATAGACAAAAATGTGTTATCCAAAGAAATAACAGACATACAATACTTTTTAAATAACTATAAGCCACGACTTGAATTATGAAAGGGAAAAGTTCAACTGAAAATGTCAACTGAAACTTTTTTTTCTGTAGAACAAAAAAAGATTTTAAATAAGAAGAAAGCATCTTATTTAAGGGCCTAAGCTGGTTCTGGTGTAAATATTGTGTGGGTTTGTTGATTGCTTCTATGTGCACTATATTTTGTAAATACTCAAAGCATAGTCTGTACGTAAAATAAGGCTCAATATAAGAAGAATATAAGGCTAAAATGATGGCTAATATAGTGGTCACCCATATAGAAACCTATAAGAATATTAAGCAGCTGTTTTCAAAACAGATAATCATAAAGGTTTCTTGAACACCCAGTCAGCATTGATTTCCGAAGGATCATCTGACACTGAAGACTGGAGTAATGGCTGCTGAAAATTCTGCTTTGTATCACAGGAATAAATTACATTTTTAAAAATATTAAACTAGAAAAAGAGTTATTTTAAGAAATAATATTTCACAATATTACAGTTTTTACTGTATTTTTAATCAAATAAATGCTGCCTTGGTGAGCATAAGACTAGTATGCATTAATTCAGAGAACTAAACTATCCATAAATCAAGAGACTTGACATTTCATATCAGTAGTCTGCCACACGCCACTAGGTTGTGATGTAAATACTGTGTGGGTTGCGAGGGTTGATTGTTTGCTTATATGTGCACTGTATACTGTTTAGTGAATACACACAGTTCTTTATGAGTACTTTATTATTATTATCTATTTATGCACTTTAGTTGCTGGTGAATGGAAGTGCATATTTGTGTAAACGCAGTACATACTGCAGATGAGGTCAAGTGTTACAAGTATAAAAGGAATATGAAGAGCCGATTATTAGTGACTAAATTGAGAAGATTATGACTGTAAAGTTTAAACTGTAAATGGACTGGACTAGGCAGCATGATCAATTTAGCAATCTCTAGGTACTAATATTTGTCAAAAACAAATATTATTTATAACAAAAATTATATTTGCTCCAGCAAATAGACTGAACTGTATTCTGTAATGTGAATAAAGAGACTTAACTCTCATTTATCAGATCCGTCTTGGATGGAAGTGTGGTATGTTACTGTACGGAATGGCAACAGCTGTGGCTTTCATTGTTTGTAGCCACGCTCTCTTTCTTCCTGTAATATAGTGGTCAGGCTACATTACAGGTCAAGCTACTCTGGCCAGTCTGGATTTACTGCAGCAGAGGTTGACATTCGGTCAGAGATCAGAGAGCTGGCTTTCAGAGAGGGTCAGTAAGAGTAACTGGTCAGCGCTGACAGGCAGCTGGCAAAGACCGTGCTGAGGAATGATCAATGGCTAGTAAAAACAGAACAGAACGGCTTCATTTACATGACTACACTGACATTACTGTATATACTACTGTTCAAAAGTTTTGGATAAGATTGCATTTGAAAGAAATTATTATTTTTTGTTCAACAGGGATGCATTATATTGATTTAAAGTGAGAGTAAAGACATTTTTAAATAAATGCTGTTCTTATGAATGTTCTGAGCATCAAATCAGCACATTAAAATGATTTCTGAAGAATCATGTGACACTGAAGACTGAAGTAATGATGCAGAAAATTCAGCTCTGACATCACAGGAATAAATTACATTTTAAAATATATTCACATAAAAATGGTTGTTGTAAATTGTAATATTTTTTAATATATGAATATTTAATTATTTTTTTAATATATAAAATATTTTGAATTATATTTTTTTAACAAAAATCTCTCAATAGATCTTTCAGCTTACAGTGTCTATGAAAGAACACACACACAAACACACAAAACACTATGAAACCATAAAAGTAATCAGTCATGCAATACACTTTAAATGACTAGTTCACTTCCAGAATAATAATTTCCTGATAATTGACTTAATCCCATGTCATCCAAGATGTTCATGTCTTTCTTTCCTCATTCGAAAAGGAATTAAGGTTTTTGAGGAAAACATTTCATGATTTTTCTCCATATAGTGGACTTCAGTGGTGTCCAATGGGTTGAAGGTCCAAACTGCAGTCTCAATGCAGCTTCAAAGGGCTCTACACAATCCCAGCCTAGGAATATGGGTCTCGTCTAGAGTAATGATCAGTCATTTTCTAAAAAAATTACAATTTATATACTTTTTAACCACAAATGCTCATCTTGCACAAGCTCTGTGATGCACATGTACATCTTCACACATTATGTAATTACTCTGGAAAAGTTATGCACGGTTAGTTCTTTGTCTGTGTACTTCAGTTCACAGATTTTCTCCTACAACTTCAAAATTGTCCGACATCCGATTGTTTTACCTTTTTTTGTAAAGGCTGGTTTTCTGTGCACATTCACTTTGTAAACACTGGGTCGGTACTTCCGCCTATGTCACACCTCATCTTTCTAACGTGATTATATAATGTGTGAGGTCGAGCTAGTGTGAGATGATCATCTCTGGTTAAAAAGTATATAAATTGTATTTATTTTGCAGAAAATTATCAATTGTCTTCTAGATAAGACCCCTGAAAAAAAAAATCCTCAAAAACCTTAATTTCTTTTCGACTAAAGAAAGAAAAACATGAACATCTTGGATAACACAGGGGTGAGTAAATGATCAGGAATTTTGTTATTCCGGAAGTGAACTAAGTCTCCTGAAGCCATACAATATCTTTGTGCGTTAAACAGACCAAAATTTCAATAATTATTCTTTGACGTTCTTTACCTAATAAACAGTAAAATCAAAATTTTCATGCCCTGTGATCTATTCCTCGAAATGTTTAAAGGAAGTTCAGGGAATCCCCGCAACCCTTAACACTTCTTTGTGAATCTGATAAGATAAATGACAGAGACAAAAAGGGGAAGCAAGCTCTTGACATGCTCTCACTGTCTGAGCTGCTTATATAGTAAGAGTCTCTCTCTCTTTCAGCCTGAGTGTTTACTTTGGATTATAGTAGATGCTTCCAGACCTTTGAGAACTCACATCCTGACGGACAAGCTGATACGTCCTGTTACACTCGAACATTCATTCGGTTCTCTCTAAAACGCATAAAAACTCTCAGAAGCTAAACTAGCTGGATATCAAGGTTGTAAAACACGTAACAGACGGCTAATCTTTAAGGAAATTACCGTGATAATTAAAGCTTGTGGTGTTTTGCATGACAGGTGCTGGTCAGGTCTTTCATGTGTGAATTATAGACTATAAAACAAGACATGAGAGAGTTTGTGTGATTTCACACCAATGGTACGAGGTACATCTGATTTAAAGCATTTAAATGAGCATTTATGATAATTTTGTAGCAGAAAAATAATATATTACAGAACAATAGAAATGCATCTGACCTAGAAATCCAGAGTAAACATTATTTAATTTAATATTTCACATATATAACATACACAATTCCATGATTATAAAGATGCTGAAACTTTAAGCCAAGCAAAAATCCATTACATACCAAAGTTGTCCATAATAAATATCTTCCTGTTCCATTAGTTGATCTCACTGGTGCCCAAGAAATACATTATCTTGATTGTTTTGCAATCTTCTCTGCCAAGTTAGAAGATAAACTGCATGAGAACGAAAAAATGACGGTGAATTAAATAACAATCAAGACCATGGAGCCTTTACTACATTTTGAATACATTTATATATAAACATCTGTTTTTCTCATAGTAAACATCAATAAAATGGATATTCTTAGAATCAGTCTTACATTTTTGTGCATTTAGCATAAAAGTCTTAATGCATTTACACAGGAATCACATGCACCAGAAACAATGTATCACATACTCAAATATTTTTAATTTCTTAAAAGTACTATTAATTTATGTTCAGGACTTTTTAATCATCAAAAAGTTACTTAATGCCCCTTTAATGGAACTTTGAAATATTGTTTGGCATGAAAAGTCCCTAGGACAGCGCACAGTGCACTCTGACCCTGTGTGGTGGTCTTGGAGACAGAGGAGGTCAAAAGAAAAGTCTAGATGTGGCTCTGAAGTTGAAAGTCTATGGGGTGTCTGACCAGGCCTGTTTGATGTAGCTCACCATGGCTGCTGCTGCACGCCTGTGAAGATGTTTTTTGTGTGATGGCAGCTGGAGACTCAATCGGCCTCTCTCTCCCAGAGAAATCTGCATGACCCAGTCTGAATGAGGAAATAGCGTTATGAGGGTCTTGACCCAGAGCTGGAGAACGCTGTGGCTTTGAGATGGTGACAGACAATGAGCACAGATTTTCTAAGAACAATCTTCACTAAACAGCTTTTTCCTTCTTATATTGAAAACAAAAGCCTATATAATTTTTTTTTTTCATTTGGCATCTTCCATCTTTCATCTAAAATGACATACATTTACTTGTATTCACAATATACACATATTTTCAGTTCATGCATTTCCTGGGAATCAAAGCGTTTCAGCATTACTAGTATGCCTAACAGTTAACAAAATTTGACACATAGATTGGGGTTAAGCCTGTCTTTGACGAAACAACCCAGCTGCTGAGTTACAGTCAGAGCACAGGCTTTCTGAGTCCTCCACAGGAGAGAGCGGTTCTCAGCACCGCTGGTGCACTTCTTCAGCGAAATAAAGGTTTGTATACATTTTATTTCATTTATAAAGTCTTTACTGTGCTGTAAATTGCATTATTTTATGGAGCGCATCATGAGGATGAAACGTCAGTCAGCAGCGGTCAATTCGCATGATGGAAATGCTTTTTGCCTTGCATAAGATAAACAGATTTTATTTGTTATAGTACTGAGTTTAATTTAATTTTATGGTATAATAAGTTCTTTAATGTCAGTACTGTTTGTTTATGGGCAGGTTTTGGAGTCAGTCACAGCATCTTTTAGCAATGAGTGAAATGCAATGCCTTGGTCTGAAGTTTGCAGTTACCCTGGTGAAACACCGGCACCAAAGTTAGCGCTATTACGGTAAAAAGCGATTACAGAGAAAGGTTGAATACACTAAAATTAAAATGCAACTTTTAGATGTTACATTTTTAAAATAATATTGTATACAATATTGTAATATTGTAAACTATGATGTATCCAAATAAATTCAATTTGCCTTGTATTTTGTCAATGTGTTCTTGCTTAATAATAAATGTTGATCAATCTTTTGATTATTGCTGTTGCCTCTAGTAATTCTGTTTTTTATAAGTTCCAGTCCATTTTAAGCCAGCAATATAATCATTTTTAAACAATAGTTGACTTAAATAAAATAAACCAGCATGTGTTCTGTCCAATATTGTTTTAACCCAGCAATTTTTAGAGTATACAGCAGTCAACATTTGAAGTGGATCAAAAAAAAGTTTATTAAAGTTGTCCTAAGACAAGAATTTGTTTGTTTTGGTTTTAGGACAACTTTTATGAAATGATTTAATCCACTTCAAATGTGTGTATGTATATAAATATATATATATATATATATATATATATATTTATATCAAATTAAAAAGTAACCTTTTAAATTGTTTTCATACTGCAATATTATACTATTATTATTATTAATATTAACTGCAGTAATATTATGTGATGGTATTTTAACTAACAAAAGTGTTGTTTTGTGTTGTTGGTTGCTGCAGCTTTGAGTCCAAGACAAATTTTCTGCAAAAGAACAACTAAGTATAACTCTAACTCGTAACTCTATTATAGTGTTTTCTTTCTGTATTCATAATACGTTCATTCATGTTATTACATTATTATTTAAGTAATTTCTGTAAAAACATCTACCCTGCAATATTAAAAGTTTGAAAGCAGTCTGTGTGAATGCACCTTTTCTCAGTATATGCAGCTCCTGTGACACAAAATAAATACGGCATTATTAGACTAGCCAAAATCCCGCTCTTTTATGGAAACAGGGACACGCTCCGAGAGGTTTGAAAGACGGGGCTGCTGCTGCTGCGGTGACCGCGGCTGCAGCGGTCTGCGATGGTGTTGAAGCCGGTGAAGGGAGTGAGGCAGAGGGGGCTTATCGTCGCTCTGTTGGGAAAATAACAGCCCCAAGGTAGACCGCGGCAAACAGGAAGGGTGTGGACAGGATCCGAGCGCAGCTGCTGCCGCTGAGCAGCGTCTGTTCCCTCAGACTTTGATGTGTGGGCACACCGCGCTCTGTGCCACGAGATAAACACTCTGGGAGCGAGGAATTGTTTGTGTTACGCATAGCTCCGTAATGACATGAAGCCTGTGAGAAAGTCAGCTGCCGCCGACAGCCCCGCGGGAAGCACGTGTGTAGACCATAGACCCTGAGCTAATTGATGAGTGATGTCACTGATGAGTCATCGCTGGCTCCTTTATGACCTAAATAACGTGAACGTATTATATTGATCCTTGTTTCTTGATTTGTACAGTGATCAAAGATAATGGGGAAAGATCGAATCAAAATTTATTTTTACTTGCTCTTCCTCTGAAGCTACGTTATTTCCCGCTAATGACACTTTGATATGGAAGCTTTGATTTAAAAATTTAAAAAGGTAATTGCGACTTTTTATCTTACAAATTAGAACGTTTTTTCTAAGAAGAAAATTCGAAATTGCAACATTCTCAGAATTTTGAGATATAAACAGAACTGCAAGATATGAGCTGGCAATTCTTTGAAGAAAAGTCTGTATTGTGAGATGAACTATTGTGAGAGAAAAAAACCTAAAAACAATAAAAAAAGATATAAACTTTTACTTTCTTTTTCTCTGAAGCTAAAGTTTTTGTCTGCTAATGTCACTTAAGTATGGAAGCTTTGATTTAAAAAAAATGGAAAAGGTAATTGTGTTACGCATTGTTTGCATTATGAGGAATTGTTTGTGTTACGCATAGCTCCATAATGACATGCCTGTGAGAAAGTCATCTGCCGCCAAGCGCCAACAGCCTCACAGGAAGTCAGTCAGAACTCTGAGTTTATCTCACAGTTCTGAGGAAAAAAAAGCTGAATTGCGAGATATAAACCAAAATTGCGAGAAAAAGTTACTCCAGGGCCATGTGTGGCTATTGGCTAAAATGAACCAAATAGCTAGAGGACCCAGCCTCATTCTTGCTTTTCAATCGATAAAAGAATGTCCTGGCCTATTTATTCTTCTTAAGTGTGCTGTTTTACTTGAAAATACATAATATTGCTGGGTTAAATAAGGGGTTGCAAGCACCAGTTCATGTTGACTTTAAGTATTTGGTTAATTGCATTATTTATGTATTTTTGTTTTAGTATGAATGTAGTATTTCTAGCCCTGCTTAAACACTTTAACTGTGTGTAAATCCATTCCGCATGGTTTCCAAAATCACCACAGAAAACGCCAGCAGATTCCCATCTGGGCCTGCTTGTAAATGTTAAAAAAAAGCTAATACACAATATAAACATTTGCATTTGTATGAGATGGGGTAATGTCATTTAACTTCATATTTTCAAGACTTTCCTGTAAGGCACTGGGGTTGGAAAGCATCCCTCTTGTCCTCTCCAACACTCCATAAAACATTATGTTCACCTTGGGAATACTGGATGTGGAGAAAGACTTGTGGCATTGACTGGGAGGGAGGCGGACATTCTTCAAGGGTCTAAATAAAGTCTGTGAGACACTCTTTCTCATGGGCCCTGTTGACTCATGAAGCATCAACAGAGGGCAGAGTGTGTGGGGCCTTAAATCAACGCTTAGCATTTGAAACACACAGTCTGTCTGACAGAAAACAAGCGACTGGTCAAAGCACTGCATGATCACATGGAAATAAGCATATGAGTCGGCCTGCAGTTCTGCATGCTGCATGTTAAGTGCTCTCTTCCAGATGGAGGGTTGCCGTTTGTTTGGCTTCATCCCTCATTGGTCATCACTGGTCAGTTGGACCACTGGCTTTCTGAATAGGCCCTTGGGACACTAAATAGCAATTAGGAACAAGTCAGTTTGCTCAGTCAGCTACTTTCAAGTTTATTTTAGTGGCACTTTGCACGAATAGGGCACAAAATAGAACCTTAAATTACACTGTAAAAATGATATGACCAATATGTTATGACAACATGTTTTTACATTACTTTAACTCATCAGAATAAGTTAAGCAAATTTCAACTTTAATTTATAAGTTGTACAAGGTGCAACAAATTTTTTAAACCAGATTCATTTAAGTTAAAATGATAGACAGCTAAGTTGATTGTACTTACAAATTTAAGACAGCAACTTGTTTTTTTACACCGTACTTTTTAAAATGCTCTTAGCAAGTCCCTGAAACCTTTAAAAAGTGTTAATTATCAATCTCAAACTAACTATTATTAGCTGTGTTAATTTTTATTCATTTTATGAGGTTTATGATTTAAAAATATATATATATATATATATATATATATATGATTTATACATGTAAATTAAAATGAATTAATAAATGTAAAATAATTTTGTAAAAATTTGAATTATCAACTTAATTATCAGTATTAATACACACACGCACACACACACACATTAATATACATTATATACATAATAATATACATTTAAAAATATAAAAAATATTACATATAATTATACACGTAAATTAAAAAATCAGTTAATACATTTAAAATAATTAAGTAATTGTTTTTATTAGCAACTTAATTATAGAAAATATTATATATAAATTATTTACACATGTAAATTAAAATAAATTAATTTAAAATAATTTTGTAATCATTTTAATTAGCAACTCAATTATTAATATTAATAATATACATTTAAAAATATTTAAAATATTATATATAGATAATTTATACATGTACACACACACACATATATTTAAAATAAACAAAAAAAAAATATTCAAAATAATTTTGTAATACTTTTAATTATCAATTTAATTATCTATCTATCTATGTAATTTATACATGTAAATTGAAATCAGTTAATAAATGTAAAATAATTTGGTAATAATTGTAATTAGCAACTCAATTATCAATATTAATAATATACATTTAAAAATATTCAAAATATTATATATACATAATTTATACATGTACATTAAAAGCAATTAATAAATAAAAAATAATTATAAACTTAATGATCAATAATAATAATAATAATAATAATAATAATATACATTTAAAAATATTATATATAATATAATCATTTAAACAATAAAATATCACTATACCAGAATTTTGGTCATTAATATAATTTAATAATTAATAAACTATATATAAATTAAATTACAGACAAAAAAAAAAAAATATATATATATATATATATACACCGAGCATATCTGCGGAAAGACCTCGATTTACATTTCACTTTCACATTTTAAATCACAAACTTTATCAGCCACATAAATGTCTTGGTGAGACTTTCAGTGTTTGTCTGGTCAACATTTACTGACGGGAAAGAGGGGCAGAGACGTAATTGTGTTTTAACAAGAACCATACTTCGCTCATTAATCGTGGTCAGCTTTCCAAAGAGATCAGTGTATCAATGTCAGTATCAATGTCTTTCAACACAATGTCTGTTTTATGCTGAATACAAGCTTTTCAGAGCCAGACCTCTCTTCCTCTGGCACTCTCCATTGTCATTTTCGCTCTCTGGCTTGTGACACTTCTGCGGTCTACTGAGTAGACAATGGTTTTTTTGACCCATTGTTTGGATCTATTTATAAAGCGAGAGACTGGTGAGAGACAAACAAGCCCTCAGGTCCCATAGGTATAGCTGTAACCAGTGTTTCCAAAGCCGTTAGTGTGCCATAAACCTCTAATTAGGCTTCGGTAATTGGGAATAATGGAATATGGAATATTTGTTTTGACTAGTCATCATGAGTTCCCCTTTATTTTGTGGTCTTGCGTGGAATCGGGAACACGCAGCAGTGGGAAACTGTTGAAGAGCATAACTTTTTTATAATCAGCAGACGGATCGTACCGCACACAGTTTAAACTGTGTAGTCTGCGTAGTTGAAAACGTTACACATGATCTGTCAGACTCGGTTATACAGTACGGGATAAAAGCGACACGGACGGCGATCCCGGCGCAGGAACGGTTTCACGAGCCAGTGATTTGTCATTATAATGAAATCAGAATTATTCATTACAAATTACCATCGCAATAGGGCTTTCGGCTAGCTGCTTGCCATTTCCATATTTAAATCGGCCATATAAACCTAAATCTTATTGACAGCGCATGACAGAAGTGTGTAATTCGGTCACGTTTGATGAAGAAAAGCTCGATTATTTGAGTTCATGGACTACATCGCTGTCTTTCAAGCACGTACAAAACGCAGGCCCACTTGTAGAATGAGAGAGGGTGGTTCATTTTCGGGCACAATGGGCCAAACCCGTCAGCGCAGCGCACAATTATGCAAAATCAAGCAGCTACTTACACGACTCGGCTCTTTATTTGCGTGACCCCGGCGTGTCAGAGCATGCATTGTGGCTTTGCAACCCCACACGTTCCAGAGATGCAAGCAGTGGGGTGCAGGATGCAGAGTCTTAGCTCTGGCGCATTCCTGCGAGGAACGCAGGGGGTGTGGGAAAGACCTTGAGGTTGGATCAGCTGATTCATCCTCATGTTTAATTCTCGGTACAGTTTCCATTTGTGCCGGAGGTCCGGCTCTACGGCGCAGGGTTTAGCTCCATCAGAGTATAGACAGTGGCTGTTGTGACTTCTAAATTGCTTTGATTGTGCTGCTGCAAATGCACGTAGCATCCTAAACGAAATGGCCTTTGTATGTGTTCAGTTTCAAAGACTCGCCGAAACATATAGCGGGACCACCGACACACTAATCAAAGCCAATCGCTGGGGCCTTGGAGGAAAGCCCTGATCTCTATTTCTTTAAAGGCATTGAAAAACGGCCTTTTAGTTTCTGCGCTTCGCCGCATGGAGAAGACAAAAGTGCAATGCTATAAATCAAATGTATTTTTGCTAAATGTTTATTAGGTTTTTAGTGTTGACTGTAAAATCTTTTCAAATTAGCGATCTTTAATTATACTTTAATTAGTGAGTGAGAGTGTGACAGTGGAAATTAGAGCGTCTCAATGACGCACGAGAATAAGCTTGGGGAGTTCACCGCTCAAATGACTGTGAGAATCGCGTGGAGGCTGAGAATGTCATTATGCGGCCGTGAAAGAGAATGCTTGCGGTGGGTCACAGATGACTTACTAGTCATTTAACAATAACCATTTTACGGCAAGAGCTGAAAGATTTGACAGACAGCACTCTAAATAACATACAAAAATCCTGCTAAATTTAGATGTAAAAAAGGGCAACTGCAGTTGCCAGAAATTACACTAATAAAAAAAAAAAATAATAATAATAAAAATAAAAATATAAAAATATAAAAAATAATGCTAGAAACACCCACTAAACAACATAAAATTACATAAAAATAACAAAGCATCTTTTTTTTTTTTCAAAGCTATAATAACCCTGATACTAAGAACATACTTTTACTGTTTTCACTGTAAATTATTGTAATAAAATGTTGTTTTTTGTTTACTTTCTAAAACAATACAATACACTGTATTTTACTGTATAATTATTGTTTTGGTAAAACGGAATACAATTTTCAGTTTAGGGTAAACGAAATAAAATTATAATATATTTAGTATCACTGTTTTTATTTTTATATTTCATTTTATTTTAGTTAATGTTTTTTTTTTATTTCATTATTATTATTTTAATATGGGTTTAATTTTAATTTCAGTTTTAGTTTTAGTTAACTAATAACCCTGCTTTTATTTGTTGAATCAGTTTTATTTTTATATTTTTTATATTTTATTTCAGTTAATGTTTATTTTATTTCACAACATTTTTTCACTAATTTACTTTTTAAAAACATGGGATTCATTTCAGTTTTAGTTTTAGTTAATAACCCTGTTTCTAGAAGCATATCTTTACCATTTTCACTGTAAATGATTGTAATAAAATAATAATAATAATAATAATAATAATTATTATTATTATCATTATCATTATTATCATTATTTATTTATTACTTGTTTTTACTGTCCAAAACAATACAGTTTACTGTATTTTACAGTATAATTATGGTTCTGGTAAACTGAGATACTTCTATAGTTTATATTAATTTGCTGAATTAGTTTTTATTTTTATATTTTATTTTATTTTATTTCAGTTAATGTTTATTTTATTTCACCCTTAAAAAAATATGGGTTTATTTTAATTTCAGTTTTAGTTTTAGTTTACTGTAATAATCCCGCTTCTAGGAACATACTTTTACCATTTTCACTGTAAATGAATGTAATAAAATGCAAGTTTTAAAAATGTATTATTTATTTATTTATTTATTTATTTATTACTTTCTAAGACAATACAGTTTTCTGTATTTTAATTATTATTCTGGTAAAATGAATACAATTTTCACAGTTTAAGGTAAATTAAATCCATATACCACTGAGATAATATTATAGTTTTATTAATTTGTTGAATCAGTTTTTATTTTTATATTTTAGATTTTTTTATATATTGTTTATTTTATTTTAGTTAATGTTTATTTGATTTCACTAATTTTTTCTTTTTTCCTTTTTTTTTTTTTAAAAATATGGGTTTAATTTTAATTTCAGTTTTAGTTTTAGATTACTATAATATACCCTGCTTCCAGGAACATACTTTTATGTTACATACTGTTTTCACTGTAACATACTGTTTTCACTGTAAATTAATGTAATAAAATTGCATTTAAAAAAAAATATATATATATATATATATATATATGCATATATATATATATATATATATATATATATAATAACCCTGTAAAAATAAACAAATAAATAAATAAATAAAAAAAAAATAAAATATATATATATATATATATATATATATATATATATATTTTTTTTTTACTTTCTAAGACAGTTTGCTGTATTTTAATTATTGTTCTGGTAAACTGAATACAGTTTTCATAGTTCAAGGTAAAGTAAATAAAATGAATATGAATATATATTTAGTATCACTGAGGTACTATTATAGTTTTTATTAATTTGTTGAACCAGTTATTATTTTAATATTTTACATTTTATTTTAGTTCATGTTTATTTTATTTCACTAGAGAATTACTTTTTTTTTTTTAAATAAGGGTTTAATTTGAATTTCAGTTTTAGTTTTAGTTTATTATAATAACCCTGCTTCTAGGAACATACTTTTACTGTTTTCACTGTAAATTAAAGAAATAAAATACAGTTTTTTTAATCCTCTAAAACATCCTCTAAAATACAGTTTACTGTATTTTACATTATAATTATTGCTCTGGTAAACAATCATTTTGCCATACTTTTGCTGTTTGCACTATCAATTAATGTAATAAAATGACACTTTTTTTTGTTAACCATTATTGTTCTGGTAAACTGAATACAATTTCCACAGTTTAAGGTAATGTAAATTATTTTTTTGTTGTTGTTGTTTTCAGTGATTGAAGAATTCAGTGACTGGATAGTGACAGTCAGTGAAGTTTCATAAAAAAAAAAAAAAACATTTTCTTGTTTTATTTACTGAAATGAACAAAACTGGAACCGTAAAACAAGTGCAAAAAAAATAAAATAAAATAAAATAAATAAATAAATAAATAAATAAATCAATCAATAAAAATCTAACCAAAAACAATTTGTACATTCTATTATTTGGATGTTTAAACCACCTGCACATTAACTCACTGTGCATAAATGATTTTTAACCACAAGCCTCGCTAAATGTAAACTGCAGTAACCACAAAGCCCCCAGTCACTCTGGTGGTTTGCTCATAACTAATGATCACATGACCTGGGAACAGGTGAGCATATGCTCCCACCACCTGTTTAATATTTAACAGTGGGAACGAGGACTTTGAGGAAGCCCCATGGCATCTGCAGGCTCTGTTTCTGTGGTAACATGATTGTTGGTGCTTGTTCGAAGGCACAAGGCGGCACGTCCAACACAACACAATTAGGCTGGCCGGCAGCAGAGGAGCGAGCTAATGCTGATTATAATTACGTGTTGATCTCATCGCCTCCTCCTCCATCAACAGGCTCGTTTAAAAACAGATATCCGTTAGGATTGTTTTCACACAGAGTTCCCGAACGAGACTGCAGCGATGATGTTGCGCTGGGCGCTGTGTTTGAACACAAAGACAGTCATATGTTAATTATTCAGTTTATGCAACAATGTTTAATGAAACGCTGACATGTAAAAATGTGCAAAACAAACTGAGATTTCAGTATTTCTAAAACTAACTAAATTATTTAATTCATTTATTCATTTATATTTTGCATAACAACACTACCTGGAACACAATCATTCTATACTGACAGTGATAAATTTGTAGGAAAATCTAATGAAATCATTTTTAATGAGATTTGTTTTATATGTAAAATTTTTTTTTCAATAAAAATAAAAAATAATTTATGAAATAACATTTTAAATATAAAAATTGTAAAAAAAATTATATATTATTTTGTATTATATTGTGTGTCTGTTCAAATTAAACATATAAATACATAATATTTTATTTGTATTTTATTTTATATTTATATTTTACATTTAATATTGTTATTAAATGTAATATTAAAAAAACCTACATTAAATATATATAAAATAGTAAATTAGAGTAAATCTATATAATATATATATATATAACCTACAGTAAATATAAAATTTGAAATATAAATATGAAATAATAAATAAATCTAAACATTACATATATACATTTAATACATATTTTACATATAATATATATATATATATACACTACCGTTCAAAAGTTTGGGGTCAGTAAGACTTGTAATAGTCTTTAAAGAAGTCTCTTATGCTCATCAAGGCTGCATTTATTTGATTAAAAATATAGAAAAAAAACAGTAATATTGCAAAATGTTTTTACAATATAAAATAATGTTTTTTATTTTAACATACTTTAAAATAGAATTTATTCCTGTGATGAAAAGCTGAATTTTTATCAGCTGTTACTCCAGTCTTAAGTGTCACATGATCCTTCAGAAATCATTCTAATATGCGGATTTATTATTAGAATGATCAGTGTTGGATAATATCAACAGTTGTGCTGCCAAATATTTTTTGGAACCTGTGATTTTTTTTTTTCAGGATTCTTTCATGAATAACAAGTTTAAAAAGTACAGTGTTTATTCAAAATATAAATATTTTATAACAATGTAAATTATTTATTATTAACTTTTAATAAACTTTTAATTATTAACTTAATACATCCTTGGTGAATAAAAGTATTAATTTCTTAAAAAAAAAAAAAGAAACAATAAAAATGTACTGACCCCAAACTTTTGAATGGTAGTGTATATATTTATATATATTTTATATTATATATTTTATACATAAATCTTTTTAATATAATTTTGTATTTTATTTATATATAAATTCGACACATTATAAATACATGATATTGTTTCATGAATGTATTTTTTATGGAATGTAATATTAAAAAACCTACATTATATATATATATATATATATATATATAATAAATTAAAGTATATACTGTATATTTAACACATCATTTACACATTTTATATATAAAATATTATATAATTTTTTATTTATTTATTTATAAATCAGACATTATAAATACACAATATTTTTTTATTTCTTCTATTACACATTTTTATGAATATTAATAATATTCAATTCATAAAATTTTGTAATTTTGTAATATTAGAAACATTATAAATACATGATTTTTTTCATGAATGTATTTTCATATATATATATATATTTTAGATATTTTTATGAAATGTAATATTAAAAACCTACATTTTATATATATATATTAAACTAATATATAATAATATATATAACTAATTTGTATATAAACTAAACTAAATTAAACTAAAACTAGAAATGACATACATTATTAATATTTGACAAATGTTATATATAATTTCTTATTTTATTTATATATAAATTAGACACATTTTAAATACATAACTTTTATTTCATATATGTATTTTTTTATTACATTTTTACAATTTTATACATATTTTATATATTTTATATATATAATTTTGTAAAATTGTACATTGTAACATTTAACATTTATATATAAATGTTATATTTGAATTTCAAAGCTGCTAGTTTTGCATTCTAAAGCAACAAATCATCAGTCCCACAGAAGCAAAAACATACTCGGACAGTTCAGTGCCTTACATCTGTAATTATCAACAACTTTCCAGCTTCCCGGATTCTCTGTACTGTGCTCAAGCAAAACAAGCATCTTATATAGCTGTCTGAAATTGTTTATTTTTCCAGACCACGGATGAAGTGAGCTTGCAGTTTTTAACACAAGCTCTGGTTCTTCTGCCTACACTTTACCTTAAAAGCCTTCAGGAGTGGTGAGCGTGACATGCTTTCATGACGCGCCTTCCCTGTAATTGTGCGCCAAGTGCCCAACCAGAGACAAAACATCAGTTCTTGGCAGGTTACAAGGCTCTCTACAGATGGTTGGGAGTAAGTACCTGTAGATGCAAGCTATAGAGCTGGAGAAAGCCAGTGTGAGGCCTTCAGGGTACCTCTGCTTTGAACCGGGATCCTGCCCACAGCAGAGCTTCCTTCGCGGAGAGCTCGAGCTCTGCCAATTTGGCATCCTCCAGTACTCACACTGCTCCGCACTGACAGTGAAATTGATTCTGGCACCGCGTAGTGCCACCTGCAGCTAGCCCTCTCCTCACCCATGCGCGCTGCTGTCAAACCAGTCTACTGTCACAGGCAGTGCTGCGCGCTTTTCAAAGAGTTGGCTCCAGATGATAACTCAAGTGGGGAAATGTTTTTATTTTGTCAACATTATGATGAGGTTTTTGTTGCCTTGACAGATTCAGATCACATGATGTTTAAAAAGAGTGCAATTTGAGCTTAACTGAATGGAAATTTCCAAGAATTTAGTCTCATATTGCATGTATTACAATTTAGAGGAACAGTTCACCCAAAAACGAACATTTGCTGAAAATGTACTCACCATCAGGCCGTCTAAGATGTAGATGAGTTTGTTTCTTCATCAGAACAGATTTAGAGAGATTTAGCCTTAATCACTTGCTCACCAATGGATCCTCTGCAGTGAATGGGTGCCATCAGTTGTCTCATCTGAATTAGGAGAGAAATATGCACAGATCAAGCAACTAATTTTAATATGATAGGACATACATTTTTATTTCATAAATGTATTTTGTAATATTTTTATATTAGATATTTTAATGAAATGTAATATAAAAAATGACATGCATATATATATATATATATATATATATATAGTACATTAAAGTAAATTTAAATAAAAAATTACATCTATACGTCTAATACATTTATACATTAAATATACATATATTAATTAGAGCCATTATAAATACATATTTTTAAATGTATATAAATAAATGTATTTTTTATATTTTCATATTAGATATTTTTATGAAATGCAATATTAAAAAAACTAAATTCAAGTAAATCTAAATCTAAAAATTACATGCATACATTTAATACATTTTTACATTAAAAATGTATATAATTTCTAGTTTTATCTATATATAAAATAGACCCATTATAAATACATTTTTTTAATAAATGCATAATTTATATTTTTTATTAACTATTTATATGAAATGTAATATTAAAAAACCTGCATATATATAATACTAAATTAAAGTAAATCTAAATCTAAAAATGACATATATACATTTAATACATATTGTACAAAATTTCTATATAAAAAAACTATATATAATTTTATTTATATATAAATTAGACACATTATAAATACATATTATTTAATTTCATTAATGTTTTTATTTAATATATTTCATAAAAAATTTATATTAGATATTTATATGAAATGTAATATTAAAAAAAACTGCATTATATATATGTATATATATACACTAGTAAATTCAAGTAAATTTAAATCTAAAAAATTATATATCATTTTATTTATATATATATAAATCAGACACATTATAAATACATAATATTTTGATTTCATTAATGCTTATATTTAATATATTTCATACAATAATTTCATTAATTTATGTCATAATTTTTAATAATATTTATTTATTTATTTATTTATTTTTATTACATTTTTTAATGTACTATTGTAAGCCATCAGGCCATCCAAGATGTAGAAGAGTTTGTTTCTTCATCAGATTTAGAGAGATTTAGCCTTACATCACTTGCTCACCAATGGATCCTCTGCAGTGAATGGGTGCCGTCAGTTGTCTCATCTGAATTAGGAGAGAAATATGCACAAGTCAAGCACCATTTACATGTGAAAACAGTCCAAAAAATAATAATAATAATAACTGATGTGATATTGCAGCATGGGATACACTTTATTACTGTAGGAAGCGTTAGTCTTGATTATGGACTTATTCAGAAGTGACGGTTTAAAGTTAAACACCTTAATGATGGATTTGTTTCTTTACTTCACAAGATGTTAATTGATGGACTGGAGTGGTGTAGATTACTTGTTGGTTATTGTGATGTTTTTATCAGCAGTTTGGACTCTCATTCTGACAGCACCCAAGCAAGTGATGTTCTGATTAAGAAACAAACTCATCTACATCTTGGATGCCCCAAGGGTGAGTAAATTTTCAGGAAATCTTCATTTTTGGGTGAACTGTTCCTTCAACTTTTCTCAAAGAACAACCGCAATATCAAATGAAATAAGTATTGTGGAGTTTTGAATTGAAGGACGATAAGGTTAATGGATAGACATGCAGAATATCTGCCAGTCACAGTTCCTGGGTCTGGGAAAGTATCCCATATGAAAGGAGACCTTCATAAATGTCACATCTCTCTGATTCCCATCACGTCTAAAATAAGAAGCATGAGAAGTGGCGGATATTGGCGACTTTCATCTTTTTGAACAATACTGAATCTCTGTATGGGAGACAGCCTTCATGCCTTAATTGAATTACCATCCTGCCATTGGTCTGTGGGATACTGAATGTGCCATACTATGATGATCCAGACAGTGGCCAACTTCTCGAACCATTTTCCCATGTCTCAGCGCAAGTGAATTGGCACAGGTCCTCACTGTTTTCCCCCTTAGTAATCAAAATTCTTTTTGGTCAAGTTGAATGTGTTGAATGATGGAGTATTTTTCTGTAGTTACTTAACATGTTGAATTTTCTGACTAGACATCCCACTGGGAGTCGCCCCTTGTCCTCAAACATACGAGCGGCTACTAATAAGACTAAATGTTCGTGCTGGGATAATAGGCCCTTGACAAGTAGAAAGCATAACAACCACAGCAGTCATTTCCTGATCCGTCTTAAGAGCTCGGGTCTTTGCAGGCCAGCGTGTCTGGTTGCTGGGCATTCAGTGCGTTTCAAAAAATACCCAGATTAATCTAGCGTCGACACATTTCGGCTTGTCACTTATCTCTTATCGGAGAAGGGCTGGGTCTTTTCCCCTTGCAGGTTCACCAGATGAAATAATACTGGAGTGCTGCAGATTTTGGGTGGGGTGGGAGACAACGAACAAATGACTCTGATTCTATACACAGTCACACTTAACAGCTGGAATCTCGTGCACATCTGATGCAGATATGATGTATCTTAGTTATTTGATGCACTTGGAGTGTTTGGATGCTTGAACTTTGTGAAATGCATTCTTACAACAATGTGGCAAATGTTTAGAGACACTTAAAAATAAAAGCATGTCTGACTGTGAGCTGTCAAACAACTATGACAGCCCACTTACCCCAATGACTTTGAACATAATATTATAAATATTACATCACCTTTTTTCCTTATGCACAGCCAAAAATGCATTAAAATAAAATATACACTAGCAGTCAAAACTTTCTGAACAGTAAGATTTTTTAATGTTTTTTAAACAAGTCTCTTCTGCTCAGCAAGCCTGCATTTATTTGATCCAAAGTACAGCAAAAACAGTGACATTTTTTCAATATTTTTACTATTTAAAATAACTGCTTTCTATTTGAATATATTTTAAAATGTAATTTATTCCTGTGATTTCAAAGCTGAATTTTTAGCATCATTACTCCAGTCACATGATCCTGAAATGCTGAAATGTTTCCCTCAAAAAACACAATTTCTTTATGACTGAAGAAAGAAAGACATGAACATCTTGGATGACAAGGGGGTGAGTACATTATCTGTAAATTGTCATTCTGGAAGTGGACTTCTTCTTTAATGCAAAGAACAGCAAACCCTGTTCTGATTATTTTTTCCTCCAGCTGTACTCAGATATATTCAACGCATGTCTCATTGTCACAAGGCATTCAACACAAAGATGATGCTCAAATGAAAACCATTTACTCATCTCCAGATTATTTCAAAGACTGACTTAATTGTACACAATGTAAACATTGAGAAATACTTGTGGCCTAGTATGTCAACTCCTCTGGATAATTGTATGTGGTCTCATGAAAGACAGCTATTCATTTTACACACCAAGAGGAAAAGTGGTGGGAGGTTAGTAAAACTATTTTTTTCTTTTTCGCCTAATGAAAATCATCACAGCAGAGGTAGATTCTGAGATCCATCTTTTCACACTGAGGACAACTGAGGGACTCGTATGAAACTATTACAAATGGTAAAACAATGCATTAAGAGCCGGAGGTGAAAACTTTTGAACAGAATAAAGATGTCTGAATTTTTCTTATTTTGCCTAAATATCATGTTTTTTCATGTAGTACTGCCCTTCAGAAGCTATAGAAGATACTTACATGTTTCCCAAAAGACAAAATAAGTTAAATTTACCCTGATCTCCACATTCTAAAAGTTTTCACCCCCCAGCTCTTAATGCATTGTTTTTCCTTCTGGAGCATCAGTGAGCGTTTGAACCTTCTGTAATAGTTGCATATGAGTCCCTCAGTTGTCCTCAGTGTGAAAAGATGGATCTCAAAATCATACAGTCATTCTTGGAAAGGGTTCAAATACACAAAAATCACTAAACAAACAAAAAAAAAACACAACAGTATTAAGAATCAAGTGTATGTAAACTTTTGAACGGGGTCATTTTTACAAATTCAACTATTATTTTCTCTTGTGGATTATATGTAAATGTCTTTTATGCGAAATATCTTATTCAGGTCAGTACTAAGTAAAAAACAACATGCATTTTGTATGATCCCTCTAATTTTGGTAAAACAGTGAACATTTTGTATATTCTGCAAGGTGTATGTAAACATTTGACTTCATGCACAGTGTGAAACAGGCCTATGTCTGCAGTAGACATCAAGGCAGCTGACTAATCTCTGTCTGTGAAGGAGGGACATAAAATGTTTTTTTTTCACTCATTTTTGCTTTGATACTTCCCTCAAGACTTTAACACTTACAATGTTTCCACACACACACACACAAGTGGTCAAACACTCTAATGTCCCATCTCTGTGATGTTCACACACTCGCTATCTCTGTGAAGTCCTCCTCTCACACACACAAACGCTCCTGTTTCACACACAGCACTCTGTGTGCTTTCCCGCCGCATGGACAAAACCTCTCTCTTTCTGTGTCTCGCACACAAGCTCTCCCTTTCTTTAATCTCTGCAACCACCTCCCCCAAACACACTCCTCAGCACGTACACACTCCGCAGACCTCCCTCAGAGCTTGTACTCGTCTCATCTCTGAACTGCATGAAAATAAGATTGAAAGTAAGTAAGTGGGAGAGATGGGAAAGGTGAACAGAGGATGGAGAGAGATGAGACGAGTGGAACTTGAGCTGAGAGTGGCTGGAGAGGAATAACAAGAGATGGAGAGAAGGAGAGAAAAGAGGCAGGGCACCTGCAGGGTTAAGTGTGTCTGGTGACAGGAAGGGAGAGAACGCTGTAGTAATATTCGATTCGTGAATGAATTGTTTGTTGGAGTCGAATCTTTTCAATGAAACAGTTGAACCAGTTTGCATAAAGAGTCTAAATGATTCATTTAATGAATCGGTAAGAGTGGTTTTGTTTGTTAACATTAGTTAATGCACTAACATGAACAAATAATGAGCGACTGTATTTTCATTAACTAACATTAACTAAGCTTAATAAATAGTGTAATAAATGTATTGTTCATTGTTTGCTCATATTAGTTAATACATTAACTAATGTTAACAAATTACAACATTGTAAAGTGTTACTAATTAAGGTAACTGATCAAACAATATTTTCATTAATTAAGTGAAGCTGCAACAAAAAAAAAAGAAAAAAGAAAAATTTAACAATAAACAAAAATCAGACATATTGCCTTGTCAGCTTATTGAATTAAAATACATTGAATTAATTAATTAAAAATAATAAAAAAAATATAAAAAAATAATGAAAAAATTAAACAATTATTAAAACAATTTAAAAAAAAAAAATAAATAAATAAATTAAAGCTAAATATAATATAAATAGTAAAAAAGCAAAATATATATTATAAAAGCACAAAATTACTAGAACTACAATTAAAATGATAAAAAGTATATATAAAAATCTATATAAAAAGTATAAAAAATTTTAACTAAAAAATATAAAAATAAAAACTAACAAAATACTAACAAATTCTATAACTGTACATAAATAATACTTGTGAAACAAGAACAATTTCTTCATTTTAATTATCTAGGTTTACACTTTACTCAATGACTGAACCGAGAACCGCTTCTATAAAACAGATTAAATAAATAATAAATAATTATATATTCTAAATTATATACAATTTAGATTTCAGATATATTTAATATTTTAAATATACTAAAATAAACTTAAAAATACTTTTTTTTCATACCGGTACAGTATTTATACTTTCCCTTATGCCTGTTTAATGTTTGATAGTTTAATTTATATTTAATTAAGTTTTTGTTATTATTTATTATTTCCAGTTAGTAATTTTAATGCTTCAACTTAAATGTATTTCAGTAATATATATACATATATATATATATATATATATATATATACACATTTTTTTTTACTGGACTGTATTTTTAAAAGTTTTCAAAAATCATGTTTTTCATTGTCCATTCTAATTAATCTCAATCAAACCGCAGTTGGGTTATTTTGATTAAGTAAAAATAACTAAAAATACAGCTAACTAACACAATAAAACAATAAAAACCTGATAACATAAAAAAAGGTGATTTTTTGAAAATGTTTTTGCAAATAAACTCTCAAATAAACTAAATCATGGCTACAACACGTTAAACTGGGACATATTGAATTACAAAAGAAAAAAAAAGTGATATTTTAATATGGCTTTATTTGAATGTATTAAAGAACTACTGAATTGATTCTTTGAGCCGATTCATTAAAACCAGCTGCTCAATAGAATCGATTCACTGAAACAAATCAGATGTCCTCTCGCTACAGTGTAGACGGAGGGGAAGTAATGGCTTTCCTCCAGAACTCTCTCCTCCATCCTCTATCAGAGTTGTTCTCATGGCTCTTTGGCCAGGGAGGGAGAGAAGCATCGCTGACTTCCTCGGCCCCTGCGCTACAACCACAGAGAGCTTTTTGTGATGGGAGCCCACGCCTGTCACTTGCATTCGATACTCCCGGACACGCTGCAGTGGCGGCCTACCGGGGTCGCCCCCAGGGCGCCGATCAGGTGACCTTCCCACTGCGTTCACAACTCCTTCAGCAGCAGGAACAACAGCGTGTCTCTAGAGACAGGCACACATGTATTTAACACACACATCTTCCCTTTGTGGATTTCAACCACATTCGCAGTTACATTAAGCACATGCTTACACACACACTCCTCTTTCCCACGGATACACATTGTTCACTTCCCAAGCCTCATTAATTCAGTAAATACAGAAAGTATCAAATATAAAGTACATTCCATTCTAAACTCATGCTTGAATAGTCCCTTTAACTCACATTTAAAAGCTCCTTCAGTGCTGATTTATGAATTCAACTACTCTCCATTTTTGAAATTATGTGTAAAAATAGCAGCAAAGGCAATTCCCAGCTGTGCACACCTTCTATCTCCAGTCATCTTATGAGGAGCAATTATGTGCATCGGAATTACCTTCAATTTGGCTGATTTGACCATCTGGGATTCTCACTATCTGGATTGACTTCCTCCCATTCAACTTTGTTCTTGACTTCTATTCTTTGAAACGCTCCCATGTCCAGTGTGAATGAGTTACATGGAGGCACTATGTCTTGGCCGGCATAATGGGGACTAAGGAGGGTCCGCCCTAGCCAATGAGCTTTCATGACAGACCCTGTCTGGCTCCCAGAGAATCTCTCTCAGGATTCAGTTTCAGGAAATTATAGACTGTGGATATTGTCTTATTTGATGAGGTCAGATGCTGTATGCTGAATATCTTGCTGGAGAATGTCCACATTTCTGTTGGTTCTAGATAAAAGCACCTGATGAGCATATTTGAATATTTTAATATAAATATAACATAAATGATGTCTTTTACTGAAATATGTAGTAGAAAACCCATGAAAAATCTACGTTATTTAAAAAAAATCCAAATCTTTTTATATATATTTTGCACTATGGGGGGCACCATTATTTTGATGATGTAAAATGGTTGCACTCAGTGAGCTACTGGCGCTACCTGTTGCTATTTTTACTGCAACACAACTCAGAGGATAAAATACTGATATGATGCTGCATTGTGCAACTTTTGGTTGTAATTTTCAGTCGAAGGGCAACAAGTGAAGCAATGTAAGTCTTCACTGTTTTCCTAGTGACAAGAAGAGGAAAAAAGAATGGGAAGATGCCTGTGGACAAATAAAACTTCCTAAAGACCCGCGTCTTTCTTCTTTTCACTTTAGCCCTGATGCCTTTGAGGCTTTTAGTAGACTACAGCTACTGAAAGAGCTTACAAATGGCAGAGACAAGAAACGCTAGATGCCATCCTGACAGGATGTCAATATGTTGACGCTTGTCATGACGCAGCAGTCACCGAGGGAGTTTCTCAGTGCGGATTTCACTTGATATCCGGATGCGTTTAGACTCCATGTGGGTAAAAATATTGATGGAAAAAACAGAAAAAAGCAGAGGTCGGGAAGAGCAAGACAAGACGAGCGTTTAACATTAAAAAGTATATAAATTGTATTATTTTTATGAAAATAACTGATCGTTTCGCTAGATAAGACCCTTCCTCTTTGGCTGGGATCGTTTACAACCGCATTTGGGATCATTTGAAGCCGCATATAAGCTGCATTTTGGAAGTTCAAACTCACAGGCACCATAGAAGTCCTCTATATGGAGAAAAATGCTGAAATGTTTTCCTTTAAAAAACATAATTTCTTTACGACTGAAGAAAGAAAGACATGAACATCTTGGATGACACGGGGGTGAGTACATTATCTGTAAAATTTGTGTTCTGGAAGTGAACTACTCCTTTAAGGCTATCTATAAGGTAGTGCGTTTCAAAACAATGACAAAAATTGCATTTAGAAGATATTAGCATTCCAAATGTTCAATTTCTAACTTCTGCCAATATGGAGCAACGATTTTGATGACGTCACCCTGCACTTCAGCTTCTCATCAAACTTTCTGTCCAATCAAATGCTCTCTAGACTCTGAATCATCCCATCTCCTACACTATAAATAGATGCTGAAGCTGAAGCTGAGATCGGTCACTTTTTCACAGAATTTGTATTTTCTGTACGGTGAATGGCACGTAGTGCACTATATAGGGGATAGGGAACGATTCAGACTTTGTAAATATGTTTTCCATTGTGGCGAATGAAGTCTGGTTTTGCACTGTGTCACACAAACCGCTGCGGTCCAGAGACATGATCGCACAGAGCGGATCATATATGCGAGTCGGCGCAGACCACAGAACGTATAATTGGACCCATTTGAATTCTACACAGAATGCTATATTTTCAATATTTCAATATGGATGACACTGTGGCTGTCATATGCGGCTTTACCAAGCTCAACGGCTCTGGCCCAAGCTGTGATATATAAATGAAACACTATTGACTATTTAAAAAAGAGGGCAGGGCTGCTTATTATGTCCCACCCTGTCTACTTGTTTAAGTTGAAATGACATCAACACAGAATAACACTGTGTGTTTCATAGCACTTTAGTGGACCATTAAACAAGTGAATTTTAAGTTGTTATTGTTTAACATGTTTCTGTCATTTCTAAATTAAAGTGCACCATCCAAATGGAGCCAGTGTTGCCAACCTAGCAATTTTGTTGCTAAATTTAGCAACTTTTCAGACTACCCTAGCAACTTTTTCCTCCAACAGCACCTAGCAATAAATTTAGCAATTTTTAAAATTTATTTGGCAACTTTTAGCAACTTTTGATAAGTGACTTAGACAATAAAAAGGCACATATTTTCCATTCAAATTACACAGAAAGAGGAAACTAAAGATGCCTAGCAGTACACACATCACGCGACTTTGCTGCTCTTTGCAATTGTTCAATTTAATAATAATAATAATAATTGTTCATTTATGATACACTTTGTTAGTATTCTTGTACCTGCAATTGTTGATCAGTTAATACACTGTAAGAAAAATGGAAAATATACTGGTAATTTTCCAGGACATTATCCATTATCCATTGGAACCCTAAAACCACTATGCATAATTTAAACAAAAAAATATATATATTTCATATTAACATAGTAGATTGTGCCCTATTTTACAGATTTTTCTTAGAGTGTAGCAAACTAACTAACTACTAATACACTGCTTAAAGCAGAATTATTGAGAACTTGTAGTATTATTAGTTTACTATTAGAAGAAAAAACTTAAATTGTAATCATTCAAAAATGTGTGTTCAGTAATTCAGTGTATTTAAAAATACTGTTATTTATATGTTGACATTATATTACGCATATTATTTTACTTTTTTTGTTGTTGTTGTTGTTGTTGTTGAGATTTGATGTTGTGACAACTTTGCGTCGTGATGTCACAACATCATTTAACAACTTTTAGCAACAAATCGACCTTCCTTTAGCAACTTTATCTGAAAATTAGTTGGCAACACTGAATGGAGCACCCTCAATAATCAGTAAAACGTAAAGATCTTAAGTAAAGTCACTGGGTTCAGAGTCATAAGCATGAATTTTTGCACTAGGCAGGCTGGTGTTGTAGGGCCAGCACAATGAGTCTGCGCTGCAGTGTGCTCACAGCACTTCCCAGTGTTGTGCTGGGCGATCCCCTCACCGATAAACAGTGCCCTCTCCACCCTTACACGTCTCTATCAAGATCTGGAACCGCTGCCACTGTAGTACCGTTCCCACATTGGCCCGATGCATACGCATGCAACAGACTCACACACTCCTCTTCCACGTCCTCGGGTTCAACAAGCTGTTGGGAAATCCAAGGGAAGTTAAACTGACAGGCGTGTCTGCTTAAAGCAATGTACCAATATAAAAATACCACTTTGTGTTACATCTTTTGGGTGTGCGTGCTTAGTTTATAAGATTGATGGTTTGGACTGCGATTTTAAATTGTTTTCATGTTGTTTGCTCATAATACCCTCCACTAATTAACATTTGATTAACAGTAACTCACTGCAGGTCGTTAAAGTGGAAAATTAAGCCCCTCGGGATGCACTGTGAATGGATGACATAGTTTAAGTCCAGAAGTACTGGGGAGGTGGTTAGAGTGAAGAACAAGAGACTATTTCTTCTGCTATGACTGGAATAGAGTTTATTTTGAAAGATTTTTTAATGTTTTCTCTTCTTCTGCTCACCAAACCTGCATTCATTTGATCCAAAATACAGCAAAAGCAGTAATATTGTGAAATATTTTTACCATTTAAATTTGAATATATTTTAAAATATAATTTATTCCTGTGATTTCAAAGCTAAATTTTCAGCATCATTACTCCAGTCTTCAGTGTCACATGATCCTTCAGAAATCATTCTAATATGCTGATTTGCTGTTATTATTATTATTTTCAATATTTAAAACAGTTGAGTACATTTTTTTCAGGGTTCTTTGATGAATAGAAAGATACATAGATCAGCATTTATATGAAATAAAAAGCTTTTGTAACATTATACACTATACCATTCAAAAGCATATAATAATAATAATAAATAAATAAATAAATATAATTTATTTTATTTTATTTTATTTTATTTTTTGTTTTGGGAAAGAAATGATAGAAATTATTACTTTTATTTAGCAAGGATGCTTTAAATTTATCAAAGGTGATGATAAATTCTATTTCGGATAAATGCTGTTCTTCTGAACTTTCTATTCATCAAAGGAAACAGAAAAAAAAATCTACTCAGCTGTTTTAACATAATAATATTAATAATAATTATTAATTTTTTTTGTGCGGCAAATCAGAATACTAGAATGATTTTTGAAGGATAATGTGACTGGAATAATGATGCTAAAAATTCTGATTTGAAATCACCGGAATAAATTACATTTTAAAATTTATTCAAATAGGAAACAGTTATTTTAAAAAGTAAAAAACATTTCAAAATTTTAACTGTTTTTGCTGTACCTTGAATCCAGCAAATGCAGGCTTGGTGAGCAGAAGAGACTTCTTTAAAATACATTAAAAATCTTACTGTTCAAAAACTTTTGACTAGTAGTGCGTATATATATATATATATATATATGTATATTCATATAATGATAGTCATTGTGGTGAGCAAAAGAGACTTCTTTAAAAAACATTTAAAATCTTACTGTTCAAAAACTTTTGATATATTATATAGATATCTATAAAATGTAAAATTTTTTCAAACCACGTTTTTAAAAGATTTTATGATTTTATTTTATGTTATGAATAGAAAGTCAAAAGAACAGCATTTATTTGAAAAATAAATCTTTTGTAACATTATTTACTGTCACTTTTGTTTAGCGTAATGCACCCTTGCTGAATAAAAGCACTTTAAAAATTACTGACCTCAAACTTTTGAATGGTAGTGTACATTTAAAATCTGGCCCAGCTCAAGACATTTTGTATTAATAAAGGGTTTGAAGTTTGAGAAATTAGATGAACTCCCTGTCAGATAAATGAACTGCGATCAAATCCGCAAACATTACAGCATCGAAAAAAAACTTTCAAGAAGACCAAAAAAGCTTTAAGAAAACATAACAAATGAAGGTCTAAACATGAGAAAGACCAATAAGAGAGAGCAGCCGAAGCCAGAGAAACATCCTTATTAAACATCCTAGTGAATAACGCGAATCTCATTACTTAAACCGATGATTTACTGCTGTCATATGAGGGTGGAGAAGTCTGGCTGCGGGAAAAAAGTGTCGCCCTTTCATGAAAAATGGAGAGCTGTCGGAAACGGCAAGGGCGAGCAAGCAGTGCCGCGGGGTTGCCGGTGTGCAGCGCAGGGAGGAAGCGGCGCTCAGAGCCACAGGGGAAAGGCTGCATCTGGTCGCTAATGAGCCGCTCACAGGCAGCGACGTTCTCATCAGCTCTGTTTGTTTTCACAGGCCTCTCCGTGTCCACTCCACAATTGTTTTGCTTGGTAGGCCCTACCGTCGTTCTCAGGCTCTCGGCCCCTTATTTATCAGGCGACTGGCCTGTTTTTTTTCTTTGCCTCGAGTTCATGAGGCTAAATATAATCTGTCCTTCCTTCTCGCCCAGTCGCTTGCATCGTGACAGACAGTGGTTCTCAGCTACCTTGGTAAGGAGAGATAGATTGGGGGTGTTTCCCATTGCTTTAACCTTCTCTGGCGGTGGTCCAATGAATGCAATACGAACAGGATGTAGTACAAACATTCTCTAAAATGCATGAGTGCGGAAAAGACGTGTTTTTTTTGATGTCTAAGGTCCGAAGTTACAAAACGAACTTCCTGAACTCTGGAAGTTACTGTATGTAAAGGGTTTTTTTTCACATGGTTTTCAATATAAACCAAAAGGCCTTTTTGACAATTAAAATGGTTTAAAAAAAATAAAAGAAAAGAATACCAATGGAAAAATACAAAAATTCTGTCATAATTCAACGAAAATCTTAAGACTTTCCATACAGTTTTCAATACAGTTTTTGTTGCTGCTGTTTGTTATATTAGCATATATTTGTTTTGTTTTTATGGTGCTTGTTTCTATTAAAAAATAAAATAAAATAAAATATAAAATAATATAAAATAAAATAAAAAATAAAAATGCTTTTTTTAGAGAAGTATTCTTTTTTTTAATATTTAAGTCAGTATGACTTTCCGTATAGTTCCAGCAAATATTTTATTTTGCTGTAATCACTTGCTGATCGTGCACATCGATTCAAATATAGAATAAAATATTTGTATTCATATACATTTTTATGGTGCTTGTTTCAATACAATAAAATAAAATAAAACAAAATAACATGCCATCTGTCCACGTCACGCAAAATAAATAAAATAAAATAAATAAAATACCATCTGTCCACGTGACACAAAAAAATAAATAAAAATAAAATAATAAAATAAAATAAAATAAAATAGGCATCTGTCCATGTGCTAAATGCTAAACATCTCCATTTGTGTTACTGCAAAGAATTTTAATTTTTTGGATTGGTATTCATTTTCTTTTAATATTTAAGTCAATTAGTATGACTTTCCATATAGTTCAAGCAAATATTTTATTTTACTGTAATCACTTGCTGATTGTGCATTACATTGTGCATGCCCTTTCAAATATAGAATAAAATACTTTTATTATATTTTTATGGTGCTTGTTTCTATAAAGTAAAATAATAAAATAAAATAAAATAAAAAGTTAATAAATAATGACAGAATTCATTTTAATTCATTTCATTTTGATTTTGATCTAATGATTTGCTGAAAAAATAAAATAAAATAAAATAAAATAATAAAGTAATAAAATAAAATAAAATAATAAAGTAATAAAATAAAATAAAATAAAATAAAATAAAATAAAAAATGCCTTGTGATGGACTGGCCATCTGTCCATGTATACATAAAACAGCAGCTTAGACAGTTTTGATAAACTGCTAAACATCTCCATTTGTGAATAATGACAGAATTGTATTTTTTTTTTCAGAGAAGTATTAATTTTCTTCTAATATTTAATTCAATTAGGATATATATATTAGCAAGTGTTAATTTTTCATTCTTTTATTTGTGAATTTTTCATTACGTAAGTGAAACTTTAAGTTTTCATTTTTTGACTGTAAGTTCCATCTGAATAAATATGTAAACATGCAATGAAACTTTAAGATCCTGTAAAACAGAAACCTCTTTCTAGTTTCATCGACAGATATGAACTGAGGTCGTGTGTTTTTACAGCTTGAAAAAACAACCACATGACTTGCGATCAGTAATCCCCCTTATCGTGGGCATGTTGTGACTCCCACTGCCATAATTCCTGATCAGTGATCCCTAAATGCTAATATTACTTCTGTGCTTTTTGGTTCTTTCTAAAAGTCCTGCACATTTCCGTAAAATGCTCGAAACGCTCGACCAGCTTAGGGATAAAAGTTGCCCCTCAGACCCCTAAAACCCTCCTGAATACCCTTTCAGGCAGCCAGCACGGGGGGTTTGGACTCTGATCCATGCTCCTTTTTACAAGTACCACCGTTCAAACACGACAGCAGGCCAGCACTTCAGAAGACTGATTCAAAGGTATGGCCGTGGGCCGCTGTTCAATAGGTCCTACCCATCACATGCTCTTTGGCTAAATCATCATGACCTGAGATTTCAACCACTCCGCCACACTCTTTCCCAGGCTTTTCTCCTTGTGCATGCTCTGGTGACAGCCAAACCGCCAGCCAGAACGAACCCCCACCCTCTTCCTTTTTCTCTTCAAACATTTCCTAACCAGACTCGCTCTACGAAAATACATAACCGATGCCGTCCCCGAGAGAATGGAGGGATAGAAAGAGAAAAAAGAAACTTGCGTTATGCAATGGAAGGGGGCAGTCGCTGGGCAGACAGTGGCACTCTGTGTGAGAGAGCGTGGGGCACGGCGGGGCGGCGTGGTGCTGGTGTTGCGCTGGGAACGGGGCGATCTTGGCGAGCCGTGGGAGCGATGGTGAGGAGGAAAGGGCTCCTGGCGGCACTGTGTTTCTCTCCCCCAGCCCTTTATCTCTCACGCGGGAGAAGTGGGTCAGCTTTGGGGACCGAGGTACGATTACATTTGAGAGCCTCCACTGAATGAGCTCTACTCCCTTGATTACAGGGCATAGTTTCAAAACGCAATTTATCAGAAGTGTTACAAAAGATGAAATTAGAAACTGTAGGGACATCTTTAGGCCTGCAGTAAGTAATCTGGTAACAGGAGCAGATACAAGATTATTTGTCTTATTTGTGTTCATTGAAAATTATGACAATTCAACATGTTCATGTCCTCTATCCTGATTAAATGTTCCAAGACTGCTGGTAATTTGTACTATATCAACACTGGGACACTTTTAATTTCCACAAAAATCACTAAATACACTAATTAACTCATGTTTAAGTTACTATTTCTTCTTGGTTATAACATTTTGCATAAAAGCAGTAAATTGCTCAAAATTGTGCTGTGGTACTAAGTTGCAGCCCATCTGTGATTATCTGTGATGGACAGACAGACAGACAGATGGATAGACAGACAGATAGACAGATAGATAGATAGATAGATAGATAGACAGACAAACAGTCAACAGACAGACGGGGGGACAGACAGATGGTAGATAGATAGATAGACAACAGTTGACAGACAGATTTACAGATGGACAGACAGATAGACAGACCAACAGACCAACGGATAGATGATAGATAGACAGACAGATAGATAGATAGATGATAGACAGATAGACAGAAAAAGAGAGACAGACAGATGATGGACGGATGGATAGATAGACAGACAACAGTCGACAGGACGATTGACAGACGGACAGACAGATAGGCAAACCAATGGACGGACAGAAAGATGGATAGATAGACAGACAGACAGACAGGTAGATAGATAGAGATAGATAGATAGATAGATAGATAGATAGATAGATAGATAGACAACAGACGGATTTACAGATGGATGACAGACAGACAGACAGACAGAAAAATAGACAGACATAGACAGACAGACAGACAGATAGATAGATAGATAGATAGATAGATAGATAGATAGATAGACAACAGTCGACAGACGGATTTACAGATGGACAGACAGACAGACAGACAGAAAAATAGACAGACATAGACAGACAGACAGAGAGACAGATAGATGATAGACAGATAGACAGTCAAACAGACAAACAGACAGACAGATGACAGATAGATAGATAGACAGATAGATAGACAGATCAAAAATAAGGAAATAAGGTATTATTTGGTAATACTATTATAAAGAGCCACATGACAATGAATTTAAACAATTTTTTCTTAGTATTTACACATTATTGACCAGTTTACTGTACATTAGCTAAATATCATCTCATATGTAATTTATGTAGGGTTGTTCTTTTAGATGTCATCGCTGGGGTTAAATTTCACAGCCAAAATGATGGCATTTCAACATGTTTGTCGTCAAAGAGGACGTAGCGCTCCTGCGTTTAAAGCGCGTCAATAATCGATTCCATGGCCGCCAAAGGCTTCACCTCCACTTTAACAAGAAGTGAGCAGAGCGGAGGCACAGACCTCTCACTGTGCGTCACCGCCGCAGCCTCTCACAGGCTCTAAATCAAAGCTCAGGAGCCATGAATGACAATGTCCCTTTCTTCAGACTCTTCCCTCTGAGGAAGAAAGGCCTGCGAGCCCCCAATGTGCTCCCTGAGAGGGAACAGCGTGGCCTCCCCCCTTCCCTCCCCACCGTTGAACTCAGTTTATGGCTGGGCTGAGGTTGCTCACTTCAAGGTAGTGTTCTTTTGAACAGCGGCGTTGCCGGGGCTCGTGTTACACCTGCCCCCGCTCTAACCTCTCCTCATTCACACGGCCCTCCGGGACAAGGCCCTTCTCTGTCTGCCTGCCCCACTGCACAAAGCACCCACAAGCCATCACTGCCAGTGCTGTTTGTTAGCCACCATCGCCCCAGCACTGTCCGCTCACACAATGCGTGACTGTGGTGAAAAGGCCCCCCTGACACCCAGCATAGCCAGCCGGGGGGATTCCAGATCCATTACCCATCGCCATGGCAATCTGAGCAAAAGAAGGATGCATGTTTTATTTAAATGTATACCTTGTAAGTCACATAAGCATTCGCAGAATGAATTAATGTAAAGCTTGTACTTATTTTGGGATATACTAGTCAAAAGTTTGGGGTGGGTAGGATTTTTCTAAGAGTGTAGGTCTCTTATGCTCAGCAAAGCTATTTTATTTAGTCAAAAATACAGTAAAACAGTAATAATTTAAAGTATTCTAACTGTTTTCCATTTTGAAATGTAATTAATTCCTTTGATGGCAAAGCTGAATTTTCAGCATCATTACTCCAGTCTTTAGTGTCACATGATCCTTCAGAAATCATACTAATATGCTGATTTGGTGCTCAAATATAAATTATTTATTTATTTTGTGCTGCTTATTTTTAGCTTATTTAATTAATTTCTTTAAAAATAAGGAATTAATTTCTTTAAAAATAAAATAAAATAAAATAATAAAATAAAATAAAATAAAATAAAATAAAATAAAATAAAATAAAAATACTGACCCCCAACTTTTGAATGGTACTTACATGTCATTGATAAAAATATTTGTCTATATTTTGATGATCTTATAAAAAAGAAATTGCTCCAAAAATGAGTGTCTTTACTTTTTCTAGGCTATCAAATGATTAATCGCATAAAAAATAAAAGTTTGTGTCTGCCTATGTGTGTGTACTGTGTGTAATTATTATGTATATACAGTATAAATACACACAAATAAATGTATATATTTATTTATTTATGTACAAAATATTTGTATTTTTATGTAATATAAATTATATAAAAATATAAATAAATACATATATTTGTAAATATTCATCATGATTAATCGTTTGACAGCCCTACTGCCTGCATAAAGAATTACTTTTTTAAATTAATATCCCGTTACAGTCACATCTCCAAATAAGGTGTTTACATGACAAAGAAAAGCAATTAATACAGGAATATTTCAACAAGTCTTATTTGGATTTTTAGAAATCAGAACATTGATTTAAAGGAATAGTTCACCCAAAAATTTCCTGAAAATTTAGCCTTAGACCATCCAAGATGTAGATAAAGGTGGTTCTTCATATCAACATATTTGGAGAAATTTAGTAAAATTATATATAGAGGACTCATATTTTAGTCAGAAGCATTTTAAGTTAAAAACGTCTTGATGGATTTGTTTAATACAAATACACAGCTTTTTGTTTCGCAAGACATGGATCAAATGTGAATTACTGTGATGTTTTTTTCAGCTGTTTGGTCTCTCATTCTGACGGCACCCATTCACTGCAGATGATCCATTGGTGAGCAAGTGACGTAATGCTGAATTTCTCTTTTAATGAAGAAACAAAATCATCTACATCTTAGATGGCCTGAGGGTAAGTACTTTTTCAGCAAGTTTTACTTTTTGGGCAAACTATTCTTTTAATCAAGCTGTTTACGTGACACATACATATCAGTATATGGCCATATTCTGATTAAAATAAAAATATTCTTGTGCATGTAGAAGAGTTCAGTGGCCAATTCTTACACATTTCTGATCTTAAATGTTTGGCAAGTCACTTTACTATCAAGCAGTATGTGTTGGAGGTTCTTTACTCTGTAAACAGAGTGGGTCAGAATCTAATCACAAACACAGACAGCACAGCACTGAGCAAGGGCGGCCTGTTAAAGTATCAGCAGGGTGCCGAGAGCAGACCTGCCGTCGTCCCCAACACACCCCTGTGAGTGATGCTCTGAAGACCCCACGTGCCCTCTGTAAACATCCCCCTGCGCCACTGACGGGACAGCACTGCATTCTCACGAGAAACTGTCGTTGTGTCCCACTATCCACATCCGAGGCAGTTCACACAACTTCCAGAGAGCTGCAAAATCCCCCAAAAGAGTTCCCAGAGCATTTTTAGCTTCTGTTTCTAATATTAGACCTTCTCTGGTCAACCGAGATCAAAGGTCGGCAGAACGCCTGAAATGTAATACAACCGAACAGTTAAATATAGAGGAAGAGACAATTAGGGAGATGAGCGGTCAGCAGCCCAGTGTCTTTCTGCAGTCAGCTGTGGGTCTATTTTCTGCTGCCAGAAGAAGAGAGGAAGGAACATTGTGTTTCCTGTAAATAAAGAGAGGAGTGCAGCTATCATTGTTTTGACAACGGAAGCAACGTCGATGTCGTTCTTTTTCTGACACCCGTCACATACGTGTGAAAAGAAGCGTTCCCTACTGGCCCAGAGGTCAATTAGAACCATTCACAAGTTGAAATGAAGATCTCTACGTCAGGTGAAGTTGTAAACAACACTGGAGTTTTTCGCCTCAAAGGATAAAGCGGTTCAAATTACATCTGTGAAGCCACATTTAGAAACAAGTCCTAGCTTGAATTTATTTTCGAAGTGATCTTAAACAATCAGTTTCAGAGTTTGAATGAGCTAAAATCAAATAACGGCAATATCTAATAATAACACTTTATTTGCAATAATGCAAATCACATCAAACTTCCAGAAGGAATCACAACAAAGAAATCCTGAAATTTTACATTTAAGAAAAGATTTTATATTTATGCTCACATTTACACTATAGCATTCAAAATGTTTCTTTTTTTTGTGTATTACTTTTAAATACTTCTATTTAGGAAGAATGCATTATATAAATCAAAAGTGACATTAAGCACAATTATGTTATAAAATATATCTATTTGAAATAAAAATCTGAACTTTCTTAAAGAAGTGATGATGCTGCAAATAATAAAAAAATTATGCAGCTTTGCATTACGGAAATAAATTACATTTTTGAATATATAGAAATAGAAAAGAGAATATTTCAACATTTTACTGTCTTTACTATTTTTTTTTGTCAAATTAATTCTGTCTTGATGACTTTTTTTAAAAGCATAGTTTACAGACACTAAACTTTTGAATGATACTGCATGTTTGAGAGTTTATATTTATATTTATTGAATAAATAATCTAATGTGCATCAAGTGTGACCAAATATGTGACCCTGGACCAAAACCTGTCATAAGTAGCATGGGTATATTTGTAGTAATAGCCAACAATACATTGTATGGATCAAAATTTTTCTTTTATGCCAAAAATCATTAGGATATTAAGTAAAGATTATGTTTCATGAAGATATTTTGTACATTTCCTACCATAAATATATCAAAACTTAATTTTTTATTAGTAATATGCATTGCTAAGAACTTCATTTGGTTAACTTTAAAGGCGATTTTCTCAATATTTTGATTTTTTTGCATCCTCAGATTCCAGATTTTTAAACAGTTGTGTTGCGCCAAATATTGTCCTATCCTAACAAATCCTAAAGCCTATTTATTCAGCATTCAGATGATATATACATCTCAGTTTCGAAAAATTTACCCTACTTTCGACCATCTGAATCTTTATTTTTAAATTTACATTCATGTTAAGCACACATGTTTACTAAATGCATCTTATGTTTTCAATTGCATGAGCTAATCAAACTGTTTTAAATCCTATTTCATTAAAGCTAGTAGCAGGTATCCCAAAATGTGCAAAATATCCACAGTACATCCTTCCTGGTGGATGTTCAAGAAGTGATAACCAGAACACCCACGAGCAGGATGTATTGTCTACACCCTCTACAAATAGACCGTACCTCCAGGAAACGGTGTCATGAGAAAAAGCGGTGACTTAGGTAGGGGAAGATGACCGACCATCACAGAATTAAAGCTATATCTGTCGCTACAAACACACGCCCAAAAAAAGATTTGCATGAGGAAGAGACTCGTATCCTGTAAATAATGAGTCAGCTGCCTCGCATACAACACTGTCTGAAGACCCTCATTTGTATTTTATCATTGTGTAATGAAAGCGAAAATGATTGTGGTTAAATCTTAAATCATATTCCACAGATATACAAAGCTCACAATTCCCTGTATTAGCCTTGAATCACTTTTGTTTTGTAGTCTCTGAGAAATGTGCACATGGTGAAGTGGGCATTTTTCAATCCCACTCACTTACTTTAAGGAAACATTGTAGACACAGTGTAAGTAAGTCAAGGCCAAACAACTGAGGGAAGAATGATTTTTATGACATTTACTAACAGTTATAAGATGGTTAAATTATTCAAATTTGAGAAAACATTATTTTAATCTATTTTACATTACTGTTACTTTACATTGATGTAATGTGTATTGAGAAGTGAGACAATTAAAATAAATGATAAAAAATACAATTATGTATTCCATAACAGGTGGTATCAAATGGTAATAGTAGCACCTTGAAATATACCATGGTAGCAACTGAGTATTCAAAGTATTTATGTGGTAAATGCCAATAAATAAATAAATAAATAAAACATTTTAAAAAAGAAAAAAACACTTTTGACTCTTGATATGTTTTGCCACTTCTTGCCAGCACAAGTGTTACTTTAATTTATCAATAAATAATCATAAAAACAGTAAATATTCATCATGATGGAAAAAAGGTCTTGTGGAAATGTTAAATGTAGAAATGTTACCTTTAATTATTTTTAAATTTATAATTAATTATACAAAAAATATTTACAGGTTTTTTAAGTACTGTACTTACAGATTTTGCTTGACTTGTGTAGTGATACTCCATCGACTTTTGTATTGTTTCACCATCTAGTGGTGGCTGCATTTCATTACAACAACCGGCAACTTTCTCTACTGGACGCTGTGGTTTACATCCGGGTCGCTGAGGCCGGCGTCCTATTGGTTGGTGTAACGGAATGGACAACATGTTACAATTCATGAAACTAGTCGGGCAGCTAAAAGTGAGTGAAATTCGTATCAGTGCTAATGTTTTACAAATTAACCCGTGCTATATTAACGCTTGCTTGTGTTACAGCGCGTACCACGAACAGGATGGGTTTACAGAAATATCAAACAGCCTGAGAGTGTGTCTGATCATATGTACAGAATGTCTATGATGGCCTTAACCATACAGGACAATACTGTCAATAAAGAAAGGTTTGTATGGGAGTCTTAAAATAGAGGATTTTTGCATATAAGTCGACTGTTTACCTTGGCGCGAACGTAGATGTCCGTACTGACGTTCTTCATGTTTTGTTATTTTTTGTGAATCACGGTTGACAGTTTTATCTTCAGAAATGCGCCTGTTAACATTCACGTAACGTTTCGGAAATTAAACAAAAATAACGCTTACATCCTCTCCTGGTTCTTGTGCTACTATTATAAGTAACACAGCAACAATATTGTAACGTATCTCCTGTAAATTTCGATAAAACTGCATATAAATTTATCCAAACACGCAGATCCTCATTGAAAGCGGGCAAAAGTTTGTCAGGCAACAGTTGCTAAGGTAGGATTGGTCAGTGGCGATTTTAAGGAGGGGCTTAGAGAGTCAATTAATCGAAGCATTCATACTTGTGCAGTTCATTTAGACTCATTCTCATTCGTATGGTTCATTTAGACTCATTCACACTTGTTTGGTTCATTTAAATTCATTCACATTCAAGATCGTGTAGTTTTTATTATCATTTGTGCAGTTCATTGAGAGTCATTCACATTTGTGCGGCTCATTAAGATTCATTCACACTTGTGCAGTTCATTTAGTTTCACTTATGCTCGTTCATTTTTCTTAAATACCCATTGATGCCTATGCTTAAATTTAGCTTTATATAATATAATATAAATTGTACAAAATGTATAAATATCTGTACAGAACTATTATGTATCCACATAATTGATCAGCTTTTCTCTCCACAGATGCATGAAGCTGGCTTTAGTTCATGATTTGGCTGAGTGTATTGTTGGAGATATTGCTCCAGCAGATAATGTTAGCAAAGCAGAGAAGCACAGAAGGGAAAAGGTATGATGGTTTTAAGATCATTCGAAATGTTTTGTTTGTGTACACATTGAACATTGAGAATCGTTCTCTTTAGGAAGCAATGGTGCACATCACAGGCCTGTTAAATGATGGCTTACGGAAAGAGATTTACAGCTTGTGGGAGGTGAGTTGATCAAAACTAAACAAATGGACCGAATTTTGTGTTCCCTCATTTTTGGTTTGAAATGACTGGACCATGTGTCTCACAGGAGTATGAGACTCAGTCTAGTCCAGAAGCCAAACTGGTGAAGGAGTTGGACCAGCTGGAGATGATAATACAAGCTCATGAGTATGAGGAGTTAGAGGGGAAACCTGGAAGACTGCAGGAGTTCTTCACCTCCACTGAAGGTCTGATACACATACTCATATCTAACAAGCTCAGGATCTGATTAGATAAGTGATTCAAATCTGACCACACTCTACACCTACTTAAAGGAGAATCCACTTCCAGAACAAAAATTAACAGATAACGTACTCACCCCCTTGTCACCCAAGATGTTCATGTCTTTCTTTCTTCAGTCGTAAAGGAATTGTTTTTTGAGGAAAACATTTCAGCATTTTTCTCCATATAATGGACTGGTATGGTGCCCAGAGTTTGAACTTCCAAAATGTAGTTTAAATGCAGATTCAAACGATCCCAAATGGGTTGTAAACGATCCCAGCCGAGGAAGAAGGGTCTTATCTAGCGTAACGATCAGTTATTTTCATGAAAAAAATACAATTCAAATACTTTTATATCTCAAACGGTCGTCTTGTCTTGCTCTGCCTTAACTCTGTATATTCTGGTTCAAGACAGTTAGGGTATGTTGAAAAACTCCAATCGTATTTTCTCCCTCAACTTTTAAAATCATCCTACATCGCTGCAGAAGTACCGACCCAGTCTTTGCAAAGTGAACATGCACAGAAGATCAAACACCCTTAACAAAAAAGGTAAAACAGCGATATTAGATGATTTTGAAGTTGAGGGAGAACATGAGATGGGAGTTTTTCGATATACCCTAACTGTCATGAACTGGAAAAACACAGTTCAGGTCGAGCAAGTCAGGACGAATGTTTGACATTAAAAAGTATATAAATTGTATTATTTTTATGAAAATAACCAATTGTTTCGCTAGACAAGACCTTCCTTGGCTGGGATTGTTTACAACCGCATTTGGGATCGTTTGAAGCCGCATATAAGCTGCATTTTGGAAGTTCAAATTTGGGGCACCATAGCAGTCCATTATATGGAGAAAAATCCTGAAATGTTTTCCTCAAAAAACATAATTTCTTTACGACTGAAGAAAGAAAGACATGACCATTTTGGAGGACAAGGGGGTGAGTGGACTTCTCCTTTAAAAAAAAAAAGTTCACCCAAAAATCAACATTTTCTAAAATGTACCCAAAAGTCATGCAAGATGTAAATGAGGTTTATTCTTCATCAGAACAGATTTGGAGAAAATTAGCATTGGATCATTTGCTCACCCATTGATCCTCTGCAGTGAATGGGTGCCATCAGAATGAGAGATGCACAGATAAAGGACTGTTTACAAGCAAAACAAGTCTAAAACAGTTCTAAACAAGACTTTTAAAGTAAGAGGACAACAGGGGATAGACTTTTCACTAGAGGAAACAACACTATGGATTTTGGCCAGGAGTGATGGTTTAAAGTTAAAACGCCATTCAATAATTTAATTTTGGGATGAACTATTCCTTTAATTATTTTCATATTTTTGAAAATGCAATTTTGCAATCACTTACAGTTTTCATACTTACAATTAATGATTCAATAGCTTTATATTTGGCCTGTTATAAGACACAGTTGTATTTTCTCCTCTGATCACAGGCAGGTTCCGTCATCCGGAGGTGTTGGGTCTGGTGAAGAGTTTGAATGAGGAAAGAGCTCGACACATTGCTGCTAAAGGAGATAATGATGCAGAGAAGAGCCCTGACACAAACTCTCACACACCATGATCTCAGTTCCTGTCAGGCTTTGAAGCTACCTCCACACATCTGTACACAAGAGTGTTTATTTTGTCCAGATTAGCTGTGTTTTATTATAATCTTATTTAATTGCACAGAAGCACGGTTTGTGGTTGTTTGACATTTCGTGTCCTGTTTGTTTGAATGTTCTGCAGGACACAATTAGTTTCCACGGTTGTAATTTTGAATTTTTATCAAAATTGACTGTTCGTATTTACTTTCAAAGTTGTTTTTCTTTTATTTGTATTTTGAAAAGCATTTACTGCCTTCCAGTAATTAATGTTTTAATAAAAATATTATTTTATATCAACTGAAAATGATTTTACTTCTCTAAACACATAAAAGTGCACATGAAAACTCATTCTGCATTAATTCTAATAACTTTCAAAATATGTTTGTATGCACATTCAGTTATGTGAAATTTTGACTTGGAAAAAAAAGTGGAAAGCATTAAGCAGGAGCTACAAAAATGTTTTTTTTACAAACAACTCAAAGGTCAGAACTAAGCAGCATCTACTCTGCCACACTTTTTACTGTTTTAGTGACAAAGGAACAGTAAAATTATTGTTCATAATTACGGTTCAGTTCACTTTAATTTCATGACTGATGAGCCGGGACTTTGTGACTTTGCAAAAAAATGTTTAATGGCTAACAATATTAATGAACGGCAGCTCAAACTGAGTATGAATTTAAAGAAAGATTTCAGCTATAAAATCCTGTTCCTTAAAACAACAATTGACTTCAATGTCAATGTTAACTATGTAAAGCTGCAACAAATTTCACACAATTGTATGAAGTACAGAAAAAACAGGATATAATAATGCTATACATTTTTGGTCAGTGACAGTTATTATTACCAATACATTACAGTTTACATCAGGCAAACTAATAAATTGCAGTAAAATGTAAATCCTCATTCTTTATTTTGCTGTTTGCATCTGTTATCAGCAGGAATAGGAGCATAAACACATGTATGACAGGAAAACAAAGTCTTAACATCCATTTTGTTAAACATTCTTTCAAGTACTTCTTTTAGGATTGTATATGCAGTCTTATTTTTGGTCCTGGAAATCATGCTTTGTTACAATTAAACAACGCTGAGTTAGTATAAATAATAATAAAGTAATGTAGGACTACACAAAAGACAGTCTCCTCGAAAAATATACATATTTTGAAAAGAACTTAAAGAATAGACATGCTCCACTTGGTTGTTTTCCTTCCGTGCGAAAGACAAGAAATATTTTGCACGGATAATCCATCAACACGCATCTGAAAGGCATGTATTACCGTGTTTTGGGCCCCTGGTGCAATTTTCACTGTGGTCTCCAAACCACTAGGGGTCATCAGAGTTCCACTGGTAGACCAATAAAACCCTTAGCGCTCACTGTTCTCGGTCACATTATTAGTAGGGGTGTCCTGGGCGCTGGCTTGGGCTGCCGAAGACAGGACCTCTTCAAAACTGCCCGCACCTCCTGTTCCTCCCACCTTTGACTGCGCACGACACAAAACTCTCATGACATTGGATAGCATGTTGACATTCAGGATAGTTGAAAATTCCTAATGATAAGCTGATTAATTATTAACAGCACTGAACTAAGCTACAGTCTGCTTGTTTGACCACTAATAAGGTCACTGTAAGTCAGGCTTACCTTAATGTTTGAAACTGTGCTTTCAACTTTTTCCTCAAAGGACTTGAAACTAGGTGAGTTCCTGCAAAATAAAAATAGTTCTGTTTTATTTACCTATTTTAGACAGTAAAACTCATCTGGTCCATTCAACGCAGTCCTAAAATCCTCTCCAGGGTATTTTAGTGTAATAAAGTTGCATGCAAGATGGTACATGCAGGGATTACTATTATTTATGCAACAAAACCATTGTTTATACACGTTTATAGACACCAGCACTCACTCACAACCGGTAGTGTAGTATTTTATATATGCATTTGTGATATATGATGTCACATGCAGTTTGTGTTATTTGTATCCTAAATGTCACACTTTTGGATGTTTTAAAACGTTTTTAAATGCAACAGTAGAACAAACATGCAAAGCAAGCTGTCACACACATTTACCTCATTGTAGGCATGCTCATTGAATGCCGTATAGAATAGCTGTCCCATGAAAGCATGGCCAAGCAAGAGAGAGGTTTGATCATTATCATGGACAAACAAATACATTGCAAATATGACACAAAATTGCTAATAATTAGAAGTTCTAGTTATATGTAAGTGTAGCCTGCAGTAGTACATTTCACTAAACCTACACTAACACATGTTTGCGGTGGTAAGATTTTTTTAATGTTTTTGAAAGAATTCTCTTATGCTCACCCCAAGGCTGCATTTGATCAAAATAGCGAAACTAGTAAAATTGTATAATATTATTCCAATTTACAATAACTGTTTTCTATTTGAATGTATTTTAAAAAGTAATTTATTCCTGTGATGCATAGCTGAATTTTCAGCAGCCATTACTCCCGTCTTTAGTGCCACATGATCCTTCAGAAATCATTCTTATATACTGTTTTGGCACTCAAAAACATTTCATAATTATCCATGTTGAAAACAGAAGAATGTCCTTACTGTCACTTTTGATGTAATGCATCCTTGTTAAGACCTGACACCAAATGTTGAACGGTACTGTACAAGCTGATGACTTTCCAATGGACAATATAACTCATATAATCTCATATAGGTGTATATACCTGTAATAATTAGACTGGCAAAAAGCTGCATGTGAACTGGGTTACTTTACAGAACTGTGATCATTTTGCACTTCCTGTTTTCTATGCATAGTGAGAACTAAAGCGCATACCTGATAAAAAAACGGCTATTCAAAGCAGGTGAGATAAAGATGCTTTGCTATACATGCATTATTTGTCAACACAGAAATAGTTAAATGAAAACCAACAAATGCTGAAACCAGACAGATACAGTTGAGGTCAAAATTTTCCATACACCTTGCAGAATTTGCAAAATGTTAATTATTTTACCAAAATAAGAGGTATCACACAAAATGCATGCTATTTTTTTTAAATTTAGCACTGACCTGAATAAGATATTTCACATAAAAGATAGGAAACACAATGCATTAAGAGCCAGGCGGTGAAAACTTTTTGAAGATCAGAGTAAACTGAACTTATTTTGTGTATCTTCTGTAGCTTCTGAAGGGCAGTACTAATTGAAAAGAATATGTTCAGTGTTCAGTTTCTGAGAATTTCCTGTGTATAAGGTTGTTTGTTTTGGTACACTCCACAAACATTTGATTAGCACTAATAACATACCCATCACATCTTTATTCTGTTCAAAAGTTTACACCCCTAGCTCTGAATGCATTGTTTTTTTCCTTCTGAAGCATCAGTGAGCATTTGAACCTTCTGTAACAGTTGCATATGAGTCCCTCAGTTGTCCTCAGTGTAAAAAGATGGATCTCAAAATCATAAAGTCATTGTTGGAAAGGGTTCAAATACACAAAAATGCTGAAAAACCAAAGAATTTGTGGGACCTAAAGGATTTTTCTGAAGAACACCGGGCAGGTTAACTGTTCAGGACAAACTAGTGATTCATGAACAACTATCAATAAACAAAAAAAAACAGCTGTGGATCATTCTGGTAACAACACAGTATTAAGAATCTAGAAGTGTGTACATACACATGAAGTGTATGTAAACTTTTGAACAGGATCATTTTTATAAATTCAGCTATTATTCTCTTGTGGACTACAAGGAAATTTCTTTTATTTAAAATATCTTATTCAGGTCAGTACTAAATAAAAAATAACATGCATTTTGCATGATCCTGCTTATTTTGGTAAAATAATTAACATTTTGCAGATTCTACAAGGTGTATATAAACTTTTGACCTCTGTACATGTAGTCAGTATGGGAGACAAAGAAATGATTGTGACTTTAAATGGATTTCAAGATGCATTGCTTACAAAACAAAAGTAAGACCTGCTTATAATGCTACAGCACAGTCTGAACCATTTCAGATCTCACATCTAATGAATTTATGTCTCCACACCGTTTTTTTTTTTCTCAGAATCAATGTTAGACTGACACTCATTGAAATTGTATTGAAATATTCATATTAGCTGCTCAGATACTTGAACACCCTTTCACACCCATATTGATTATTTATGAAAACACTGTGTCCAAGTCTTGTCTTTAAGTCAGATTTAGTTTCAGCACCGTCACTGTTCTCATGTATCATGCAGATGCCAAAAGAAAGCAACTATTGCTAATCTCTATTTGGGATCTATAAACACAATATCTTACCCAAGAGAATAAGACCTTTGGTATGCATCAGAGATAGGGAAAGAACATTGTAAATCATTTTTTGCTGCCATACAACACAATTTTGGTCATATGAGCCCTTATAACATATTTGAGGACATATAAAATTCATGCAGTTCTCAAGTTAAAGGGGACATCGGATGCAAAATTCACTATTCCGTAGGGCTGGGCGATATGGAAAATTATCACGACAATTTTTTTTCATATCAGTCGATATCAATAATTATCACGATAAATGTTACATTTTTATTTCTTTCAAGTTTAAAGGCAGATTTTTGCTGCAATGTAAAAGTTGTAAAAACCAGACGATTAAAAGTGGCTTTAAAATATTCTTTATGGTCAGAACATGACAAACACCTTTTTTTAAAATTCTTCACATTTTTTCCAAGTCATTTTTCCTTAACAAAATAAACATCTTAATTTAAAAAAAATTTCTTAGTTTTGCATGCTTTAATGAGTAATATTGTTTCAAATCAAGAAACAGGTTTGTTACCTGTTAATAATAATAATAATAATAATATAACATTTTTTGTCTCTTAGAAACACATAATTGATAGTAGCTTGAGTTCAGATGCAGATGTAGATTTATGTTCATTAACAAAATCAGTATTTTTTTTTTAATAAACCATTGCTCTTCTATAGCATCATCCATAGATCATAATAACAGTTAAAACCACAAATATAGCACCTCAATACCATGGTAAAAATGTAATATGGTTCCTAGGTATTTGTATGAAAAACAGTAATCAAAATACTGTTTAGTATAAATGCATAAACGCTTTAGCTTAATCACAAAAAATACTGTAATTATATTCCACTGCTCCTCCTTCAATACAAGTCTACATTAATAACATAAAAAAAATTCAACACAAATATACCCACATTTCTGACCACTATGTAGTCTACTAGTGCTACTTTAGTGATACTAAATCTATGGTTTTGAACTATGATCCGAGTGGATAAACGGTCCGAGTGGAGCGCTTTGAAATCGCCTTTCTCAATAATATGCTAGTTAGCAAGTTCCACGGCTAAAGTTTACAGTCTCAGAAAACTGCTCGTCACTCATTTAAAGGGACATGCACCGAAACGGCTCGCTGTAAACAAAGCTATTTTTGACAAGGTAAAAAAGGTGTTGTTTTACACTACCATTGAGAAATTTTAACTAAAGTATCTTATAGACTTTTCATTAAGACCCTAAAGAATCATATCAACTTGTGAAAAATGGGCATCTGATGACCCCTTTAAGAACAACTTATTGGTAACTAACTTAATTTTCGTTTTAGAAAAGTGTAATACAGTGGTCATGAAAAGTGTTTGGACACTTAAATGGAAATAAAAAAAATATTAAACCAAGTGACCTTTTTTTTTTTAAGACCTAACTTTTATCCAAATGGTGTAAAGTAGATGTCCGAATTTAGTTTCCCTTAAGCTTACACTACAAATACTTACTTTTGCTCTGATCTTACATGAAACCTTGTGAAATTAGCTTTAAAAGTGTGCATCTAATGCAATGACATTCATATATTTTTAAGTGTTTAAGTGTCCAAATACTTAGGGCCACTGTATACTGTTAAATTTGCTAATGAACTTTAACCATTCCCAATAACTGCCAATTTGGACCTGACGCAATAAAATGAACAAAGCACTTAGCACACACAAACTGTGCAGAAGTCATAAGAATATTTATCAACATTTCAACAAAAACTTTCTGAAGTACTGATGAATTCCTGAAAAGCAAAAAGCATTATTTGCCATATTAGCTCCATATGCAATATAGACTGTAATCATGCAGTATGCTGCTATAGATAGGAGTCAAAAAGCATGCATTGTGCTTTGGATGTTCACTGCAAATGTGAGTTGGAAAAGCCCAAACACATGCAGAGAAATGGCGTCACACACTAGCAACCAAACACACATACCTCCTGGGATACAGTATCTGAAGGCCAAACATGCTGAAGTAAAATAAGGTAATGAGGTGTTGGATCTACATCAATGTCCAATAACAGTGAAATCAACACTATATTGCTAAAGCAAAAGCAGGAATAAGTGGTAAATTGGAACTGGGCATCATGCATTGATTTTGATCATTCTTATATCTTTTTAATTAATTAATGATTAAAACATTGTCTTACAAACACACAAACACAAGCACACATTATAATCTATCTATCTATCATCTACTTATCTATCTATCTCTGTCTATCCATCTATCTATCTGTCTATCTATATGCATGTGTGTATATTATATGTACTTTATATTATATCTAATATATAACATTATGTGCTTGTGATGTATCTTGTTTCATGAATATATTTATTCATATATTTTACTGAGAAAAAAGGAGGAATAATCTGCAGCGTTTAGGACTGCCATCTGTGAAGCGTGGCCATTATTAATAACAAGCTGTCAACAGTCAGCCCTTTATCACCCTGCTGTAGATGTGGACACTTCTCTCTTACTGTTCTTCTGAACTGAAAGCATCTATTGTCAAATAGTGTCTCCACCATCCAGGAGCCACTGAAGAGGAGCTGGTAAATTCTTCATGCCATCACAAGCTCTTATTTTTATGCCAGCTGGACCTGCCCCCAATCTGGCCCACTGAAAGCTGCTTAAATAAGGCTTACGTAACACAAACATGACACTCAAACAGACTGGCCAAAGTAAATGCCTCAAGACCACTGCCATTTCACTGTGCAAAATACACTGCGTGTGTACTATGGAAGATCCCTGCAGGATCAGGAACAGGAAATGATGGACAGCAGAAAGAGGCAGAGGGGGAAGTGACATTGTACCTCATATCACCGAACTTCCTGCTGATGGCAGTGCCCAGGTTACTGAAGGCTGCTGAAGTCCGCTGCCCAGCTGTACTCAGGGTCTCAGACGTCTTTTTGTATCTGCCAGAAAAGTACAAAAACAGATGCTCTTATTCTTACTCAGATATTCCTATCATAGATGTCATTCATAAAATATAATTCTAACACAAATATGTTTTTTTTTTTCCATTTACACATTTAAAACATATTCAATAGCAGTAAAGACCTCATATATACAGCTGAGGTCCAAAGTTTACATACACCTTGCAAAATCTACAAAATGCATGTAATTTTTTATTTAGTACTGACCTGAATTAGATATTTAACATAAAAGACGTTTACATATGGTCCACAAGAGAAAATAATAGTTGAATTTATAAAAATGACCCAGTTCAAAAGTTTACAGAGATGTTTATAAGTCCCTTGTTTGTCCTGAACAGTTAAACTGCCCACTGTTTTTCAGAAAAATCATTTAGGTCCCACAAATTCTTTGTATTTGAACCCTTTCTAATGATGACTGATTTTGAGATCCATCTTTTCACGACAACTTTTAACGATGACTGTTTTTAAGATCCAACTTTTCACACTGAGGACAACTGAGACACTCATATGCAACTATTACAGAAGGTTCAAACACTCACTGATGCTCCAGAAGGAAACATGATGCATTTAGAGCCGGGGGTGAAAACTTTTTGAATTTGAACATCCAGGTTAATTTAATTTATTTTGTCTTCTGGGAAACATAATAATATCTTCTGTTGCTTCTGAAGGGAAGTACTAAATGAAAAAAAAAAAAAAGATATTTAGGCAAAATAAGAAAAATGTACACATCTTCATTCTGTTTAAAAGTTTACACCCCCCGGTTCTTGATCCATTGTTTTTCCTTCTGGAGCAACAGTGAGTGTTCGAACCTTCTGTAATAGTTGCATATGGGTCCCTCAGTTGTCCTCAGTTTGAAAAGATGCATCTCAAAATAATACAGTCATTGTTGGAAAGGGTTCAAATACACAAAAATGCTGAAAAATCAAAGAATTTGTTGGACCTGAAGGATTTTTCTGAAGAACAGCAGGCAGTTTAACTGATTAGGACAAACAAGGGACTCGTGAACAACTATCACTAAAAAAAAAAAAAAACAGCTGTGCATCATTCAGGTAACAACACAGTATTACGAATCAAGCGTATGTAAACGTTTGAATGGGATCATCTTTATAAATTCACCTATTATTTTCTCTTGTGGACCATATGAAAACATCTATTATGTGAAATATCTTATTCAGGTCAGTACTAAATAAAATATAACATGCATTTTGTATGATCCCTTTTATTTTGGTAAAAATAATTAACATTTTGCAGATTCTGCAAGGTGTTTGTAAACTTTCGACCTCAGCTGTATAGTTCATCTCATGTGTTTGTGAACCACTGGTGGTTCATGAGGGTACTGCAGGGGGGGTTTGCGAGTTGATTGAAAGCTAATAATTAAAAGAAAAGTAAAATTAAAACAAATAAATGTGGCAGCACAATTAATTAAAATAAAACTGAAAAGGCAGTATAGCTTGGTATGACTATCAAATCAAAAAGTGTTGATTGTGCAATGTGCACATACACATAATTTCTATGGATAAAAGTGTACAGTGTTTAACCAGTATTCTACCAAAATAAAAGATTTGGATTTGAAAATATGAAAGTGAAGAATTTAAAACATAATAAAAAACATACTAAAAAAAGATTCAATATTTTACGTTTACTTGCATGTCATGTGACCATTAACCAATCTCAGAGAACTATGAAAATTCAAATGTTATGCTTTCTTTGAAATATTAATTTAAAATCTCAGGGGGTACTACAACAATTTGGGAACCCCTGGTGTAACTCTTTAATGGATCTTACAGTACATTTTAAATATTAGACAAGCCAGTTCCCAAAGGAGACTAAAGAATGAGAACAAACTTTGAACATGTACAGGCAAAGAACAAAAAGGTGCCTTTTCTGAAGTGTAGACAGGAAGAACTTCACTTCAGTTTTTTATGTGATCTCATAGAAAACAGGAAGAAATGCTACTTCAATCCAGAGAATACAATAAAACAGTCTACAAAGGGAACACTAGGGCCACAATGCTACTGATACTCTACAGAAAAGAACAATCAGATATTTACATAATTGTATATGCTGTTTACATGGTATAAGAGTAATTTTCTACTCTTTGCTTTTTCCTAAACGATCTCAGGTCTGTTGAGAGTCCTGTCACAGTTTAAACAGCAAGTTCAGCATCTAAATCAGTCAAGTGAAGTCACAGAAACTTCTTGACCCAAGAGCTCTACATTTCTCACAACAAAACTCCCACCTTTAATAACATTGTACACATACTGTATCCAAATCTGGCACATTCTGATCAGTCAAAAAACACTGGTGCATTCCTCACACAAAGCAATAGTATGACTTTAGAAAACAAGAAATTCATAGGTTTGGAAATTCATTTTTGGGTGAACTAGTCCTTTAAGTTATATCATGCTACAAGTCACATTTCACAGTACGTGAGGTGAATCACATTGTGAAATTACATGCTTTGTATAACAGCACATCTAGTCTGACCCGAGACCAGTCTAGCTGGAAATCTAGTCCTCTGATGAGTGCATATGTAGAGACACTCAGGCTAATGCAGAAATCATCCATATCGGTCAGCAGACGCCATCTGATCGCTTTGTCCCTCTCAGCCCACAACCTCCTTACCATGCCAACTGTGACATGAGAAGGACTATTCAATTGAGAAGCTAGTTACCATGTCACTGTAGTAACTGAATAACCAGGTGAACATGGGATATACCTATATGTTGTTTTCTCCTTTTGAATAATTCTTCCTTCTTGTTCTAATTTGGGTAAAAGCATCAGCTAATTGAATAAATGTTCTTTTGTTAGCATAAATTCACATCATCATTGCTTATAACAGTTTCTATTCATCATGCTTGTAATCTGTATATAATCGTAAACATGCACAACAATATTATTATGCTACTTCATGAGTCATAAAAAGATCTGATTTTATTTAAGTAAGTCTCTATTTGGCTTTCAATGACAATAATAGCTTGTTTGTCTGTTCAGTGTGTGCGTATAAAGACAAATAGAGATGTGCAGCTAGGTTCAGTGCATAGATGTGCAGCAAGCCTTGTCGTAGTGATGTTTTTATTGTGTAAATGGGTTGCGTGTCTCAGAACATCATTGTTTGTCTGGGTAATTGTGAACTGAGGCAGATATGGATCACACTGTGACGGCAATAACCTAAATATACAGTGACAGAGGGAAACACCACTGTTTCAACATTCAATTCAATCTCAAGAAGGAAGCTGGCTAAAAAAAAACAGGTCAATTTAAATTTTTTTCTTTTTGATTTAAAGTACTGGATTTTAATAAGAAAACAAAAATATTGGTTTTGGTTTATATTAAATCACTATTGCTCATACTGTTTGTGCTACAGATATAAAATACAATAAAAATACAATAAAAATACAACATGTCAACTCAGTGTTATTTTAGTATCACGGTATTCATATGCTATTATACTTTTTATAAATATTTAGAATTAGCTTATTTTAAATGTTCAGTTTTTATTTACATTTTAGTAATTTTATTATGTGCTTTTTCAATTTTTATTGTTTTTTATAATGCTATAGTAATTTTAGTTGCAGAATTTCAATTTTTTAAGTTATGTATCTAATATTTATATATCTTTTTTTTTTCAGTTTTATTGTAATTAACAAAAGTGTTTTAGTTTTTGTTATTGTTAATAACTCAACTATAGATATAAACTGCCATTCAAAAGTTTGGGTTCAAGATTTTTCAAGTCTCTTGTGCTCATCACAGTTGAAATAGTATTGCAATTTAAAATAACACTTTTCTATTTTAATATACTTTAAAATACAATTTATTTCTGTGATGCGAAGTTGAATTCTCATCAGCCATTACTCCAGTCTTCAGTGTCGCACAATCCTTCAGAAATCATTCCAATATGCTGATTTATTATCATTGTTGGAAACAGTTGTGCTATTTAATATTTGTGAAATATTTGAACCTGTGATACTTTTTTTCAGGATTCTTTCACTTTGTATCAATTTAACACATCCTTGAATAAAAGTATTAATTTCTTTCAGAAAAAAATGAAAAAATGTACTGACCCCAAACTTACATTGCTACAAAAGAGTTCTATTTTAAATAAATGCTGTCCTTTTTAACCTTTTATTCATCAAAGAATCCTGAAAAACGTTTCCAGAAAAAAATATTAAGCAGCACAACTGTTAAAAAAAATTAAAATAAATTAATAATAAATAAATCATCATATTAGAATGATTTCTGAAAGATTATGTGACACTGAAGACTGGAGTAATGATGCTGAAAATTCAGCTCTGCATTACAGGAATAAATTATATTTTAGTGTATATTAAAATAGAAAACCACTATTTTAAATTACAATAATATTTCATAATATTACTGTTTTTTCTGTATTTTTAATCAAATACACACAGCTCTGATAAGCAGAAAAGACTTCTTTAAAAAAACATTAAAAATCGTACTGATACCAAACTTTTGAACGGCAGTGTATATATAAAAATATAAAAATATAAAAGTATATAAATACACAATAAAATCCAAATATATACATTCAGACATATATAAAAACAATTTGGCTGTGAACTAAACCTAGATCTACTTGTTAAGCAAAAACTGTACCACTAAACGAACTTGTTTAACATGTATATAACTACTAGGTTGTTAAAAGTGAGCAAGGGCCATGTTGCCAAGTCTACAGTTTTCCCGTGGAACTGGTTTACTTTAACACTGTTGCCGCGGGTTGAAGCGACCCTCAATAATGTTATATTTAGCCCCTGAAATGTGAATTTTACCAGGGTAACCCTGCCAAAAATCATGTATTTTACCCCCAGAAAGGCAATTTTTACCTCCGAAACGCGATTGGGCTATTTTTGTGTAGCAATTAGGCAGGTTTTGTTGTGAAAAAACCTGGCAACCCTGGCAAGGACCAGCACTGTTGTCTTCTTAAAAAATGTACATGATGCATCTGTTGTCACAAGCCAGAATGAAATATGACATTAATCACGAGGTTTAGCAAAGACTACTTACGCGGTGCTGGTCTGCATGTCGTACCAGCTCTTGCTGAAGTTTTGTCGCAGTTCACTCAGGGGTGTGATCCCTAGTTTCTGTTTCAGCTCCAACTGACGCTTTTCTTTGGAGGCCAGGACTTGTTTCAAAGTAGTGATTTCTTCCTCTAACTGACAAAAGGAAAATAAGTCAAGGTTGGGGGCTGAACCTCTTCAGATTTAAATAACAGTTATATGAACAACCGATAATTTAGTTCTCATATGAAGTGTCCACTCTTTTCTTTCTGTGTCATATGCAAACTGTGACAGTTAACGTCGCCTTACACTGTTAAGTGGACCGTAAAGATCTGGAAAGATAAAGTAGCCCAAGAAAAAACGGGAAAGCTTGGTCACATGATTTTCAATCATGTTCTGGATGAGATAATGCAGACTGTATATTTCAGGAAGGACTGGATTGTATGTCAATACTACAAGCTTTAATATAACTAAAATCAAATCAACTATACTTTCAAACTAATAAATGTCATTTTTAACTCTGCTCCTAAAGCAAACAGTGGCACGTTTTCACTTTTTAACAGTGAGTCACAATATGCAAAGAAGGAAAATGTAGACAGATCAGCAGAATTTACATAACTTGCAAGACTATTTCTGCTTGAGCTTTGCAGCCTTTGAGTTCACAGACCAACATTTTTCCTAAGGACCATCCAGGCTATTTTCCTGGTGAAAATACCTTAGTCAGTTCATTCTCCATTTCCTCTCGCTCCTCTTCTGTGATAGTGTTGTTGAGGTCCACCTCTGACACCATGTCCTCATCCACCTCCTTTAGAGCCTCTTTATCCAATAAACCTGGAAATAAATGTACAAAAATAGCAAAACAATGAAAGTTATTGTTAACTTGTCTCAATCAAATGGACAAATCTATGAGCACACATTCTTTTGCAGATTTGATTTCACAGAACTAACTTGGGTAAAGTCAATCCACCATTGCTAAAAGGACGATGAAATCATAAAACCATTTAGCAAAAAAGGTTTTGAGTCTCAAAAATGCAAGGGGTCATCGGATGCTAAGTTCACTTTTACATGCTGTTTGAACATTAATGTGTGTTGGCAGTGTATGTACAAATCTACCCTATAATGATAAAAATCCATGCAGTGGTTTTTAATTAATCTGTCAAAATAATATCCCCTTTTTCAAATTGAGTCATGTCGAGCCATGTTGAGCCTGTCGTTGTGGCGTCACACCGACAGAGGCCGATCGCCTTTTCTAAAATGTGCTAGTTAGGAAGTTTAGAGACTAAACGCGGCTAAATGCGGCTAAAGTAAACAGGCTCGTCACTCCACAGAGAGAAGAGAGGGGCGGGGCGAGCAGAGCTCATTTGCATTTAAAGCAGCCTCGACCAGAATGGGATGATTTTTGCAGAGCTGTTTTTGACAAGGTAAAAAGGGTGTTGTTTTACACTACTATTGAGAATTTTTAACCAAAGTATATTATAGACTTTTCATTAAGGTCCTAAAGAATCATATCAACCTGTGGAAAATGGGCATCCGATGACCCCTTTAAAACACATCAGTCATTACTTAAAGGAATAATTTAACCAAAAAATTAAGTCTATTTTTAATTTACATACCCTCCATTCCAACATACACTACCAATTAAAACTTTGGGATTGGAAAGATTTTTGTTTATGTTTTGAAAGTCACTCATTTGATTAAATCCACAATATTATGAAATATTATTACAATTGAAATAACTGTTTTCTATTTTAATATATTTCAAAATGCAATTTATTCCTGTGATGGCTCCAGTCTTTAGTCACATGATACTTCATCAAGAAAGTCATTTTAATATGCTGATTGTCTACACAAGAAACATTTCTTTTGATAATCAACATTAAAAACAGTTACAACACTGCTATTTTAGGTAAACTAAAACACAAGTTCACCCATTATGTCTTAACAGCATTTGCACTATACAGAAACGACCCTTCAATCAGTGTGAAAACAGCAGTTTAGCCTTTAAACACATTTAACCATCACCTTCTCTGTGTAATTATCCTGCCTCACCCCAGAATGAAGGTGTATTTGCAGTTATAATGAAAGGTTGCACAAAAAAAGACTGAAAACTGAAAAACTGAAAACACCTTGAAGTTTGCAATAAAGCCTTGCAAATAAGCCAGACTGATCAGGGTTAATAAAGTTTTCCTACATGTTTCCTTTAAGATCAAATTAAAGTTCCAAAAAACTGGTCAACTGATTTGCAAAATGATGTTTTGAGGCAACATAAGCCTGATTTCAATCTATAGCACCTCATAATAGCTGACACACAGAGACTACAGACCAAAACAACAGTTTTCTCTTACGCATTTAAGGATTTAAACTGAACTTACGCAAAGAGAAGAGGATATGAAATTAGGAATATGGTTTGATTATCCGACCTTTGACTGAAACCTTAATCCAGTTCCTCAAAATCTCTGCCAAATCACTCACTCAGTACACTATTATGTGTTTCAGTTTTATTTCATTGCAATACATGCCTGACATGACTTGACATAAATCACGATTTTACATTAGAGTGTTCATCCGAGAGTAACATTATAGCATATACATAGTGTGAATGCTCAAAACAAACTCAGACCCCTTTAAAATTGGACTCAAATGTGCAAACACCTTGTTACTTTTATAATTAATTCACTCAAAAATCTTCCAAAGCACTCTCCATGCTGGAGAGTCAAAAACACACACGATAAAAGTGAAAGAAAAACGAAATCTTAAAACAGCTAGAAAATGAAAGCTCATATGATGAAGCACTAGTGAATTTGCTATGGCTTCAGTAATGTGAGTAAATGTTAATGTTGTTTTTGTCCATAGGGAAACAAGAGTCACATCTCAGAGGTCTGGTCAGTCATTACACGAGAAACTGATTAGAGTGCCGTGGCATGAAACGCGTGATACACTTTCAGTGGGTAATGCAATCAGCAGGTAGAAGAGCAGAGCTGGACGGTCTAAACCAACAAAAGTGCTTAGAAATGAGATCTCAGATTCATCATTTACACCACACACAATGGCTTGTACAAAAGATCATATCTATCTGTTTACAACTAAAGCAAGATGGTTAATTGGTTGCTAGAGGACATTAAAGGTCGTTTCACATGGAGTGTGACACAACTATTGATCGCCTTCTGCTAATTTCTGCTAAATTCCGCATGCTAGGTGGTGCTGATCAATATCGCATTTTTCCTCAGATATGCACCTCGCATGCACCTTTTTCTTTCCAAAAGAGTGGGTGTGGCCATTTGTAAATTTTATGGGTGTGGCTTTCCGTCTCATCTACGTCAATCTATTTTTAGCTGTACAAAACAGCTCATTTTGCTGTTTGATTCTGCAAATTGGTGTGTCTTACCATATTATTTTAATGTATTATCTTAATTCTAAAACAATGTAGTGCAGTTTTACCATTTACTGCACGTTGTTATTCTTCTTGTTATTTTCCTATAGTGGCTAATGAACCTGAAGTCTCTCCCATAGGCTTACGTCGGCATTGAGGAAAAAAGTGAATAGAGGGTTTGCACTTATGTCACAGTTTGGTCAGTACCCTAGTGCATAGCCATACCGGAGATAATCGGATGTAAACAACAGCACTGATTGCACGGTTAATGTACTACTGAATGCGTTGTTCTGCTAATTTATGCTGTCTAAACCTTGATTTGTTATAACTTTTGGCAGTCTAGAGTACTCCAAATGTTTTTCCAGGTCTGACCGATTAGTACAGTCCAAAAACTAAAACTTGACAATAATTGACCATTTTCAGCAGATATATAAGCAAAATTTGCGAGGTCTGCAATTTTCATTTTGAAAAGCAATAAAATACCACAATTAAATAAATCTATGTCTGCAATTCACAGTTATTTAGCACAATTGTTTTAAAAACATGCATCAATTTTTTTAATACACAATTTACTCTGAAAATATTAACACGTTTTTATTTGTGAAATAATCTGACAAATTAATCAGCATATCAATAATTTATTTAAAGGAGAAGTTCACTTCCAGAACAAAAGTTTACAGATGTCATTCAAGATGTTTGTGTCTTTCTTTCTTCCATCGATAAGAAATTATGTTTCTTGAGAAAAAGATTTCAGGAATGTTCTCCATATAGTGGACTTCAATGGTGCCACCAAGTTTGAACTTTCAAAATACAGTTTAAATGCAGCTTCAAATGGCTCTAAATGAAGGGTCTTTTCTAGCAATACGATCTGTCATTTTCAAAATAAACTGGCTATTTATATACTTTTAAACCTCAAATGCTTGTCTTGCCTAAGTCTGCGTGAACTCTGTTTTTTTTCCGGTTCAATATGGTCAAGACAGTTAGGGTATGTCAAAAAACTCTGATCTCGTTTTCTTCCCCAACTTCAAAATCGTCCTACATCGCTGCAGAAGTACCGACCCAGTGTTTACAAAGTGAAGATCAAACGCCCTTTACAAAAAAAAAGGGAAAACAGCGATGTAGGACGATTTTGTCATTGAAGAAATCAAGACAGGAGTTTTTCGACATACCCTAACTGTATTGATGCAGATTACACAGACTGCGCATGCGCATCACAAAGATGAGCATTTGAGTTCAAAAAGTATATAAATTGTCAATTTGTTTCAAAAATGGCCGATCGTTTCGCTAGATACGACCCTTCTTCCTCGGACGGGATCATTTAGATCCCTTTGAAGCTGCATTTGAAGCACATTTTGGAAGTACAAACTTGGGTGCACCATTAAACTCCACTATATAGAGTAAAATATTGGAACGTTTTCCTCGAGAAACATAATTTCTTATCGACTGAAGAAAGAAAGACATGAACATCTTGGACGACAAAGGGAGTGAGTAAATTGTAAATTTTTGTTCGGGAAGTGAACTTCTCCTTTAACTAAATGTTTTATTTTGGTGACAGTATTACTAAAATACCTTTGGAATAACTAGCTGTTTCAGTTTTGGTCTGGATAATTAAATGTCACATTATAAAAGTCTCAAACATAGAGCATGAACATGTCCTGTGTGGCTGACATTTAAGATGTGAAAATAATCAATATGACATATCAGACATATCAGGAAAAAACCCCCACTGATATTTAGAAATATTTACCATAACATACGTACACACATGCATATTCTGACACTAGGTTACCCTCCAGTCTGTAAAATGTCAACTCTGTTTATTTACTTCTAACAAGAATAGATTGAATAGATTTCTTGAAATAGATTAAAACTGAGGGTTGGTTCCTTGTGCATAACTCAGAAGAAAAGTTACTTTATAAAAGCAATTATCTCACAGTTCCACAGCCTCATTGTTCAGGTTGCCTAGCAACTTTCTTGATGTCTTGCATCAACCTCCCAATTATCCCGTGAATCGGATTCCCTAAATCTATTTAAGGGTCTGTGCCTCGAATAAGAGGAAGTAGAGAGGATCATTTTCGTGTTAAATATGTAAAATAATACCCCTTCCTTTCCACTGCCGTTCTACTGTGTCTACAGGCACTGAGCTTAATGTTTGTTGAAGGTTTATTACTGGAAAAGAAGAGATGTGTGATATTAAACTGGTTTATTCAACAACACCAAAATGAACTGCTGAGACATGTGCGAATTTAAGCAGAGACCATTTGAAAACATGCTATGGTACATTTTAGAGAGGAAAAAATGATTTGTTTTAAAACTAATTTAAATAATGGTTCCCGCATGCTTAAAAATTCTGATAAAACCAGATGGTTCATACTGGGTTAACTGATAGGTTATTAGCAATAGCAGCTTAGACTGACCTTGAATGTAGACCATTATTTTTAACCTAACCAGAACTAGGAACCTAATTGAGCTGGTTAATCAAAGACAACTTAGTGGTTGGTCATCTACAGTAAATCTATCTTATTTCATCAGGTAGCTTTAAAAACATATGGTAGTTAGGGGTGGGCAATATAGTAATTCATTTGAGCTGGGTTTTTTTAATGAATTGGTCAAATCTGTTTAAATGAACTGCACAAACAAACCACCTCATTGAAATTAAAATGATGGGAAAATGCCATCTTTGTAGATAAGCTTTCAACTATTTTCCTTCTGGGCTTAGTTGTCTATTTTTGTCATTAATGGGCCAATCAGAGTTTATCTTTCTCATGTTCTTCTGTCTGGGTGAGCGAGTCAAAGTCGTGTCATGGTGTTCGGTGTGTCATCTGAGTAACTAAGTGTCCCTTTAGGGCAGCGTACTCGACAGTTCAGCTTCTTCAAGCTCACTGGACTATGCGTTCAGCTTTCTCAATGTCCTCATTTTCCCTCCCGACGATGCAGCAGGCTCACAAAGAATCACTTCACTGTCCTCAGAGAAAGATTTCAATGTGAAGAGGAGGATGAGGGCATTCGTATTATCCTCAGATGAACAAAACACCTATTTCTTATCACCCACTGATACTGTAGAAATGAAAGATACACTACCAGGCAAAAGTTTTTGAACAGTAAGATTTTTAATGTTTTCTTTTTTTTTTGGTACAATTTTGAAATTTTTTACTATTTAAAAAAACTATTTAAATCTGAAATAGAAATCTTTTGTAACGTTATAAATGTCTTTATCATCACTTTTGATCAATTCAACGCATCCTTGCTAAATAAAAGTATTTAATTTTTAGCATTTCTATCATTTTTTCACAAAAAAATAAATTATACTGAGCTTTTAAATGTTATAGTGTACAATGTTACAAAAGCTTTTTATTTCAGATAAATGCTAATCGTTGGGCCTTTCTGTTCATCAAAGAATCCTGAAAAAATGTACTCAACTGTTTTAAATATTGATAATAACAATAATAATAATAAAATTCCTGAACAGCAAATCAGCATATTAGAATGATTTCTGAAGGAGTAATAATGCTGAGTAATGATGCTGAAAATTTAGCTTTGATCACAGGAATAAATTATATTTTAAAATATATTAAAACAGAAAACAGTTATTTTAAATAGTAAAATACATAAAGACGTCTTTAAAAAACATTAAAAATCTTACTGTTCAAAAACTTTTGACTGGTAGTGTAGTTCATGTGGAAATAAAACTAAATAACAGGCCTCTGTGTAATTATTAGGTTCAGCATTTTGTGTAAATAACTTTTAGTGTACATTTTTGCAAGTGGTATTAGTCTCAAATGATACAAAAACATCTCACACTTTTCTCCAAACACTGAACTGCCAAATTAATCATTAACCCAGCTGCATAAGTTAGTGTTATATTAGTATTATTTATATACTATTACTGTATTTATTAATATTTTAAATGAGCTTTTATACATATCTTTATGTTCACATTTACATTTAAATGTTTTTTTTTTTTTGTTTTTGTCATTTTATTAGTATTTTAATATTTCTATTCAGCTTTCATTTATTTAATAGTTCAGTGCTAGTAACTTTAGTACTTCATCTAACAAACAAATAGTTTTATTTAACAATAGCAATTCTGGTGCTAACAGGTTAAGTTTGACAGCACTACTAACAAGCAAAAAGTCCTAATAAAATGTTTTCTGTGACAAATGGAACAAATCCTAGTTTTTTTCCCGCTAAATAACTCCTTTTCAATAATGCAAACATAATCTATTCAGAGCTTGAAATAAAGCAGTATTTAAAGGCATGGTTTCAGTGAATCATTGCGTAATTTCTGGCCTTGCCCGAGTAATCGGAGGGATTTCTCCTTAGTGATTATCTGACTGGATTTAATTCCGTCTGACTGCTGCACAGAGACACGACAGAGTATTTAGTGACCGGCAGGAAATTCCAGATGGTGACCATGCAAAGTGTGTAATGGGTTGTTTTAAAAGCTTTCACATGAAATTAGATGTTTCTGAGACCTACCTGAATGGAAAGTTTCTCTGTCTTCTGTGGTTCAGCAAATTGAAAATAAGGAGAACATTACATGATCTGATTCAAGAGCTGATACACCATGTCCAAACAGACTACAAATGACAAAACAGCACTCAAATCTCACAAGAACATGCAACCAAGCTGCATTCAACAACAAAGAACTGCAATAAACTGTGCACAGGCATGCATATCAAACCTATGTTGTCACAATCAAGAAACCTCAACATGGCATGCATTTGAAGCACAACAAAGGGTTTGTCAATCAAATGATGTCACAGTTCTAGGGTGTAGCTGTGTCTACAAGTTTTATATGTGACATGGCTGTCTACTTCCATCTAAAAGCACCTATGTCACAGAGCTACACACAACTCAGCATCCATCAGCTCAAAGGTGGAAATGGACTGATCTACACGTCTACAGAGGTTGGGTTTGTCACATTCACTTTCATTACATTAAACAGCAAGCTCTTACCCCAGTCTACTATTGCTTCAGGAGTCAGTACGCTAGAGTACAGCTCTGTGAAGTATGATTGGTAAAACAAACACAAGATATTAAAGCAGGATAAGTGCACAAATGCAAGAGGCATCGACTTTACCACTTATAAACATGTAAATAAATGTATTCATAACTTTAAACTAAATTAAATATACTATTATCAGCTTTGTCTACTTCTTTCACAATAATGTATTATATTATATTGTACTCCTGTATTAAAGCCCATTATAATGAGTGCAAAAATACATTGACTTGACATTTACTATTCACAAACTCAACTACTTTGCTGTAAATCACTGCATTCTAAAAAGTATATAAACTATATAATTCAAAAATACATAATTGTAAATTATACAAAAACAGCAGAGCTGCACTGACATCACATTTATTGTTAAAAATTACTTAAATTACTATAACTCACTAATTCATATTTTGTCACTGACATGATATAATTTACTATAATACAGCTTCGTTACTGTTTGTTTTTTTATGTTTACTGTTCTAATATTCATTTATTGGTTATTACTAGTCTTGTTGGTACAGGTGATGGTCCTTGCCTAGATCTCAAACAGTATACCAAAGTGTGTTTACTACACTGACCTAGACTGATGATAATTATTTGACTTTTCATTGCCCAGCCCTGTCATTACAGCTTGTACTCGGTGCAAACAGGATGTCTATACTACTAAACTGTACAGTTTTGTTTAAACACCAGCCAGTTCTCTGGTACTACAACTGGAACATGTCTGGTCACGAGATTTCAATTATGTAGCTCTGGACAATCACGTGGAAATGAAATAGGAAGGTCACGTGGTTGTCCAGATCCCTGCAACTAAAGGAACTTGAGAGAGAGACAGAGGGAGGAGCTACATCCAATTCCCTCATTTGTTTACGTGACAGCAGATCCCAGGAAAACTTGATCACAAGTCTGGCTTAAGCTCATGCAACTCGTTAGAATAAAGCCTAAATTAACTAGACTAGAGAAACACGTATATATGACTTTTAAGTAGCCTAATATTTATATTAAACGTTTAATATTAGGCTGTTCGCTGTCTAGTTATTTGTTCTGATCTATTTTTCTGGTATGCAAAAATAAAACCAGTGTAACATAATGTGCCTCTCTTTAGTGAAGGTCTACTCTAAGTTATTTAAAGATACACAAGAAAGTGAAACCATATTTGCAGAAGTATTTACATGAACAAGTCCATTTACAGAATAATAACAGAGATGAAAGTGTTTGGAAAGTAAGCTCACCCTGTTGTCTAGGCTCCATATCAGCGGTACTGTGCAAATGCAGGTCCAGTTCACATTAACAGCACCTCTCAGTTCAGAGAAATATATCCCGTCCAACACAACCGCTCCACACACTCACTCTCTGCTCTCAAAACCCCGCCCATTACCGGAGCAGCGTCAGCCACAGACCAATGGGAACTGTTCTAATTAGCATATTCTAATTTAATAATACATGTCATTGTAAATAACAACAAACGTAAGTTTCTACATACAGACCAACTATATGAATAGATATAAAGATGTGTATAAAATACTACATTCCTAAAAACACGTAAGCTTACGTCTCCGTGGGAGTTGTAGTCCTTATTTACCATAATAAACTGTTATCAACTTGCGTTTTTCTTTTAAAACCGACAGCTTTACAAAACCAAGCTCAGTTGTGTGCCATTTATGTTGTAAAACAAAACGGTTAAATAAATTACGTCAATCAAAGACAGATACACAGATATTCTTCAGATCCCAAATGAACATCCAAAGGGAACACGCCTCGAAAATGCTAATTCCTTCCGGGTTTTAGAGCAACAACCTGCTCTAATCAATAATTGGTAAGTTATAAACAAAACAACGTTTTTAATAAAATTCAGCTAATCTTGCACAATCTAATATCTGTCTTTTTCCCCTTTGTTTACAAAGACATGTGAGTTTGGCATACCACACTGATGATGTCATGAGTGACACGTTTACCTGAGAGCAGTGAGTTTACGGTCGGTTAAATTATCGTTGCAGTCAACAGCGGCATCTTCTGGTGAGACAAGGAAAAACGGGATGGCCTGAGAATGCAACAAAGATGTTTCATTTAAAAAAATTATTGAACAAAATATTAAAATAGAACAGAATATAATATGCTCAGTTTTCACTGAAGTAGGCCTACTGCTTGTGGCAAGCTATAAGCGTTTAACGATGTGTAACAGTTGCTAATATTTATTGTGTGATTATGGGAGCTTTAGGACAATTATTAAACTTCCTCATTCCTTCCTCATAAACTTCCTCATTTTAACCTTCCTTCAAGGAAGGTTAAAACTGTAATGAGTCAACAGCACGCCAAGCATGGATATACAAACACAGAGTAGTAGATGAGCCCACACAATAATTGCACAGTTTATTTAAATGGATGGTTGTCATTGGCTTGATACCAATCCATGCATATGTGAAGCATAAGGCAAATATGTTTTAAAATGTAAACAGATCACTTTCTTAGTGGCTTTTTATTTACATGTATGCATATATGTGCATACTGATTTCATTAAGTACAGGTGTTTAGTTATTATTTAATGCTTTTGCTGTTTGCTAAGCTTTCATTGACCATTTTTGGCAATTGTGGGTTCACACAAATGTCATAAAAAAATATTTAACTATCCTTTTGGACCACCAGGTGTCAGACTTGTACAAAATGACCACATACACTACCAGTCAAAAGTTTTTGATCAGTAAGATGTGTAATGTTTTGAAAAAGAAATCTCTTCTGCTCATCCAAAGTACAACAAAAACAGTAAAATAAAAAAAAAATAGTTTTCTGTTTAAAATATTTGTTTTCTATTTTAAAATAATTCAAAATGTAATTTATTCCTGTAATTTCAAAGCTGAATTTTTATCATCATTACTCCAGATCCTCCAGAAATCATTCTAATACTTTGATTTGCTGCTCAAAACATTTTTTATTTTTATGTTGAAAACTGAGTATATATATTTTTCAGCTTTTTTCAAGTTCAGAAGAACAGCATTTATCTGAAACAGAAATCTTTTGTAACATTATAAATGTCTTTTATCATCACTTTTGATCAATTGAAAGAATCCTTGCTAAAAAAAAGTATTAATTTCTTTCCCCAATAAAATAATAATAATAACAATAACAATAAATGTTTATTGAACAGCAAATCAGCATATTAGAATGATTTCTGAAGGATCATGTGACACTGAAGCCTAGAGTAATGGTGCTGAAAATATAGCTTTGATCACAGGAATAAATTACATTTTAAATATATTCAAATAGAAAATCAGTTATTTTAAATAGTAAAAATATTTCACAATATTACTGCTTTTGCTGTAATTTCATATATCAAATAAAAATGTTATATATCAAAATATATCATATATATTTTATATATCAAATTAATGCAGACTTGGTGAGCAGAAGACAATTCTTTTAAAAACCTTACTTTTCTAAAACTTTTGACTGATAGTGTATGAAAAGACGTTTTTATCTGTAACTATTTTGCTGGTGTTTTCTTTATATTGATAATACATAAAAGTGGGGAAAATAACGAGCCATGACTGATATGAAAGGAGAAGATTTTTATTGCATTTTATGTATAAATGTAACTTTTCTTGCTGTGAAGTTGTGCATATAAAAATACTTTTATTTTTAAATTAGTCTATATGAAAAACGTGATCAAATTTATAGTCGCATGTATTTATTAATATATTATTTTTTGACAAACACATAAGCCTACCTATATTTTTATGTCATCATCACCACATTTGATTAAGATCCCTGAGCAATGAAGTTTATCAAACTAAATCACATCTGGTCACCACATGATAATACATTTATTACCTGGAAAACGTCTTTATCACCTTTTCAAACACTTTTAATTTTGCGAGTAAAAAGCATTGTGTTAAAATATGAATCCTGATAAATGAGGAAGCGTCAATAATATTTGCATTACCATGTTTAAAGAGTAAAATCTACAACATAACTATCTGAGTCATGCTTTTATTGTACTAAACTGACAAGAGATTGATATTTGTTGTCATTCTTTATTCGCCAGCACTGCCATTAGAGCCTGTTAAAATGGTGGAGCAGCAGGGTAGCTGGTGTCAACAGGATGTCAGTCAGTCAGCTGACCTCAGGAAGCAGCTCTTCGGCCAGCAAACCTCTAACAAAGTGCTTAGACAGGCAGGAAATTGATCTGACTGGAATGTGCATTATCAGAGACTACCAGCAGGGAGGGACAAAGAAGGAAACCTGAGGAAATCGTGACTCATGTAACACACAGGTTGTAATATCTGCTTGCTGATGCTGGATCCTCTGTGTCCAGATGGCGATCTTCACTAATGGATAAAAATTATATTGTAATTGAAAATGCTGAAAATTGCACATCAGTCTCACTATGCAGATTAGGATATAGGTCCTTGACTTAAAGGGGTAGTTCTTATTTACCGTTATAGAAGGTTTACACTTACGTCACGATTTGGTCAGTTACCTGGATGCGCGGTTTGGAATGACACGAGGAAGTCAGTATGATGATTCTCACTATAGACCATTTCGTCAGATGTAAACATACTGGTCCCGATACACTTCCTGTTTCTTTTTTTTTTTTAACTTCACACAAACATCACAAAAAAATACAAACAACATAACATTTGACTGGATGAAAATGTTACATTAGCACCTTTAAGATGTATTTGTATATGTGAAATAAAAAAAAATAAAAAACAAAAAAACAGGAAGTGCTTCTGGACCAGTGTTGTTTACATCTAGCGAAATGGTCTATATCAAAATGTGTTTTCATATATTTCATTGTAAAAGCTAGTAGCCTGCTACTCGAGTTACATTTCTAAACTTAGCTAACAACAGCTGCTAGTTCAGCTGACAGCTGCACCCAGACCACATAATGAGAGGGACAACAGCTCTGTAGATGAGAAAAAGAAGACAATAGTTATTTTACTCCAACGTGTGGTCAGACTTGCATATTTTATCTCGCTGCACATGCAAATCACAGCAGTAACCTTTCATTCAGCAGTGACCGCTGTTTCCACACTTCCTTCATGTAAATGTAGGTCACACAGTCACCTATAGCTACAGTATGATTTTGTTAGGAGATCATTGTAGCGTGGTAATAGATTAAGTTTTTAATGATTGAAGTCTGCATTTATTTGACTAAAATACAATAAAACACTTGTATTTTGAAATATTATTACGATTTAAAATAACTTTCCTATTTTAATATATTTTCAAAAGTAATTTATTCCTCTGATGCAAAGCTGAATTTTTAGCATTCATTACTCCAGTTTTCAGTGTCACATGATCCTTCAGAAATCATTCTGATATGGTGGTTAAGAAACACATATTGTCTTAGGGAAAGTTACTTTTAAAAGTAATTTATTACAATATTGCATTACTCAATATGAAAATAACTAACTGCATTACTTCATTACTTTTTATTAAAAGTAATGCATTACATTAATTTGGCATGATTTTTTTTTGTCACAGCTGGGTTTGCTTATTTTTAATAACGATAAATATATAATCCTCAGGCTGAAGGAAGTGCCTCTCTTCCAATTTCTCACAACATCGTAACAAGAGAGGTGTCAGTGAATATATGGGAAAACAAAGTAACTTGGGGTTAATTACTTGAAAAAGGAACTCAGATATTTCATAGTAAATCTAAAAGTAATATGTTACTTTACTAGTTACTTGGAAAAGTAATCTGATTACTTCAGATATTTCATGCTTATTTGAAAAAATAACTCAGATACTTTATAGTAAATTTAAAAGTAATGCGTTACTGTACTAGTTACTTAAAGTCTGATTATGTAACTTTGTTACTTGTAATGCGTTACCCCCCAACACTGCAGGTGAGGGTAAGAAAACAATGACAGAATTTTCAGATATTTCATATTTATTTGAAAGAGTAATTCACATACATCATAGTAAATTAAAAAATAATGCGTTACTTTACTAGTTACTTGAAAAAGTAATCTGATTACGTAACTTTGTTACTTGTAATGCGTTACCCCCAACACTGCAGGCGAGGGTAAGAAAACGATGACAGAATTTTCAGATATTTCATATTTATTTGAAAGAGTAATTCACATACATCATAGTAAATTAAAAAATAATGCGTTACTTTACTAGTTACTTGAAAAAGTAATCTGATTACGTAACTTTGTTACTTGTAATGCGTTACCCCCAACACTGCAGGCGAGGGTAAGAAAACGATGACAGAATTTTCAGATATTTCATATTTATTTGAAAGAGTAATTCACATACATCATAGTAAATTAAAAAATAATGCGTTACTTTACTAGTTACTTGAAAAAGTAATCTGATTACGTAACTTTGTTACTTGTAATGCGTTACCCCCAACACTGCAGGCGAGGGTAAGAAAACAATGACAGAATTTTCAGACATTTCATATTTATTTGAAAAAGTAATTCACATACATCATAGTAAATTTAAAAATAATGCGCTACTTTACTAGTTACTTGAAAAAGTAATCTGATTACGTAACTCGCATTATTTGTAATGCATTACCCTCAACAATGCAGGTGAGGGTAAGAAAACGATGACAGAATTTTCAGATATTTCATACTTATTTGAAAAAGTAATTCACATACTTCACAGTAAATTATAAATCATGCGTTACTTTACTAATCACCTAAAAAAGTAATCTGATTACGTAACTCAGTTGTGTTGCTTAATGTTTTTGTGGAACCCGTGACCCGTTTAAGATTCTTCGATTAATAAAGTAAAAAAAAAACCCAGATTTATTTGAAAACTGTCACTTTTGATCAATTTAATGTGTCTTTGCTAAATAAAAGTAATAATTTATTTCAAAAAAATAAAACTAAACTACTGGCCCTAAACAGTAGTGAATATTTAGCACAAATTGTGAGCACAGGATACATACTGAAATATAATACTTGAGTCAGTTTTTTGTCTCCCCCCTCCCCTTCAGATCACTAACCCCGAGCATGAGCAATACTGATATTTTTCTAAGCAAGCACCATTAATTAAAAGTCAAGTGAGACCAAATGTTGGCAGCTCCTTTTAATTAATTAAATATGATAAAGACATATATTTGCTGTCTGCAGGCCTGAATTGACTCTTTAAATCTGAAAATAAAGTGCAGCAGCAAATGTAACAATGAAAAAAAAAATACAATGTGCATTTTTAAAAAAATGAAAACACAAATGTAACAAGTGTTGTGGTATAGATTCAGACACATACTACAGTATATTTAGGGAATAAAATATTACAGGTCTTTGGAAATCAATCACAGCAGATGTGCTCTCAAAATATACAAAATAAACTCGTTCACTATGAGTAAAGTTCAATTCCACTGGTAAAAGGCACCGTCTCTGGAGAAAACAAAATTTAAAAAAATTAAAACACCACCACATTGGCAGTCAAAGTTTTCAGTTTACAATGTTAGCATGTCAAAAACAGCCCAAGCTAACATTCTGACCGATGTCTTCCTCAATATATGTACAGATAATTCAATTATCTGCACTGGAGTGATAAAGCATTGTGTAGTAGATATGACGAAATTCTCCCTGAGAATAACAGTGGCATTCACTACCGGCCTGAGTGCATCATCATAATTGATTGTCTCTAAAATCCAATCGATAACTGCTTTGAAATGATACCTGGCAACCACTTATAACCAGAGTTGAATTAGGTGGTATTACATTGATGATTTCAAACAGGGCATTTCCCAAATGAGTATCTGACCAAGCCTTAATACTCATATTCCTGATACTCCAGCCAGACCATGTTGCTATGGTGACAACCTTTCCGCAATGCTTTTCCCTGTGCTTTCTTTCTGGCTTTCCTCCAGATCAGCCTTTGTTTGAGTATTAAATGGCTAGCTCAAATCAAAACATGGGACAGGCATTGGACTTGAAGCCTTAGGGGTTGCCTTTTGTTAAAGTTTCATTGCAATATACTATGTCTAATGGTGAAGGTTATATACTTGTTGACATGCTACAGTATTCGGTTTTTGTAACAGCATGAGATTGAAATAAACCCAACATGTGGCAGTGGATTACAGTGGATATGAATCTATAACACTGTGCAATATACAGCAGGGACGCCTATTGGGCTGATAGTCATGATCATTGTGCCGCTCAGTGTGCATGTGCAAAGCTAAAATATACTAGAAATGAATGTCAAAGTTTCCATATGAAGGACTTTAAGTTAAGAATAATATACACTCAAGTAGAAAATGTTACGCATCCTGCAGTTTGTTCAAGGTGTAAGGCATGCACTACTCTTCCATGTGGGGTTTCAAAGTCTGAGACCGCACTGCAAATCTGTGATTCAAAATCAACAATGACATTAAAATGAAGTATTTTCACCAGTTCTTCATTTCCAGGTCACAAATTTCTGAAATCAATCATATGAACTCCTACAGATGGTGAGATGTTCTCTGGATCATTCTCACATCATGCTGGATAACATAACCAGAATTCACAGAAACAATTTTTCCCGAGAAATCACACGCAGACATGAATCGTATGGTGGATTTTTATCATCTTGACTTGTAAACAAACATGGACTGGTAAATAGACTTTTAAAATATGGATAAATTCATGTAAATTTTCATTTAATTTGTTATGCTGATAATATAATTTTTAATAGAAAAACCAATGTTATGCCAATATAATTTGTTATAAATTATATTGTATAAATTGTATTATATTGTGTGTGTATATTTATATATATATATATATATATAGTAACATTTTTTATATATTCTAACAATTTATTATATATATTAACATTTCAATACATATAATTTTTTTATTATACATTATTTTATCAGCATAACTGCAGTGAACTAATTTAAATATAAATATTACATTTGAGAACTTACAGAGTTTTCAATTATTTATTTCATTTCTTTTCACTACAACTGTTATGCTGATAATATAATTACATAAATAAGATTTTCATATCATTTAAAAAAATTATATACAAAATATGGTACAATTTTATATAAAATATAATAAACATTTTATTCTATATTAGCATTAAAAAGATAAAAAGTTAGAAAATCCTAAATATTTTCATCATTACACATTATATTAATCAGCATAACAACTGCAGTGAATTAATTTAAATTTAAATATTAAATTTAAGAATTACAATTCATGTAAAGTTTTAATTTCATGCAATTTATTTTCACTCCAATAGTTATGCTTATAATACCATTTGTAATAATAGAAACATTTTAGAATTAACATTTTCTAATTGAATTTTTAATCATTTGAATCATATCTATCTATCTATCTATTAATCAATTTGTATCAATTAAAAATTATTTAAAATTAAGTATAAGAGATATATATTATATAAGAGATATATATTAATATATATATGTAATATATATATTAATGTAATATATATATACATATACATATTACTTATACACACACATATAGTTACATTTTTATGTTTTTTATATATTTCTTTATATAATATAAATAATAAACATATTAACATAAAAAAAAAATAAGTTAGGAAGTCCTAAATGTTTTTATCACTGCAAATTATATGATCAGCATAACAATTGCAGTGAACCAGTTTAAATTTAAATATTAAATTAGAGAAAATCAAAATGGCATTTTCAAAAGTGGTCTCAGGGTTTTGGACCCCACAGTGTATTTAGTGTTTGGTTTACAGCTTTAGATTTGTGCAAACACAGAGCTTGAACACTTTTGTATGACACAGTACTGATTTGCATGACCTAGATGACCTACATGTCTTGGCGTGGAGCTGCGAGTCCCCTGTAATTCTGGGCCCTTTGTTTTCCACAGCGCAGTAGATAGAAACGTGTTTTGTTGATCATGCAAATTCCTGCGGATGTTGGCACAGCATGAAGGGGAGGGAAGAACAGAGAGGGGATCAAGAGGGACAGACACTAATTCATCAACTCACCATTATCCAGCACTAAACGCTTACAGATTATAACATCTGATGCACGTCATAAATACACTGAAGGACAAAATCATTCACGCTGTGTGGCTCCACTGCATAACGCATCCTGCAGGAAATTATTACCAGTCTATAGTTCCATTCCTAAAAATGAAGTGAATTCAAATCCGTTCGGGGGTTATAAATAAAACATTCCAAAAACAGAATCTCCTCAATTAGGCTTTGATCACGATGCCAAAGACGCCACGTGGAGGAAAAGGGTCACTGTGCAATTGAGGATATTCACGAGATGCAGCGAACAGGAAAACTGCACGTTGTGATTGTTGTATCTAAGTGGCCAGTGTTCGGTCATTTGGCACCCAGGGCTATTTTTAGGGTGTGTGTTTGTGCATCCAGGTCCTGAGCAGGATGACCGAAGCTGAATCAGCACAGCCAGCGGCCTGACCCCTGTGAGCGCTTCCTCCTCCTCTTGCAGATGTAGTAGATAGGCAAAGCAAACAAGCCTGCGGAGAGATCAGTCACAACACAGGACAGCTCAGTCACATCGCAATGAGGTTGAAAACAAGAAACTCATCTAGCCATACAATCGTAGTATAGTTCTGTATGCCATTAATGTGCTTCACAGAAAAATATAAATATAAGTCAACAATGTGTCAAAGTGTCAGAACAAATTCATCTTGATGTCAGATAACTTTGATAGAAAGGTATGTAACGAATTACACAATTAGGTAATACTAATTTAGGTCAACCAATTACCAAACAATGCTTATTTTGTTCAGTCTGTGGTGTAAAAAGGCCGCATTAGCAATTAAAGAAAAAACACTTAAGCAAAACATGGTCAGGTCAAATGTCTGAATAATTTCTTAACCAATATTAGTGGTAGTCCACTGTTTGAAGAATTTTTGGGTATATCTGGTGTATGAAGAATTTTTGGTTTGACTGTATATATACATTTTCAGTACAGGTGTTTTGGTTCAGTGTACTGATAGCACCAAAGTACCAAAGCATGTTCAGGAACCTGAGCTATTGATATTTAGAAAGTCTTTTTGTAAGATATATTCATATATCTGGGATTGCAATAATTTTGACTAAAGTATACATTTTGCTTAAATATTATTATATGAAATATTATTATAATTAAAAAGTTTTAATTTTATTTAACTTCTTTTCTATCTAATAAATGAAAAATAAAATAATATAAATAAACAATATTCATTATATATATAGTGGTCTCAGAGTTTTGGACCTCACATTTCATTATTTAATTTAATTTAATTTTATTTAATTTTATTTTATTTTTTTAATTTAATTTATTATTTTATTTTATTTTATTTTATCTTGTTGTCCCATCTTCAATTTTATTTTCATGATTATAAAGATTTTATTTTTTACTTTCAGGACCATGAAGGTTTTTTAGTATTGTGCACTTCTCCTCAACTTCCTAATTCCTGTATGTGTCTGATTAATTCTGTGAGTCAGTTTGTTAAAAACAAACAAACAAACAAACAAAAAAATATATAATAATAATAATAATATTATATATATATATATATATATATATATATATACACACATATATATATTTGATTTATTATATATATATATATATATATATATATATATATATATATAAAAAATCAAATACTGCCAAGATGCATATAAATAATTACTTTCTATAATATAAAAATACACATTTCTTGGACTAGACAGTTAAATGATACCCAATATGCCTAAGTCAGCCATGTTGCCTTTCCATAATTTTAAATTTTGAATAAAACGCTGCATTTCAGCATTGTATTTTATGTCACAACCACATTTATATTTTCACTATAGAATAAAGAAAGGGGGTTAATTGTCATGAATATAATGTTAAAATTATTTTAAAATTTGATATAAAAAAGCAAATATAATTACATAATCTTTTTTCTTTTGAATTTGGAATCAAATATAACCCAGACATATTTCCTGACATGCTTTGTGAGATTCAGGATGTTTACACAATCCTTACCTATGACCAAAGCCAGAGCTCCAACAACCACCACGAGGACAATGACCACCGGAGCCACCAGCACTTTACTCACTGTGAACCAAGCAACAGAAAAGCATTCAGGCTCACAAAGACAAACACATTTAGAAATCTTATCTACTGCTGGACTAAAGAGAAATAGATGGAGTGCATTTGTCTTTCTCAGTAAGTCAGTCGGTTAAAGTGAACCCTGTGACTTAGACCAAACACTTGTGTCTGTGATGTATGGATGGTTGGGTTTTATACTACGGTTCATTGCACTAGCCTGAGGACACCACACAAACACCGGCTCATGCTAAGTATACACAGATATACAAACTAAAAAAGCAGATCATAGAGTCGGTCGTATCTCTTTGCCATTACTAACTGGTGTTATCAGGGAGTTGTAAACTAGCAGGGTCTGAAATAGTGTAAACTGTTCTTTTAGGTGCTCTGGTTGCGTCAGGACAATTTGTTTTTGTGATATAACCTACAACTCGTATTTCATCTGCGTCAAAGGAAGTGCAGGGGTTGTACAACTGTATGCCAACATACATATTTAACTTTACAATTGTATATATACACACACAACACTGTGTCTGTATACTAATGTTTATTGCTGAGCTTGCAATCTAAATGAATGAGTCAAGATAATAAAGATATGATACATAAATACACAGTAGGAAACACTGATATATATACACACAGTAAAATACTTGCATACTGGAAACAAGCACGTTATCAGAGCAACTAAAAGCACATTATGATAACAACTGGATAAGAAAGCTCAAGATAAACCAATGTTATGTTTCCAAGGGCCCTATGATTTTCAAGATGCAGAAAACACAGACGGAATCACGGAATCCAGTCACTGAAATGGAATTTGCTGTATAACGTGGAATGTCACAGAATTTGCCTTATTTTGGATGATTAAATCAAAAGTGGGTCAGTATACAATATCGTCATATTATATACAAACAGAAACTTAAAAGGTCTTCACAGCAACCCGTCAGAATAAAAATTAGATTTAACTTGAAGAAACAGTGACAAAAAATATTATTAAATGTAATGATAGTACTACTACTAATAAAATGATTATTAAAATATATTTTTAAGGAATATTTATGAGAAGAAAATATTTAGTAGAATTTATTTACCAGAAAAATATAAAATTACAGTATTTATGAACAAAAATAAATGAATAAAATAATAATAAATTATATTTTTTATTAAATCAATTAATTTGGGATGCGTCTGCTTATTAAAATTTAATGAAACCATTAAAATGGAACCCAGAAAATAATGGAAAACAGAATTTGTTAAAAATAAAACTGAATTTGAGGGGGAAAAAAACATTTCACAGTGCCTTAAAAATGTAATTTTTGTTCAACTTTAATAAATTGTTGGAGTGTAGCGGTACACGTATTCGTACCGAAAATGTTTGGTACGGGTTTTTCGGTTTGGTACGGATGTGTACCGAACAAGTACAGCATTTTTTTCCCCAGGAAATTCAAACAGTAAATGGTGTTTTGACAGTCTTTGATAAGATGTTATTATTAAATATTTAATGTATGTTAAAATGAATCTGTAATGAAATATTTTATGACAGCCACTGTGTAATTGAATATATTTTAACAAAAAGAAATTTCATAATTTATAAGTTAATTTAAAAACTGCATTATGTGCAATTTACATGTTTCCATACATTCTTTTTTAAAGTTAAGTGTTGATCATTATATTTAAAAACAAAAAAAAAAAAAAAAAAGTTATTAAATGTAAGTTTGGGTTAAATTGTTAACTGGAACCTTGTCCATGTCCCTATAGTTTAAAACATAAGCTGAGGTAGATTTTTATCACTAAGAATATTTTATTATAACAATGTATTTAAAGTAAGAGCAACTTGTTCAGTAACAACTAATTAACAACAAAAAAAAAGGTTTTCCCTCTGCTGTAATGAAATCATACTGCACCGTGAAGTTAAAACCATGGTACGTACAAAACCCTCATATCTGCGTACCATTACACACCTAATGAACTGCTGTTAAATTGTGTAATTTTCATGATTTCACTTAATTAGACATGCTTTTTGTTTAATATTTTTTAATTTAACCATTAAAACAGAGTCTAGAAAAATTTAAATGGAAAAAAAACAGAATTTGGGAAAAAATAAAACAGAATTCATAGGGCCCTACTAGCATTCTAAAAGAACTTAAAAAACCAAGTTGTGTCCTCTGCTTATGCACACTCACTACAAACAGAGCCTCGGACCAGCCGGCGCAGATGGGGTTTCTCAGGCAGGTAGCGGTACTTGCATCCAAACACGCTCAGGTTGGAGGTGTGGTCCCCAAAGAAGCGCAGATGCCTGTACTTCTCCCCGCATCGATAACAAAAGTTAGTGTTACACTGCGTGCAGGTCATGTGATCACAGCCCTCCGTTCTCTGAATGTGAATCTGTTGGTATGGAGAAGAAATAATTTGGCAATGAGTGAATCAATTCACAATGAGGCACCATCCAGGCATTCATTTTTTCAGGCATTCATTTTTACTCAAATGTGTGAGCATTGGTTAGATTTTCTTGTTCAACTAGTGAAAGCCTAAAGCTCACAAGATAATAATTTACAATGATTACTCTGCAATTATTCCAGCAAATAATGCACTTCTCAGTTACGGGTTGAAAAACTCGTTCACAAGTTTCTCAACGGAAAGATATTTGCTAAGCCCTCAGGTATCTGGTTTAGGTATGTGCACTATGCCAAACACTTGTGTTACGATGTATCCTCCAAAGCACCATGAACGCACGTGTTTGGACAGAAAACAGCAATGCCTTGTAGAACTTGTTGATCTCTGGAAATTATGTCAGTGGAGAGAAAATGGTCTTGAATGAACTTTAATTCAGGATCACTTTGCACAGACCCCAGCCTTATGACGTTTTATGACTGGAATGCTAAGTTTCCCAAGCCCATAATTAAAGTTAGACAGGAGGAAAGGAAAAGACAAACACACAATAAACACAATCCTTCTTCACTATCTCAGATGGGAACATTCAGTTTTTACAATGTTTATCTGAACTATGTTGCTCCTATTAATTTATATGGACCATATTTTACACTGCATTTTATTTTTCCCCTGAAGGCTAGTAAAGTTTCTTGCCCTTGCAACTCAACTGACTGAGTTTTCCACCCTCTAAAATTAAATTAAAATTAAAGGGATAGTTTACCCACAAATGAAAATTCTGTCATTAATTACTCACCCTCATGTTGTTCCAAATCCGTAAAACCTTCGTTCATTTTTGGAACACAAATTAGATAGCAACATAAATTTATGGAAAATAAATAGACAGCAACGCAAACGATGTATTCAAGGACTATTTTATCAATGTCCTTACTACCTTTCTGAGCCTTCAACGTGTCAGTTGCGTTGCCATCTATGCAGGGTCAGAAAGCTCTCAGATTTTATTACAAATATCTTTATTTGTGTTCCAATGATGAACGAAGGTTTCAAGTCAAGTCAAGTCAAGTCAAGTCGAGCTTTATTGTCATTCTGCTACATGTGTGGGCATATAGTAGAACGAGATGTCGTGTCTCACAGGACCACGGTGCTACATACTAGTTAAGCATAATATAAACATACAACAGTACACAAATAAGACAAACAGTTACAGACTTATACAACGGTTAACCATTTGACTATACATACACTATAAATACTATAACTATAATAAATAGTTGACTACACATACAAAACTGAGACAACAAAAACTTTACATAAGTACTGTACATGACGTTTTACAAAAGAGACATTTGTACATGAAATTGTGCAAAAGAGATATTTTGTGCATTAAATTGTGCAGAAGGAACTACATGAGGGTTAGTAATTAATGACACAATTTTTATTTTTGGGTGAACTATCCCTTTAAGAAGGCTTGTTTTTACTACTGTACCTTTAAGGCTTCAGACAGACTTCACAATAAGGTTCTATTGACATGCAATAGCTGACATAAAATGTTGTAATCAAGTCTAAATAAACATTAGTTAATGCATTAAATTAACATGAATTAATTAAAGACAGCATATGGACCACAAAACCAGTCAACAGTTGGAAAATCTTGAATTTCAGGGGTTCGAAAAAAATAAATACATCAAAATATTGGGAAAATTGTCTTTAAAGCTGTCCAAATAAAGTTCTTAGCAATGCATATTACTAATCAAAAATTAAGTTTTGATATATTTATGGTAGGAAATTTACAAAATATCTTCATGGAACATGATCTTTACTTAATATCCTAATGATTTTTGGCATAAAAGAAAAGATTATTTGGTCCCACTTTCTATAAAGTGGCCTAAACTACTAAGTACTTGCATTGAAATGCATCATTTGATACAATGCACTTATTGTGTATATACACATGTATATATATTGTACTTAGATTTTAAAAATACCTACATGAAATTACATCAGAAATTAATTTCTGTAATTACATTTATAATTACACTGTTGACCCATCCCTTACACCTTAACACACCCTTAAACCTACCCATACCACCAAACCACTCTCTAACCTTACCCATATCCCACCTCAGTAGCACCAAAAGTGTTTTGCAATACAATATGACCACATTAAGTACATTGTACTTATTTTCTGATGTAAGTACATAGTAGTTAAGGCCACTTTTTATTAGGTGGGACCAAACTTTTTTACCCATATGATGTATTGTTGGCTATTGCTACAAATATACCCATTCTACTTAAGACTGGTTTTGTGGTCCAGGGTCACATATTATATATAATTAACAAATTGAACTTCATTGTAGGAGCTAATGTGTAAATGTGGGTGGGCATATGTTAATACTCGTTGTTGTGATGTCAATATCTTACCAAATGTGGTATTACGAACACCTGATTGCAGTACGTAAATTAATTACTCCTAAATGTAAAAAAAAACTGTATAAAAATCTAGTTTTTAGTATATGTACAGAACATTTTTGTAGAGCATGTTCATTACCTTGCAACGTGGACACTTCTGAGCATTCCTCTGGCCATGTTCGATGACACTGGCCCAATGACGCAACAGTTTGTCTCCTTTCCTGTAGTCTCGACACTTCAGGCCTTCATGCCAAGGAGCGTGGCATTTAAAACACCAGACGAACTGGCACTTTGTGCACTGAATCTGTGGGGAACATTTGAAGAGACAGACAGACAGTTTGCTTAAGAAAGCCTTTGGCAAAGAAAGCCACTCTGATTCAGAGTTTAGACAATAATTCCACATTGTAATGTTTGTAAAGGGATAGTAACCCAAATATGAAAATTCTGTCATTAATTACTCACCCTCATGTGTTCCAAACATGTAAGGCCTTCGTTCATCTTCAGAACACAAATTAAGATTTTTGATTAAATCTGAGAGCTTTCTGACCCTGCATAAACAGCAACGCAAATGACAAGTTCAAGGCCTAAAAAGGGTAGTAAGTAGGGCTGGGCGATATGGCCAAAAATGATCACAATCACTTTTTTTCATATCAGTCGATATCGATAATTATCATGATGAATGTCACGATAAATCCTTTCAAGTTTAAAAGCAGATTTTTGCTACAGTGTAAAAGTTATTAAAATCAGACGGATGAATGTGGCTTTAAAATATTCCTTATGGTCAGAACATGACAAACCCTTTTTGTTTTTTGAATTTTTCACACTTTTCCAGTCATTTTTTTCTTAACAAAATTAATATTTTTCAATAGTTTTAGTAAGTAATATTGTTTCAAATCAAGAAACAGGTTTGTGTTACTTGATGATATTAAAAAAATAATAACATAACATTTATTGTTTCTTAGAAATACATATTTGATAGTAGCTTGAGTTAGGATGCAGAAGTAGATTTATGTTCATTTTTAAAAATCAGTAATATCTGTACAAATTGTAGCAACCTCATTTTTATATAGTGAAATTTAATTATTCTGACTGTTTAAGGGTTTTTTATTTATTTCTTAAATTAACCACTGCTCTTCCATAGTATATAAAACCACAAATATAGCACCTCAATACCATGGTAAAAATGTAATATGGTTCCTAGGTATTTGTATGAAAAACAGTAGTCTAAATACATTTAGTATAAATGCATAAACGCTATAGCTTAATCACAAAAATACTGTAATTATATTGCATTACTCTTCATTCAATACATTTAATACTTGTCTACATTAATAATATAATAAAATTCGACACAAATATACCCACAATACCACTGTGCAGTTACTACAGTAAATCTATGGTAAATGATGGCGATTTGTAGATTAAAAAACCTTCTGACCATATCGTCGCGCATTGTTTCTCCTGTTAGTCAGCGCTGTTTCATATGGCTATAAACCGAGTTATCTGTGTACTTCAAGCACTTCACACTGGCGCTGTTTAGTGACCGAGACTCATCAGCGACTGAACACAATTTAGTGCCGTGCGTCTGTTTGAACTTTGATCCGAGCGGATAAACGGTCCGAGTGGCGCGCTTTCCCTAGCGCTCTTTTGTTCCGCCTTTGCCGCATAAACATTATATTGAACTGTTGTTATTGTTTATAGAGGAAATTCATATCGCGTGATAATTATCGTTATCGATTTATCGCCCAGCCCTAGTAGTAAAGATATTGATAAAATAGTCCATGTGACATCAGTTGCATTGCTGTCTATGCAGGGTCAGAGAGCTCTCGGATTTCTTAAAAAATATCTTAATTTGTGTTCCGAAGATGAAAGGTCTTAAGCCTCGTTCAGACTGTCAGCCCATATCCGATTTGTATGCAAATCCGATTAAAATCCGATCATATTTAGGTAGTCTGAACAGCAACGAACTACATGAAATCCGATTTGGTCAAATCCGTTTCGAGCTACATTCGTATGTGGTATGGAATCCTATTCAAATCGGATTTCTGCTTTTTCACGTTTTCATGCCACGTAAAACGTAAACACGTCAGACGTTTTTGTGGAAAACATAACAAACGTCTTTGCAGAAACAAGCTTGTGTTGTTGCGAACTGCAAATCAAGTGGGAAAAGACAATATACAGCTAGTATACGCACCTCTTTGAGTTTTGAAACCAGCGGAGACGGCAGCACAGAATAAAGTCGCACATTCCAGCTTCCTGCGTTTCTGCCGCTGCTTTAGAAGACGAAATATAATCAAACGCGACGGCAACGTTGTCATATCACAAGACAGCATCTATATTGCAAACTGTAATGCTGTTATTGTTGATTTTAGCGTTGGCATAACAACGCAACGGCATTGCCATAGAAACCAACGCACATTCCGTAAAACGAAAGAGCGCTTATGGACACACAAATCGGATTTGAACAGTTGCGATATGACTGTGTGGACAGTCAGTTATTCAAATCCGATTCCATCTAGATATGGACAAAAACGGATTTGGGCTGACAGTCTGAACGAGGCTTTACAGGTTTGGAACAACATAAGGGTGAGTAATTAATGACAGAATTTTCATTTTTGATTGAACTATCCCTTTAACTAGAATGGACAACACGAGAAAAACCAGACCTTATACTTATGTTCAATCTTGGTGGCCGTCTGTTGGTTACGACCCTTCAGGGAAGTAAATAGGCTGCACTGGGGACACGGTTTCGTGCTGGAGTCCAGTCTGCTCAGCTCCAAGAAGTACTTGTATTTTGCCAGCTCTTCACTGGACAGGTTTGAAATCACCAAGCTCTCCTCCAAGAAACCACTGCACTCTGTGATGGGACACACCAAGAGCGCCCGACCCACATGAACCTTAAAAAAAAAAAAACATGCAATCAGGCAAATACGTTAAAGACGGCAGCATTAATGCAGGGGTAACCTTTGCATGACCCTATGTCCGGTTAAATATGTAATCCAGCCTGTTTGAAAACTGTTAACTGTACAGTGACGTGTGGAGTGTGATTTAGTGTTCTTGGAAATGGTGGGTTTTAATCAGCGATTACAAGCGAGGACAGAAACAGCAGGAAGTCCAAACGATCTGTGTACACAAGCAACTCAAATAGCCACTGTACAAGCAGCATTGTACCTGAGGTACTTCCAAGTCAACGATCAACCTTTTCAAACAATCACTGAAGTACGGTAGTACGTGATTGAAGAGGGCTCAGTGGGTAGGAACGAACCCTAGGGGCTAGTTTGCAAAGGCTGAATGCGGTATGATTTGTTGATAAATGGATCCGTGTTAAATGACCTTTCCCAGTCTCCTAGAGGGATCTCATGGATCAGTGAGATCCATTTCATTCTCATTGTTCACATAACAGGGTTTTGGTGTAGTCCTGCAGCTGTGGGACTATGACTATTGGCACCTCCCCTGTGACAGGATTACTGTACTGTACGTCCTGCCTCTGGTTCCCCACCCATCTTCCTTCGTCCCCCCTCTGGGACGACAGGATTACTGAGCATTTCCATTGCGAGAACTAATCTACTCTCTGCCCTCCTGTTTTTATGCTGGAATATCAAGCAACAGCATTTAAGGGACATTATATGAGGTGACATAAAAAGAAACTGGTCAAGAGACATATGTAAAATCAGGCAAGTCCTGGGTAGTTACAAATCTGCTGGAAAAAAAAATCTGCCATGACATCTGGAAGCAATGCATTCTTGACCAAAATAGACCAGACTGGATTCTGTCTGTCATGATGTGAGCACTGGGAAATGATGATAAAAATGACCACCCATGGTTACTACCACTATCTCTAAAATAGGGCAATGGCTCAAAAGCAATAACCCCATTCTGCGGAAGCTCTTGAGTTAGGGTTAATCCTAAGTGTGTCACAGAACAAGAGATACTTTTAGCGATGAGTCACAACGATCGACTAGTCACGCAGATAGATTTTTAAAAATATTTTTTAGGGGTGGTGCCTGTGTGCTTTCTTTAAGCTGGAAGTCTTCTGCATGGGAAAACTTTCTCTGAAAAGTTACGTCTCCTTTACAGCTCCGCTGCTAGGCTCATACACATTCAGACGGACATATTTGGCCATTTTATCATCTCTTAACCTATATTATTTAGACATTTTCATTGCGCTTTGTTGAGCTCTGTTTGAATGCATAAATGCATCTTTAAAAAACTGAGAAACACATTAGGGCAAGTTGTACCTGAAACTAGCTTAATTATACAGTATACACTGTTATTCAAATTATACACACCCAATAATCACATCATTCATTGGCTCAATCCCGATGAAAAGTCAAGTTGAGAGATGTATTAAATCACAGAATGTTATTATCAGCTGGATCTGATCAATGTCCGATCGTTTGGAGTTAGAAAAATATAATACACATTGCTGCAATATTTAGTAATTTTGCCTCAGATACAGGATAGATTTGCTTTAAAGGAAAAGATCACTTCCGAATAAAAATTTTACAGATAATTTACTTGTCATCCAAGATGTTTGTGTCTTTCCTTCTTCAATTGATAAGAAGTTTTGTTTCTTGAGGAAAAAAAAAAAAAATCAGGAATTATCTCCATATAGTGGACTTCAAAGGGGCTCCCAAGTTTGAACTTCCAAAATGTAGTTTAAATGCAGCTTCAAATGGCTCTAAACAATCCCAGCCGAGGAAGAAGGGTCTTATCTAGCCAAACGATCTGTCATGAAAACAAATTGTCAATTTGTTTAGAAAATGACTAATCGTTTCACTAGATAAGAGCTTTCTTCCTCAGCTGGGATTGTTTAGAGCCATTTGAAGCTGCATTTAAACCGCATTTTGGAAGTTTGGAACTTGGGGGCACCATTGAGAGAAATTCTGGAATGTTTTCCTCAAGAAACATAATTTCTTTACGACTGAAGAAAGAAAGACATAAACATCCTGGATGACAATGGGGTAAGTAAATTATCTGTAAATTTTTGTTCTAGAATTGAACTTCTCCTTTAACAAGCACTTTTAATATTCCAGCAACCTTGCGCATCCACGTTGAATGGGATTCTCGTTTGTAAAAATTAGTTTACATAAGAGGTGGAAAGATGCCAATACCTGAAGAGTTTAGATGCAAAACCTCTAAAAGCCACCTTGGTCAAAAATGAGATAATGATACTGAGTGAATGCTCTATATACATCCATTAAAAAGTTCAAACACGCTAAATCCCAGCCTCAGCCCAATCAGAAGTATCGGTACTTAGGTAGAAACCTACACATAGGAACCTGATAAAAATGCTTATTTTAAAGAAAATCATCAGATGGACTTTTTGCATCTGAACTCTTCAACTATACATTATTTAAAGGTCCACTGAAATGCTTTAAAGTGTAAAAGGCGGGACGCTTCTGATTCTAGAGAGCATTTGATTGGACAGAAAGTTTAATGAGAAGCTGAAGCGCAGGGTGATGTCATCAAAATCACTGATCCATATTGGTAGAAGTTACTGTTAGTTTTCTATGCTTATATTTTCTAAACGTGAATTTTGTCATTATTTTGGGGCACACTAGCTTACAAATAACATTAAGGCTAACATATTTACACTAAAAGTCAAAAAAATTCTAATTCATGGGGACTTTAAGGCTATTTCTATTCGTTGCAACATTGATATTCGAACGGTTGTAGTCAAGTAAGCTTAATTGTGACCCTGGACTGCAAAATCACACCACAATAGATTGTATGGGTCAAAATTATAGATTTTACTTTTATACCAAAAATCATTAAGATATTAAGGAAAGTTCATGTTCCATGTATATATTTAGTAAATTTCTTACCGTAAATATATCAAAAATGTTTAATTAGTAATATGCATTGGTAAGAACTTAATTTGGACAATTTTAAAGGCGATTTTGTCAATATTTAGTTTTTTTTTTTTTGCAACCTCAGATTCCAGATTTTCAAATAGCTGTATCTTGGCCAAATATTGTCCTATACTAACAATCATGCATCAAAGAAAAGCTTATTTATTCGGCTTTCAGATGATCTATAAATCTCAATTTCAACAAATTGACCCTTATGACTGGTTTTGTGGTCCAGGGTCACAACTCAATTACATTCTGCGGTATACAAGGAATTAAAAAATCTGTTACGGTTGACATTTTATTTTGTGTTAACAATATATTCCATCATCTCGCCTGGCCCTACTTGAGAGTGAGTAAATCATGAGGTAACTTTCATTTTTAGGTGAACTATCCCTTTAAGGTGCATCCTAATTCGCATACTCATGCACTATTTTTATTAATTTTGTAGTCAATTCCAACGAGTGCAATAAAAAAAATGCAAACATGATTCACATCTTTATCCGGAAAAATTAGTGTGGAATGGCACTTCATGCACTCAACTGTTGCAACTTTCCTTAAATAGTCTATGGAGAAGGGTTATTAGACTCCAATGGTGGATGACAAAATAAACTTTTAAACCTCGTGCATTCAGTCTAAGCGCATAATGCACAGTACACAGCTTTAGTTTACCTAACTTCTGCTAGAGCAGGGTTGTACTAGTTTGAGGACGCTGCCTGAGTCATTTTTAAATGATGCACCTGACTAATGTGAAAAACGCTCTTGGTCAACAGCACTAACAATGCTCATGTTGAGAGAAGGGCTCTTGTGGCTGATTGTGTGGCGTCTTGTGCTCGCAGCAGGTGAGATTCTGAGAGCCCGGTGTGCTTGGAGTTTACTTTGGGATCTTAATGAGATCTGGCACTCCCATGAGAGCCCTTACCTGAGTATGTGGCACCAACTGGTGACAGCAGTGCTAGCACTCCCCCAGGGCCACCCACCGGTCCTTTTTACACCTGTCAGCCTGCTGCTAATGGGCCGACCGTACAGCTAGCACAATACCGGCACTCAACAGCCACCGCAGGCGTGAACAATCCTCTCAGTATGGATGGAGAGTCTGATTTTCAGCCTACCATGTCACACGCTGGCATCTTGTATTAACTTTGACATGTTTTCTGATTGACCAGCACCACCTCTTGAGGTGGGCTATCTACTTGGGGAGATATCTTTTTGATGGATGTGAAACTCACTCTTTGAGACCAGCCACATACCTGATAAGAATAAATCAGATTAATTACAGTAAACACTCAGTCAGCAACCAAAAGCCAAAAGTGCAGAACAGTGGCACTAGTGGCACTCTTCTTTCACATCTAGTTTCTAATGTTAGCACTAACCAGGGACAGATTAACTTAATCTAGAAGAGCAGCCTTATCCTTAGATGACTTTTAAGAAAACTATGCTGCATACGCAACACAAACAGCATGAGAAAGCTGATCGGCGAGGCCTGTCACACACCTCAGGGTGTAAATTGCATGTCCAAACACTTTCAGTATAGCATCCATAAAAAAGCAATCAAACATTTTCTCAGCAGATTTCCTGCATCACTTCATTTCAGCACTGCATTACATATTTTAATCTAAGACCTCATACATCTCAATTTCAGTAGGTTGTAGGCAATATTCAGTTTAGCGGAAACTCTATACATTCATACACTTCTGATCGGTTACTCTGCAAGCCTACAAAAGGTCAGTGAAACCAACTATACAAATCTTCTACCAAACCTTCACACAGTCTGATTCCCTATAAAATATCAAGTCTACTGAGGCGTATACTGTATATCAAAGCAAAAATGCAAAAGCAGACAGACATTTCCAATTTAAGGAATCACTCCAGTACAATGCCAAAGCAGCAGGTAAAACTTTCTCAGAAAAGTTACAGCTTTACAGCTCCGCCGCTAGACCACACATTCGCACAAACATATTGGGCCACCTCTCAACCTGTTCTTTGAGCACTTTGCCACAAGCATTGTATTATTTAGACATTTTTGTAGCACTTTGCTCTATTTAAATACATAAATGCATCTTTAAAAAACTGAGAAACACACCCGGACAAGTTGAAACTAGCTCAAATATACAGTGTTTCCTTTACACAATCTGATTCCATATAAAATATCAAATCTACTGAAGCATATACTGTACAAAGGCAAAATGCAAAAGCAGACAGATTTCCAATTTTTTAGGAATCACTCCAGTACTGTGCCTTGTAAATGCTGCTTTTACAATGCCAAAGCACCTGTAAATGTTTCTGTCAACTGAGTAAATTCTTTAGTAAAATATAAAATACTAGAGGTTAATGAAATAGACTAGGTTGCTATTCAGGTTTATTAAAACTGCCACTCCTTCAGCCATTTTCTGTCATTTAACATTTCTGACTATTAATTAAAAAGGCTTGACAAAACAGAGCATCCTGTGCATCAGGGTTGGGCAACATTCAGAATTTAGGAATTGTGTCACTTTCAATTTATGAGTTCAGAAATTCATAGACAGTCACACAAAAGGAATTTCATTACTCCAAGAAATATACAGTGCCTTGCGAAAGTATTCTTTTTTTCACATTTTGTTATGTTGCTGCCTTATGTTAAACTGCATTAAATTACTTTTTTCCACATCAATCTACACTCCAAAATGACAAAGCAAAAAAACAAGTTTTAACATCTTTGAAAATGTTTTAAAAATAAAAAAAATAAATAAATGATTCCATTGCATAAGTATTCATACCCTTATCTGGGACAGTTGAAATTCAGCTTTAATATCGCTTGTAGATGTTACTACACTTTGAGTGAAGTTAACCTGTGGCAAATTCAATTGAATGGGTATGATTTGGAAAGCCACACACGTCTTAATAAAAGGTCTAAAGGTCTAGAGCTCAGAGATAAGATTGCATCAAGCCACACATCTGGGGAAGAGTTCAGAAAAATTCTGCTGCATTGAAGGTTCATAGAAGCAGTTAGTCTCCGTTACCCTTAATGGAAGAGGTTTGAAACAACCAGGACCTGGACAACGGAGCAATTGATGGAGAAGAACCTTGGCTAGAATGGAAACCAAGAATCTGATGGTCACTCTAGTTAAGCTCCATTATCATATATGCAGATGGGAGAAACCTGCAGAAGGACAAACATCTCTGCAAGAGTTCACCGATCTGGGCTTTATGGTGGTGTGGCAAGACTCAATCCTCTCCTCAGTGAAGACACATGAAAACACACTTGGAATTTGCAAAAAAGCACCTAAAGAACTCTGAGATTCTGACTGTGAGAAACACGATTCTCTGGTCTAATGAACCTCAATTCCAAGCATCAAGGAAACCAGGCACTGCTCATCACTTGCAGAGCTTGTATAAGTAAAAGAAAAGCTCAATGCCCCAAAATATAGAGATTGCCTTAATTAAAACCCAGTCTAGAACCTCAGGCCGGGCAGAAGGTTCACCTTCCGACAGGACAATAAACCTAAGCACACAGCAAGAGTGGCTTATATACAACTCTGTGAATGTCCTTGAGTGGCCCAGCCACAGCCTGAGCTTAAACCCAAACAAACATTTTGGAGAAACCTGAAAATGTCTACCAGACCCCATCCAAGCTGACAGAGCTTGAGAGGTAAAGACGTGAGGCGAAGAATGGCAGACAATTGCCAAATGTTGATATGAAAATCTTGTTGCACCATACCCAAAAAGTAATTTAAAACAGTTTAACATAAGGCAGCAACATAACAAAATGTTTAAAAAAAAAAAAAAATGAAGGGGTGTGAATACTTTTGCAAGGCACTGTATGTTTCTTCTGTTGCAGTAATGCACTTCCTTTTGTGTGACTTTGTATGAATTTTTGAACTCATAAATTAAAAAGGACACAATTCCTAAATTCTGAATGTTGCCCAACCCTGATGCACAGGAGCTCAGTTTTACCAAGCCTTTTTTATTAATAGTCAGAAATGCTAAATGACAGAAATGGCTTAAGGAGAGACAGTTGGTTTTCATAAACCTGTCTATCAACCTTCACACCAAGAACGATAACTATAAAAGTAACTACTATATTAGCGTCCACACTGGAAAAAATCTGAAAGTGATTCCAATGATATACTTTCTCTGTGCCTTTATCGTTACAGCTGTGGTGTGGACTCTGCTATTCTTTAATACTGAGAATGATTTTCAGAATTATATTTTTAGAATTATCGTCTTTGGTGTGAACAGGCCTTAAACCTCCATACACATAGTAGTTGGAGGATTGTCTGAATGACTATATGTCTAAAGGAAAGCTTGAAAAATTAGGATTATTAGGGTCCAACAGACACTGTGTTCTCTAGGAAGGCATTCACATAGACTGCATGCTTGGGTTCAAAATCATCTGGACAGGGCCCAACAAAATGGAATGGAATGCCGGAATCTTGGATCTCATGTATACAACAAATTGCAAGGAACTATTTTTAGCTTAATACGTTCATGATGCTGAAAATAAGCTTTGCTTTTTTTACTTAGAGCAAGAAACAAAAAATAGGACAGACTGAAGTAGTCACAGTTTATGCATAATAATTGAAACATTACTTAGAGCAGCCGTTTTGAGGTCTGACAGTAATTGTGATTTATTGTCGAAGGCTATGTAATTGTTACAAAAGCAGTATTTTGATGGCTGTAGCAGTGCTGCTTTAAAGGCACAAACTCTCAGAAATCGTTTACCAAGGCAACGCTGTCAGCAAACTAGACAGCTCTGAGAAGTCTCTTTATTCGTCAATGCTGCTAAAAATATGAACTACAAAAAACTAAAACAGATTTGTAGATCTCAAACCCTTTAATTACTTTTTGGACAAAATACACATGTTGGACCACAAAACCAGTCTTAAGTAGCACTAGTATATTTGTAGCAATAGGCAACAATACAGTGTATGGGTCAAAATGATCAATTTTTATTTTATGCCAAAAATCATTAGGATATTAAGTAAAGATCATGTTCCATGAAGATATTTTGTAAATTTCCTTCAATAAATATATCACAACTTAATTTTTGATTCGTAATATGCATTGCTAAGAACTTAATTTTCACACATTTTCTCAGTATATTGATTTTTTATGCCCCCTCAGATTCTAGATTTTCAATTAGTTGTATCTTAGCCAAATACTGTCCTATTCTAACAAACCATACATCAGTGGAAAGCTTATTTATTACCTCTCCATATTTATTCAATTTCAAAAAAATGACCCTTATGACTGGTTTTGTGGTCCAGGTTGTTGAAGCCTATGATAACAAGTTTATAGGCCAATTTATACTTAACCATAAACATATTATCATACCATGTGTTTTAATAAAAAAAAAAAAAAGATATTCTGAAAAAATCCTGAACCTGTATATTACAACTATCCAAGTCTCTTTAAACACTACAAGTGAACCACCAACGAAACCAGTACAAGTCAGCAATCTGAAATATTACTCCTAAGAATGAACCAAACGCCCTTGCCATAGGCACCTGACATTTAGACTAGCCGCCCCATTTGCCAAACCCAACACAAAGGGCTGAAATGAGAAACAGTGGCTCGGCAAAGTTAAATATTAGCTATTTAAATGAGTCTTTTGTAGTGCAAACCTCTCGCCATTTCTCTTCGGTAAAAGCGCACATGAACCGATTGCCCTTTCCTTTCATCTGCTTACAAACCATATTCATAGCATTCATTTGATCTCATATATTCTTATTATCTAAATTGCTTTTAAAATCATGCACCGCACAGGCTTAAAATGATTGCACTAAAAGCCGGATTGTTGAATGTCACCTTCAAAAAGCAGAAAAGTGCACAAATGATCATTCGAATCGTACAACAAAAGGGAAGACTTAACTCATAAACTCAGATGTGAAAGAAATAGTTCACACGAAAATGAAAGATGATATTTTGATGAAAGTTGCAATGGTCCATAAAATGTAAAAGGAGTTCAAAACAAGACAATGAGGGCAGCATGAGGGTGATAGAAATATCTTTTTGGGTGTATTATCCCTTAAATGAATAATTTCTGAAGTAAAAACATCAATCTAGTCATAGATTACGCATTGTTTAAGCCTAATGCTTACAAAAAGTTAGATTTCTTCATGCTTTCAAGAAGCCAGAACCAAAAACTAAGAGCGTACGCATTTACACCTCCTTGTTATGATGCTGTACACAGCTGTGAAGCTGTCACTGGACACGATTCAAACAGACAGGTTTTACAGGTAATCAGCTTTTTACAGTACGTCAATGAATAGCAAAACACACGCTGCAACAATGGGAGGAGTGGCGATATATCTGCAAGAGGCTATATAAACAAAATTCTTTTTGGCAGCATCACCATAATAATTGTTAACTCCAGAACACAGTTGAGAAAAAAGGTCTAGGCTTGCAGTTAAACAGGTTAAGATTAATGCTTGGACATGAATAAGACAAAACCTGACCAATACATTCGGCCACAAAAGACGGCTATCATTATCACATCAACCTCTGCCTGACCCCCAAGATCATTCAAGGGGGCAATAAATCTGATTTGAGAAGAGAGGAGCAACAGGCAAGCCAACGTTACTCGATTATGACCACAAGATCCCTTCAGAAGGGCAAATTGTTTCTATGTTGCCTGCAAACCACACACAGACCTTCCAGCCAACAGTCATGTAATGTAATTAGGGCACAGAGAGGCTGAGCTCAGTGATTAAGCAATCAATTACAGCACAAGTTCTTCCTCCTCTTGCCAGCGACATGACTCACCACTGGGTAGAAAGAAAAAAACTTTTCTAGACCTCTTCCTCTTTCTAAGAACCTGATATTACAGTATTTGGTCCAAACTGGGGATGTATTTTTAGTTTAGGGTTACATGAGGTTTTTAAATAAGTTATCATCATTAAATAAGTTGTCATCATTTAGTCACCCTCATATTGTGCCATGCTTTTTTTAAAATGTCCATACAATTTAAAGTCAATTCTGAAACATTTTGTCTTGTTTTACAAGAACATACAATTTCAGTCTTTTTACTTCAAATTTCACATATAATTCAATGTGTTTATTGTCATTTCTTTGAAAATCTGCATGAAATTTTGTGAGTTTTAAAGTAAATACTACACCATTTTTTTCAGTAAATGGGGTCCAATGTTATTTGGACCACAGCATTCTTTAAAATATCTTCTTTTGTGTTGCACAGAAGAAAGAAGGTTATACAGGTTTGAAATGAAATTACGATGAGTAAATGATCGCAGAATGTTCATTTTTTTGGGTCATCTATCTCTTTACAGCTTGGGGCTTACCTGACATGATTAGATGCATTTGTTGACCAACAAACCAGTCATGAGGGTCAATTTTGTAAAATTGAGATTTAACTGAATAAATAAGCTTTCCATTGATGCATGGTTTGTTAGGATAGGATCATATTTGTCCGAGATACAACTATTTGAAAATCTGAAATCTGAGGGTGCAAAAAAATCTAAATATTAAGAAAAACGCCTTTAAAGTTGTCCAGATGACGTTCTTAGCAATGCATATTACTAATCAAAAAATAAGTTCTGAGATATTTACAATAGGAAATCTACAAAATATATTCATAGAACATGATCTTTACTTAATATCCTATTGATTTTTGGCATAAAAGAAAAATCGATAATTTTGACTCATACAATGTATTTTTGGTTATTGCTACAAATGTACCTGTGATACTTAAGACTGGTTTGTGGTCCAGGGTCACATTTCTTAGGCTACCTTTTTTGTGTTTGCAATCTTAAGATAGGACTGTTGCAATTCTAGTCACACAAGTTGAGACGTTTTAACATGAAAGACAACTGAAGTGGTCATTTACACGAGCGAAGTTCTTCTGTTTAAAAACAGCTAGATGGAGTGCAATCAAAAGGGTCTTGAAAAGTTTAGAAGTTCTTCTAAACCACAAGAAACATCAACAGCCAGTCTGAATTTATATAGCAGTGATGCTACAAACGGGATTCACTTAAAGATGCAAGTTTTCCAAGAGGTTTTTAACCATGCAAAATATCTGGCTAAAGTCTGGCATGCAGTATCAAAAATGTCAAAATAAAAACGGCTGGACGACTAGATGACCGTGCCTAATCCAACTTTGTTTTAAACATACAAATAAGTAACATTTTTTTCATTTAAGTTTAACCAGAGCCCTGACAAGATTTGTTTAAACACATGCTGGTGTGTCATGTATATTTCTGAGGAACTCAGAAACGGTCATGCTTTTTTATATCACACAGACATGACTGTATTGTGTTACACAATAAGGGCCTCTGCTCTGCAGCAAAGGGAGTATAAAAATGACTAAAACTAACATTTCCAAGTCTACGATGAGCACACGGGCCAGACTAAGCAACACAGGAAACGCATCACTTCTCCAAAGCAGGACAGGACAGTCTGAGAACGTTTTCACAAACACAATGGAGAACTTCTCCATTAACAAACAGAAGCATGCTATAATTAGAAGACAAACAATTAAGAAAAGCAAATGTCAGGCTGACTGACAGGTGATGTTCCAACAAAACATGCTTGTTGAAGCACCTTGGAGTACCGTGTAAAGACCTAAACATGGTAATCATTCAGAAAAGCAGAGCTTCAGTTTCACAGCTTCAGGAGATTTGATTTTCATTGCTGGCATGTTGAGGCATATTAGGTTTGCATCAGTCCACTTTAAAGGTGGTTGCAGACACAAAGGAACATCCCTTTAAACCAAATTTTATTCAGTGTTGAATAGAGAGATGCATATGTGGATACCTGCGAGATGATGTATCTTTTCAGACATTCTTCACAAACTGCATTTTTGCAACAGTGTAGCGGTATGGTTTGTTTGTCGTCAAGACAAATACGACATGTTAACACAACAGATAAACTGTTGTCAGTGTTATAAGAGTTGTTTATCCCAGACAGCGTCAGGTCGGAGATTGTGTAGGGCTCTGGATAGTGATCATGCTCCAATTCTGAATTTGGCAAGTCGGTGGGAGGTAAAACCAGCACATCTGATGAAGATGATGATGATGATGATGATGTAGTTTCATGATGATCAGATGTTGTTTTCTCAACAGGTATCCTATAATTATCATTGGCAATACAGTATACAGTGCAGTAAACGTGCTCTTTTGATTGGCTGGGATCTTCACCACTCTTCAGATCAATATTATAATCAATATGATGATTCCCATCAGGATCTGCCAATCCTGAGTTGCTCTCCATGTTTTGCTGGAGACTTTTTGTGCTACATTGCATCCTTTCATCATCGTTTTCATGATCCAAGTCGTTCAGTTTGATGTCAAATCCTACTTTCTCCAGGTCTTCTTGATCTTTGATAGAGGAACCAAAATTCCTTCTTAAAATGTCCACTGCTCTTATGTTTTCCCTCTCGTTATTGTCTCTATTTTTGCCTCCTGGCTCATGTTTGTGTTTGTGAAATTCCAAAACATCCTTCGAGGACAACGATAATGATGACGGCACCTTCGCGTCGCTGCTGCGGACATCCCGGCCGAAATCAGTGCTCCGTGTCCCGCTGGATACATGAACAGACTCCCCGTCGCGTCCAGTATAACCGGGCATATTTTGAGCGGTGACATTCACACGTACGGAAGACTCATCTTCCATTCCCGAGCGGTCAACTTTCCATTTGTGCCAAAACACACACAGTCCGCTTTCAAACTCACAAACTAAACACAGAGCGAGTAACTATTACACCACTTCCGGGTCCGAAATCACGAATCCTACTATGGCGAAGCCTCTGCTCATGAATATTAATTAAGACACGTTAACGTTGTCTGTAAACGTTCCAATGGTACAAGGGCAGCTTATGAATATATATTAGGCGACTTTGACGTTATATCGTTGGCGTCCAATGGCAAAGCTTTGTTTATGAATATTAATAGCGTCCTTCAGCATAGTAGGATTAATAAATTCCCAGCTGGGCGTTATTCTACTTTCGTTTAGGATCTATAGGTGAAATATAGCACTGTTTCTACCTTTTTACATGCGTTGCGCATAAAATTATAATAATTAGGCGTACTCCAATTATTGTAATTGCCCAAATAATACAAATATTGCAAGCATACAGCATGTTGTTGCAGAAAAAAACTTTTTTATTTATTTAATTTATTATTTTTTTTATTTAAACAATTTTAAATATTACTGTTACATAAAAATTGCAAAAACGTTTAGATTTTTTGATTTTTGATTTGATTTTGATTTCTTTTCTTACCACAGAGAATGATTCATTGTTATATATATTATAGGCTATAGTTTTGTAATTAGTGAGTTTCATATATATACATATAAGATATCTCTCTTTGGTAATCCTACCCTTTCCTACCCTGTCAACCTAATCTTGATTAATTTAATGTATTTAGACACTAGAGGGAGGTAGAGCGTAAGGTAAAAACGAATCTCAATTTGCAAGCTTTACATTGGTTCTGCTTCAGAGGCTAAAAATGTTAGAAAAAGAAGGACATAAGCAAATGCTGAGTGTAATGTTTCTTTGGAAGAGTAAAAAGTAAATTAACCCAGTAATAGGTCACTTGGGCACATTGTACATGCTGAATCAACGTGCTGCTCCACCGTGTTGATCTCCTTTAGGATAAAGAGGCCCCTGGGTCCCTGATATTTGCACATTCACAGCATCTTTAAGCCTTGTAAGGTCAGAAATGAAAGCTTTACACTTGATCTACAAGCAAAAAGGAAATTTAAATTGCCATTGCAATGTTAATAATACAGTGTAGCATAAGTAATGTAGTGTGTTAAGAATTCCACTTTTTTTTTTTTGATAGGCTATACATTAGTAAACAGTGCATCTTTTGCCTTCATATTATGCAAGCACATCTAAACACAAGATTCAAGGCTATTCTTTCCTTGAAATAACAAAGTGCACCGCTTCCCAAGATGGCTTTTTAAACTGAGCATGTTTGACAAATAGTCACTGTTGTGTGGCAATTTATAAAAGCATGACACAAACCCGTCATTAATTAATAAATCAAAATCACAGATATTAGTCATGCTTAAAGGTCCATCTGTTAAGGGGCTAATTTTAAAAATTTTAAGGAGTGACCATCTGTTATTATCTGTGACGAACCAAAGAGGTGTCACAATGTCACAGTACGCATTCAAGCATGCGTCACGCGTTCAAAGCAACCAAATCCCATGCTACACAGAGGCTCATTTGAGTTGTAGAAGCAAAGAGTCCCTCCCTGCCTCTGCCTTGAAACATGTATATTCATATTTTCTGGCATTTTTAGTGCCAAAGTGGATACAAAAGGTTGGATACAAATATTAAAAAAGCCAGGGAAAAATTCATCAGCACGATGCCAAGAGATTCTGGGTGACTGCCAGGGTGTTGCTAAAAGGTGTTTTTTTGTTTGTTTGTTTTTTTAAGCATGATGCTACATGGTGTTCTTGGTTGTTGCTAGTGATTTAGGTTTCACCTTCAAAGTGTTTTTCTTTTTCTTTCTCTTGCTCATTTAGGCTAAAATGCTGCATCAGAACATTAATGAAACAATAGCACACTTCTTTTTAACAAGCTGTATAATTTTAGGAACGATTCAAGCTCGCAGGAATCATCACAGTCAACTAAAAGTATGTGACCCTTGACCACAAAACTAGTCATAAGGGTCAAAATTGAGATTTATCCATCATCTTAAAGCTGAATAAATAAACTTTCTATTGATGAATGGTTTGTTAGGATAGGGCAATAACATTATTAATATAGGGCCAACTATAACTATAAAATCTGGTAGCTAAGCTTGCAAAATGATCAAAATATTGAGAAAATCGGCTTTATTGTCCAAATGAAGTTCCGAGCAATGCATATTACTAAACAAAATTTTTTTTTTGATATAGTTTTGATATATTATGGTAGGAAATGTACAAAATATCTTATTGGAACATGATCTTTACTTAATATCCTAATGATTTTTGGCATAAAAGGAAAATCGATCATTTTGACTCATACAATGTTTTTTGGCTATTGCTACAATTTATGATTGGTTTTGTGGTACAGGGTCACATATTATAATTTTAATAATTATAACAACTAACAATAATATAAATGATACTAAACCGAGGAAAAAAGAGATTTATTTATTTATTTATTTGAACTGAATTGACGGAATTTGCGAGAAACTGCAGACGTACTCATTCGTCCATTCGTGTCACGTGATGCCTGAAGCAGCGAAGCTAACAGTTTGTTGTCACAACGAACGAGGAAAACTGGATAAAAACATGGATAAACCATTAAAACGGCAAACCTCCCGGTTGTAAAAACAACTAACCGTTATTTACGTGTCCATCCGCTTATAAGGTAGGGTATCACACGTGTACATAGAACCACGTTCATCCGGCCAGAGGAGCAGAACCGAAGCACAAATAAAAGACGCTAGACGGATGCAGTTTTATTTTTAACCTCTAGAGGGTCTAAATATAAAACTTTATATTGTAGCTTTAATAATCAAAATTATAATCCACCTCATTTTCTCCGTAAGAGCGGGCGCGATCATTTGTACATTTTATGGCTTCCGGTCTCATCGCATCCAGCTATTTTTAGCTGTACAAAACAGCTTGTTTTCCTCCTTGATATTGCAAATTGGTGTCTTACTAGGGCTGGGCGATAAAACGATAACAATATGTATCGCGATAAACACGTGATCGATATCAATAAAAAATGTGTTGGATAAAACGTTCGATATTTTTTATTCTTCTGTGTCGGAAGAAAACAGAGGTTGCGAAGCAAGTTTGGTTGCATTAACAAAGGCACTGGCTCTCTGGTAACCTAGCAACGTAGGGAGTGACACGCTAACAGCCAATCATGTAACAGTATCAACTTTCGTTGCGCCATATCGTTGTCTCCTTAGCCGCGCTCACCAAGAATTTTGACCGATTAATACAATCAGTTAAACGGTTTAAAAGGTCTTTTTTCAGTTATTTATCAAAATATTTTAAAACGTTATTTTGCATGGTTAAAGTAAAATGAAATTGCATTTTTGAGAGAAAAAAGATAAATCGCGTAGGCCGTATTAAGTCGTATTTTATTATTACATTCAGAAACAGTACACTATAAACATAGGCTAGGCTATTTTAGTTCCCCTCACTCCACAAAAATAATTTCAATTTAACAGTATTTAGAAAAGAACAAAAATGAAAAATATAAGAATCTAGGGGACAAGCAAAAACGAAACCATTTAGGGTAAAGCGAAACTGAAACTAACATTGGGTCTCTCACACGACACAAATCCAATGTCTCTGTATTCAAGATGTATTTGAATGCTAAAATATTATTTATTATGTAAACCTGGTTTTGTACTTCTCGCATTACAATATCCACATTTAAAAAAAATGTTTGGAATAATATCACGGCAGTACGTTGATAACGATTAAGCAGTGTGATTATTTTTTTTTCCCCATATGTTTGGCTGATTGTGTGTGCGCGTGCGGCGCCGGCGCAATCACTTTATTTTTTTCCTTCTAACAGGGGAAACAACTCTTTACAGATAATCGAAACTGTAAACGGTTTGCTGTTTGTAAAATAAAGAAAAATAGGATGCCGCTTTCAGCCGTCTTCCTTTCGCGCAGCACAAAAATGTACCAAAACTCTGCATGCTAGCTACTTGTTGCACTTTTTTTTGTTTGTTTGTTTGTTTTCTTAAGTAAAATATTTATCGTGTAGGCCTGTTCATTCATTATATATAAATATAGCCTAGCTTTGTAATTGTTTTTCTCCATTCGCAGAAGCGCTGCAGGTAGCGCGACGTGTATATGTGAATCCTCATGTTCTGTTGTTTGCTGCTTTTTGCGCATGTAAAATTAATCCCGGTAAACAAATGTTGGTATTTTAACGAGTCACAGACACTTATCCTTTCTAAAATAATTAAATTCTAATTTTAAAAAATATTGTCGGTTAACGGTTAACAAGCGTCGGCTGTCGGTTAGACATTTCTGTCTTAATAACTGAGCGGATTATAATCAGAGGAAGGTTAAATTTAAAATAAAAATGTTTAAATGTAATATTTTCTTCTCCTGGTCCTTATTTTAAATGAGTCATAAAAAATATTAATAATTATCGATATCGATAATATCGAAACACTGATATCGTGATACAGTTTTCAGCCATATCGCCCAGCCCTATGTCTTACTATATTATTTTAATATATTATTTCAATTATGAACACATTGGTTTGTAGTGCAAACAGTTTCGCCCATAGGCTTACTTCCACATTGAAGAATAATAGTTTGTTCCTTAAAACTTCAGAAACTGCACTGAGAAGCCAGCAATTAAATGATTAAGTCCTGTGGTAAGTCATTACATTTTGTACAGTGTTCCCATTAACTGCAGATAAAATATTATGCATCATAATAATGATTCAACTACTTATGGGGTTTGTGGCACAGAGCCCAGACTCAGTGTTTGATGGTCAGGGCTGAAACGATAAGGTAATGGGAGGGAGTGCTTATGCCATCAAAAAGTGCAGAGAACAGCTTCAGTGTCAGCAGCGTTCTGTAGCAAAATCTGATCTTTCATCCCTATATATCATCTCCTTCCATAGCACAAGCCCTCTGTGCTCTTTAAAAAACCCTACAGTCTTTGTACAGAATGGAACGTGGAGATAGGATGCTAGTTTTTTCCACTAAAATATTGAAGCAAAATTGATCTCCATTTTGCACGCTGGGTGTTTCGCACATCATCAATCGCTCTAAATGTTGTGGGGCTTTACAGATTATGACGTGACCTCCACGTGCAGCTCAAAGCGCAGTGCACACATAGAGTATCTCAGTAGTTTCAGTTGATCTTCCCCCTCCTTAACTTTAGACTTGCTATCTGCTGAAGAGGGAACAAAGTGTTCCATGAGGCATTTTCCCCTCCTTTTCTCTTTCAAGAGAGGGTTCACTGTCTTAACTGGATGCATTTATTGCAATATCAGCTTGCAGACTCTCAATTACATTCAAAAGCCAATTTACAGCTTTTCTTGTTTGTTTTCTTCTTGTAACTTGATTTAAAAAAAGACCAAAGAACAAAAAAGCAACATTTCTAATTTTTAAAAATATAATTAAGTAAATAAAAAATGTAACATTTCAGCTAGTTGCTAAAGATACATTTTGCATTCTCATTTAATTTACCTTGATGGATTACAAAATAAATAAATATTTTTTTTGTTACTTTAAGGGACTAAAATGAATAAAATATTTAGACATATTGAAAAGAATAACAAAACAATATTTCTATTTTCATTAACTTGATGGACTAAAATAAGTCTAAAAATATATTCAATCAATCAATCAATCAATAAATCAATCAATTATAAATAAGTAACATTTTAGCTAGTTGCTAAAGCGACATTTCTCATTTTCATTTAGTCCAACTTAGTGGACTAAAAATAAAATAAAATAAAATAAATATTTTAAAATTGCGGAAATATTTAATCTAGTTTCCACAGCAACATTTCTTCATTTTTTTCTTTGGTTTTTATTGTTATTTTTTACTTACCTTAAGGGACTAAAATTAATAAAACTAAAACCGAAATCACTAAAACTTAATAAAATATATTGAAAAGAATGAACATATATATATAATCCTAATTTTCTTTTAGTTTATCTATCAATCAGTCAATCAGTTAATCAATAAATACATACATTAATAAAATAATATTTCAGCTAGTTGCTAAAGCTACATTTCTCATTTATATTTAGTTTAACTTGGTGGACTAAAAATAAATAAATGAATAACAAGGAAAAATATCCATGGCAACATTTCTGATTTTTATTTTTATTATTATTTTGTTTTAGTCTGCCTTAATGGACTAAAATGAATAAAACTAAAATTGAAATAAAAATTAAATTAAACAAAAAATGAAATTAATATAACTTAATGGACTAAAATAAGATGGAAATTAAATAAATAAATGAATAAAACAACATTTCAGCTAGTTGCTAAAGCTACATTTCTCATTTTCATTTAGTTTACAACTTGATTGACTACAACTTGATTGACGATAAATAAATAAATAAATATTTCAGCTGGTTTCCATAGCAAAATTTCTTATTTTTATTTGTATTTTTTATTTTTAAAGTTTACCTTAATGGGCTAAAATGAGTCAAACTAAAGCTAAAATAAAAATGAATAAAATATATACACACAATATAGACACACTGAAACCCATGTATCTATCTATCTGTCTATCTATCTATCCATCTATCCAAATAAAGTGAATCTATATGAATAAAGTGAATAAAATTAATAGCATCTCTCTCTATAGTAAAAAACAAAACAAAAACCCAAAGATTATCTCAAAGATACTAAAAAAAAAAGAGTGCTCAGGTAACTACGTGACTGATTAGATGTGTGTGCATGTGATCTTTAATCATTTGTTTCCCACTGGGCAATTGTACAGCGCATGACTGTAAAACAAACAAACGCCTTCAGCATTTATGAAAGAACAAAAGAAGGCAGTGTGCAGCTTTAACATGTGATGCTGAAGCATATCACTGCTGTGAGGGAAATTCAGGGCTTGCAGCGTATGATTGACAGCGGCTCCTTTTTAAGTGGAAGACAGTCATCAGTGACAATGTCAGAGCTACAGTCTGTTGCTAGGCACAGTCGCTATGTGCTGTATGAGATGTTACTATACTTAGAAATGACATAATAAAGCAAAGAAGTGAAGTAACAGAGCAGAGAAGCAAAATAAAGAGTCATTGACACAGTCTGGTTTTTATTTACAGTCATTCTTTAAAAGGAACAGAAATAGAAAAGGCCTATCTATTCAAAACTCAGCACTGAACCCAATTAAAACAACCTGGAAAGCCGCTTAAAGCATCTACCATGAGTGTCATTTGTTCTCGAATATCATAATTAACGAGAACGCTTAAGCTAGTCTTACAATGTACTGTCAAATAAAAGCTATATTTGTGATTTCGTTTGGACCATGTTGTACACTTCACAAGAATTTCAACTAGTTTCTAAATCCATATTTTTTATTTACAGTTTTGGTTAGAGCATTGTCATGGTGACATCACATACACTCCCGGCTAGAAGCATCATGCAAGATTTCCTGAACGTGAAAGGTATTCATATTCATTCAGGCTTCTTTCAGCTCGTAATTACTGATAGTCAAATTTGACATTTAACATTGCCAAGTCTTGTTTTACATGTATTAATGCAGGGTAGATCTCACATAAGCTTAGACTGTGCCTTGCAAGTATATTGAGAACGAGAACATGTTTTTTGTTTTTTTTTTTGTTTTTTTTTGCTTTACTTTGCCCTGTTTATTTGATATGATAAAGTCTAATCAAGCACCATGTTGAATCAGGATGTATTTACAAATGTCTCAGACTGATGGAAGTCTGGAATCTGCTCATCTTTGAGTAGTTTAGGCAATTAAACACCTTCAAAAAACAGCAATTACATAGGCAAATCTCTTGAAAACCAAATCACATTTCACCCCAAAATCCAGTAAAATAGATAAAATTAATGCTGAAAAAAATAATTATACAATATTAGGACCATGATGTTCCATTAAGATATTCAAGACTTTTAAGATATTTATATGTAACACTTTTTAAGGACAACTAAAAAAAAAGTATTATATATACACTGCTGTTCAAAAGTGTGAGAGTGTAAGATTTTTGATATTTTTGAAAGAAGTCTTTTCTGCTTCTCAAGGCTGTTTATTTGACTATAAACACAGAAAAACTGTAATATTATTGCAATTTAACTTTAAAATAGAATTTATTCCTGTGAAGCAAAGCTGAATTTTCAGCATCATTACTCCAGTCTTCAGTGTCACATGATCCTTCAGAAATCGTTCTAATAGAATTTCTAAATCTAACAGCGTTTATTCAAAATAGAAATCTTTTGTAACAATATATACTACCATTTTTTTTTCTTTGAAAGATATTAGTACTTTTATCCAGCATGCATGTGTTAAATTGATAAAAAGTCATAGTAAAGACTTACATTGTTAGAAAATATTTCTATTTTGAATAAATGCTGTTCATTTATGCTGTTCTTTTTATTCATCAAAGAATTTTTCAACGTTGATAATAAATCAGGATATTAGAATGATTTCTGAAGGTTCATGTGACATTGGAGACTGGAGTAATGATTAAAGAAAATTCAGCATTCCATCACACAAATAAATTATATTTTGAAGTATATTAAAAACGGAAAACCATTATTTTTAATTGCAATAATATTTCACAGTGTTACTGTTTTTATCTGTATTTTTGTTCAAATAAACACAGCCTTGATGAGCATAAGGAAGTTCTTGGAAAAAAAAAAAATCTTACTGATCCCAAATTTTTAACGGCAGTGTATATATTTTTAGGATCAATAAGGTCCTAAAATAGGTCATTTTATTATATTGTTTTATTATTTAAAAAAAAGTTGTTTCAACTTAAAGTAAGTGTTCATGCTGTCTTAAAATCTTAAGTTTACTCAATTCAAATATCTGTTTTCAAGTAGTACAACTCAACTCAATTCAATTTTAAGTATTTAACTTTTTTTTTCAGTGTATAATAAAACAAGGCCCATTTTTAGGACAATTAAGGTTTTAAAGGCATTTAAAGGAATTAGTACTTAATAATTTTGACAGACCATTAAGGTGTATTTTATGATTATATACAAGACATTTAAGATATTTTGTAACCATTTTTTAAAAACATGTCCTGCTGTTTCTTTCTCATTTCCATTTTGTTTTTTTAAATTCCCAATATTCTTGATAATCATTCTTATTAGACTGTATTATGTAATATATGTTATTACTGTTATTTTCTACTTTTTATTTTATTTTTGCATTACAGTGGTAAAAGAGAATTTTGTGCATTACAGTATTCTAATAAATAATTTAAGACAAATTAAATAATCCTCCTTATTAATTAAAAAAATACAAAAGTCTTACTTTTCATAAAGCAAAATATATGCGACCCTGGACCACAAAACCAGTCATAAGGGTAAATTTTTAAAAAATAAATAAGCTTTCTATTGATGTATGGTTTGTTAGGATAGGACAGTATTTGGCCGAAATACAACAATTTGAAAATCTGAAATCTGAGGGTGCAAAAAAATAAAACAAATTGAGAAAAAGTTGTCCAAATGAAGTTCTTAGCAATGCATCTTACTAATCAAAAATTAAGTTTTAATATTTTTACGGTAGGAAATTTACAAAATATCTTAATGGAACATGATCTTTACTTAATATCGTAATGATTTTTGGAATACAATGTATTTTTGGCTATTGCTACAAATATACCCGTGCTACTTATGACTGGTTTTGTGGTCCAGGGTCACGTATGTTCTCTTTTTTGGAGTTTGGGGATGAAATATAATATCATACAGTTTTCCTTTCCTACTGTCATCTCTCTTATTAATTGCATTACCCAAACAAACAACCAACCATCTATCACTCCATATTGAGTCGGATGCAGAAAGATTGCAGCAAGGGACTGCGGGGAATTGTTTGCCAGTGAGGTCTGGAGAGTGGTGCGGCTAAAATATCTTTATTAATTATCAAAGCCACTTAGCTTTGCCAGTGCAGTTCACAAGGGGTTTGATTAAACACAGCTCAGTCAGACCCTCGGTTTATGTACAGCCGTTCCGGGTGAGAGCAGATTGCCATTTATTGGAATGTTAACAGGATGTCATTTTAGGCACTTTCTCTCAGAAAATTCCACACCAAACTGCAGATAATACGTCAACTCCACACAGTTACTAGAGTCAGTTTAAGGGAAAAGATAATATACAGTGGAGAAATACATATTTTATCAGTTGAGGAAGGGGAAAATGCAATATTCAGCTGCGTTTGGCATGGTAGTTTGACCAAAATGAAGACATTTCACGCTTTCACGCATCATCCAAAGGCTACAATATGCGTGGTATTCGAAAGTGCAGCATTTAAAGAAAGTCTTTGTTGATATTCATTCAGGATTCAGGTTACAAAAGAAGCCATACAGCACAGCTAAATCAAGGGGGAGCACCTGAATCGCTTAAACGTTGGGGAACAATTGCGTTGAGAAATCATTTAGAGACTTGTTACTCTTGGGTTCCTGTTACTACACAAAACGGAACGTTCTAACCCGATTAGACTCTTCCACACACCTCCTCGCACGTCACATCACTAGAAATACTGCATCTCTATCCCTACCCCCCTCAATATGTACAGGAATATCGAAAAGAAAGGCCCACTTACACGGCATAATAAATTATTAGTCTACTAGAAAAGAGTGAACACTGGCACACGTTAAAAAAGGCTTAAAATAGAAAGAAGTTACAATTGGTTTTCTATCCGTTATCTTGTTAACAAGACTCAACACCGTCTTAAAAAACAACAATATTCACAAGTAACCTTTCGGAGCGACTGTTACTCCTTCCAAGGTCGGCCTATGTCTAGCTGAAAGATATTAAATACGCAACAGATTTTGACACCTCATGCAAACAAATACGGTTGATCCCATGGTGACGTCGAACGGATAAAATCATAGTTTTTTTTTTTTGGACTTTGTTTAACTCCAAAAAAAAAAATGAATCTCTTAGCAGCTACTGATTTCTTTATTCGCTTAGTTTTTTTTTCCGTAACTGTTCTTGGCACTTTCAAGACAAGTACATCCAGGAGAAAGAAGAAAAACTACTTGGGTTGCAATTAAACACCGACGGTCGTTCCATCGCTTGGAATAACCCTTTGTAAACACAACTGGATAAATGACTCTCCACTCCAGTCACTGTTTGAAAGATTGTAGGACTAGATAACTAATATCATACTGACTAGTTAATGAACATTCTTTAAGGATGGGCGGTTTTAGTCAGTCGGACACACATTGCACGATTCCAAGTCTTTCTTATTGCAGATCTGTCCGCAGACATAGACTCAATCTGCTCCTCCGTTTTGCACTGCTAGTGATGAGAGTCTGCTGAGGGGCTTCGGCCACACGAGGGCTCTCTCGCGCCTGACGGCAGCGCTCTGGAGGAGAAGGACTGGGTGTAGACAAAGAAAATCCACTTGGAGTCTTTGAGGTTAAAGTGTCGGTTCTGTGTTCCTCCGACAGTCCGTAAGACACTATCATGTTAAGACATTTACGTAGAAAGACAAGTTCAAACATCAGTTCTCTTCATTTTGATTGGCTGATAAGGCAGTTATCCTTTTACTTCGACCTGTGAGAGAAGAAAACAAGTGTTACACACTGATCTAGACAGTACAAACATAATGAAATACAGTGCGTGTCATAAAACACCAGTTTCGATGACTGATTGAATAGTTGATTAAGCTCAGCTGGCTGAGACAAAGCATATTCTTGTATACAAAATACTGGAGCACTTAACATTAAAAATGTATGAATGTCAGTGTATTAGGTAACAAAATATCAAACCAAATGGCATTCCTATTAAGAAAAAACAGCACATGCACAGGCGTTGCACAACCTTCAATTTCAATTGTAGAGTTTATGTTTAGCATGTAAACAGACCTGAGTTAAAATTTCATCATAATATGTGAGAATTTGGTAATTAATTTGACAGCAAGTGATCATAATGGATTTATTTTGAGGTGCAGGACATAAATGATTTCTCTAATGTCATAATGTAAGGTCAAACGTTTACATACACCTTGCAGAATCTGCAAAATGTTAATTTTACCAAAATAAGAGGGATCATACAAAATGCATGTTATTTTTTTATTTAGTACTGACCTGAATAAGATATTTCACATAAAACACGTTTACATATAGTCCACAAGAGAAAATAACAGTTAAATTTATTAAAATGACCCTGTTTACATACACTTGATTCTTAATACTGTGTTGTTACCTGAATGATCCACAGGTTTTTTGTTTTTTTGTTTTGTGATAGTTGTTCATGAGTCCCTTGTTTGTCCTGGACAGTTTAATTTCCTGCCCTTCTTCAGAAAAATCCCTCAGGTCCCACAATTTTTTTGTTTTTTTTTTTCAGTATTTTTGTGTATTTGAACCCTTTCCAACAATGACTGTATGATTTTGAGATCGCTCACTGATGCTCCAGAAGGAAAAACAATGCATTAAGAGCCAGGGGGTTGAACATTTTTGAATTTGAAGATCAGGGTAAATTTAACTTATTTTGTCTTCTGGGAAACATATAAGTATCTTTTGCAGCTTCTGAAGGGCAGTACTAAATGAAAAAATAGGTTATTTAGGCAAAATAAGAAAAATGTACAGATCATCATTCTGTTCAAAAGTTTACACCTCTGGCTCTTAATGCTTCTGGACCATCAGTAAGCATTTGTACCTTTTATAATAGTTGCATATGAGTCCCTCAGTTTTCCTCAGTGTGAAAAGATGGATCTCAAAATCATACAGTACAGTGATTGCACAAAAATGCTGCAAAGCCAAAGAATTTGTGAGACCTAAAGGATTTTTCTGAAGAACAGCAGGCAGTTTAACTGTTCAGGACAAACAAGGGACTCATGAACAACTATCACAAAACAAAAAACAGAACAAAAAAACACAGCTGTGGATCATTCAGGTAGCAACACAGTATTAAGAATCAAGCATATGTAACCTTTTGAACAGGGTCACTTTCATAAATTCAACTATTATTTTCTCATGTCCATATGTTAACATCTTTTATGTGAAATATTATATTCAGGTCAGTACTAAATAAAAAATAACATGCATATTGCATGATCCATTTTATTTTGGTAAAATTAACATATTGCAGATTCTGCAAGGTGTATGTAAAATTTTGACCTTAACTGTATAAGACTTTGCAAATTATTTTGACAGCAAGTGATCATCATGCATTTATTTTGAGGTGCAGGACTCAACTATACCTACCAGATTTAGACATATATCATTTCTATAATGTATTAGGTAACACCTTTTTAAATTATCGAATTTGTGTAGGAATAATTAACCCAGCACTAAAAAATTTATTGGAAATTTACCCTCAGCCCATTCAAGATGTAGATTAGTTTGTTCAGAACAGATTTGGAGAAATTTAGTGTTACATCACTTGCTCACCAGTGGATTCTCTGCAGTGAATGGGTGCCGTCAGAATGAGAGTCCAAACAGCTGATAAAAACGTCACAATAATCCACAAATAATCCACTCCAGTCGATTAATTTACATCTTGCGAAATGAAAAACTCTGTTTCAAAAAAACAAATCCATTACTGAAAAACTGTTTTTAAAAATACAAATCAAATATTCAGATGTTTTTAACGACAAACTGTTGCTTTTGGCTACAATATGAGTCCTCTATCCGTGATAATGCTCTCTACAGTGAGAAAATCCATCCCCCGTTGTCCTCTTAAATCAAAATCCACTGAACATACTTATTAAAAACTATTTTGGACTGTTTTTACTTGTTAATGGTTTTTGATCTGTGCATATTTCAGTTAAAGATGCCTTTATCAGAAATTTTATGGATGAAGGATACGTTTAAAGCTAAAAACGTCTCAATTCTGAATTTGTTGATTACAAACACACAGCTTTTCGATTCACAAAATGTTACCTGATGGAATGGAGAGGTGTGGATTACTTGTGGATTATTGTGATGTTTTTATCAGCCGTTTGGACCCTCATTCTGACGGCACCCATTCACTGCAGTGGATCTATTGGTGAGCAAGTGATGTAATGCTTAATTTCTCCAAATCTGTTGTAATGCAGAAACAAATTCATCTAAATCTTGGATGGCCTTAGGGTCAGTAAATTTTCATTTTTGGGTGAACTGTTCCTTTAAGTAATCAAATATTCAAAAAGCTTCACCTCAGAATTGGCATGATATCGCAGAGCACTTTCTTCATTTCTTCAATTATACAACACTAGATATTTAAGACAGGTTCATTCTGAGAAAAGCTCTAGCATAATTTGTTTGCAGATGACACCTAATTTGATCATTTGCATCTAATGTAATGAAATTCATAGATTAAGTGTGATCTGTACGTTTAAGTCTCCAAATACTTTTAGGCTGCTGTAGGTTATGTTAAAGGGCTTCTGAGTAAGATCTATTCATTTCATTTGAGTTTTCTCATATCGTCTTGCCCTTCTAACTAATTATTAGCTGTGACCTTTTCCACTTTTCATTATTCTATTTTTCTCCACACTGAATCTCAAAACAACGCGTGCACGCATGCTTTCAGAGAAGCACGCGGAGAAAAACCTCCTTCCTGAAATATCAAAATATGCCATCTGCTTATGGATGGACCTGCCATTCAAAGCACTCCAATGCATTATGGAAAAGTGAGAGTCTGACATTTACAAAGGCAAGAGACTCATGACGTGACAGAATGATTTAGTCAGCCGGCCATGTAATAAATACAAAACGCTAGCTGACAGTGAATATTCAGTGCATCTTCAACAAGACGCTTTCTCGGAATAAGACCAGGGGAGCAGCCGTGGGTACAGACGGGGTGCGGCTCTTTAAGAGAATAATTAATTTTCTCTCTAGTCTTTCTCTGGATTCTGTGTAATCCTCATTAATCCCAATTTTACAGCATCTGTTCCCACAAGACGAGGATGGAGTTGCATAAAGCATTGTTACTTGTCACTGATCTAAAAGCCCATGTAATTGCACCTTTCTTCTGTGTGCATTGGTGGCAGAGAATGGAAACGTGTATAAATTTACAGTTTCCACGAAAATATTACGCAGTGAAACAGCTTTCGACATTGATGATAATGAGAAGAAATGTTTTCTAAGATGCATTTCTGATGGATCATGTGTCACTGAAGACTGGAGGAATAAAATAAAAAAATAAAAAAACTGTAAATGCATTCTTGGTGAGCATAAGAGGCTTTCATTAATATATATATATATATATATATATATATATATATATATGTAAAAAATCTTACAGACCCTAAACTTTTTTAATAGTTGTATCTATATACTACATTACCCTATTTTTTTCTGCATTATTTCATATCTTGGTGGGAATTCTTTATAGACTATTTGTTTGTATTATGGGTGAATCAACACAGTCCCTTGCTAGTTGAATCCATATGGGGTATCCTTTTTGATCCCATTTTACTGGCAAGATTCCAGTCAGTTTTTTCCCTGTGTCTGGACTGTGGTGCTGGGCAGCTCAGCTGTGTCCCTCCTTCCCTGGAGGATGGCGGGGAACGTTCCGGCTGATATTTTGCCGTTGGTGTCACTTGTGTGCCAGGACTGGTGACAGGCACATTTGGACCCCTGCCATATGTTTTCACATCAGTAGGGCTGATCTCACCCACCGGCCAAAAATGACTTTGGATGATGCCTTTGGGTACAGTTAAAGTTGTTTATTTTTATATTGTACATATATGTTACGTATTTATGCATACAGAAATAAAAAGTCAACAATGTTACAAAAGTTAAAATTATTTTTTTAGTATCACTGAGGTACTATTATATATACTATTATATTATATATTACATTTTATTTTAAAATGTAACGTTTTATTTTAATAACCAAGATACTATTATAATATTATAAAAAAATTATATATATATATATATATATAATTTTTTTTTTTTAATGTTTTTATTTTTGTATTTTCCAGTGTCACTTTAATTTGTCTAATTTTGTTGTGTTTTTTTTTATTTATATCAGTTTTTTTTAATGATTATGATTTTTTTTATGTCAGTTTTATTTTTTATATTTTATATTTTTTTATAGTACATCAAGTTAAAGTAAATGAAAGGGAAAAATGTTTCTTTGGTAGATAGCTGAAATCAAATAAGTTAATATTTTAAAAATCATTAAATCTTTAAATATTTTATTTCAGTTAATGTTCATTTTATTAACAAAAGTTTACTGTTTTAGCTTTAATAACTGTAATAACCCTGGTTTGAGGTGAAGTAATTAAGTGAAGTAAATCATATTACAGAAATTAAAATAATTTGTAGTATCACTAAGATTCTATTATACTTTTTATATATATATATATATATATTTTAAAATAGTTTTATAAATTTTATTTCAGTTTAATTTTTATTTTTTATTTTATTTAAACTAAATGAAAAGGAAAAATGTTTCTTTGGTAGATAGCTGAAATAAAATAAGTTTAATATTTGTAATATATTTTTATATATTTTAAAAATTTCAGTAAATATTTATTTTATTTCAAATAACAATTTTAAAATGAAACAGAAATAAAAAATATTTTAAAAAATACAAAAACTTGACAACTATATATATAAATATATATATGTGTGTGTGTGTGTGTGTGTGTGTGTGTGTGCAGATGAAATTTAGATCTGTAGCTAATTCTGGGGCAGTTTTCTGACTGTCGATTGTCCCTGTCAAACAACAAATTAAATCAAATAAAAATAAAAATAACCCTGGTTAAAGATGAAGTGTTTCATCTCAAATCCCAAAAACTCCCTTTTCTATTGGTTGGACAAACAGATAGTCCCGCCCCAATCTTCTATCATTGGTTGTGCCAGTGTTGCTATGCTGACTGGTTTAATGTTTTGATAGTGCCTGTATTTATACTTTTGGTAAAATCAACCTATGAATGACTTGCTTATAGCTGTCTTCAAGAGTCTCTTTTTCCGACTAGAATATCAGACCATTCTGATGCAAAGTTTTATTGCAAATTACTGATTTTCAGTGACTCCTCCAACCCCTCCTTCACTGCAGTTTGGTCTTCCATCAAAGATCTGTCTCCATATAGATCATGAGCCTAAGCTTTGATAACACTGCTGTCTCACCTCCTGGTATAATGGAGTGCATTGTGGACATAAAGGCTGACTCTATAGAACACAATCACCAATAGATCAGTGTCAATAAGCCAAATCCTCTTAAATCTCATAGCGATCACCCAGTCCCACCTCTGAGCATTCAACTACTTCCTCATAAACATTTAAGCTGCCAACAGAGACTAAGCAAACAGATCACCTCCCCTAATATTGACCTAAGCTATTATCCCAGCCAGACTGACAATGATATTATTTTCTAGAGGTGTTCCGCTAGAGATACTCCTCAGGGTTTTGTTTTGCTCCAGGTCTGTCACGGACCAGCTCTCATAAAACTACTCTGCAGTACGTCCACTATGTTCAACAGAGAGTGTGTGATACAAACACACTGACTCACTATACGAGAGCACAAGAGTCTCGAGACTACGCTGCAGCACAAAATCTATACAGAAAATAGCCAATAATGAATTTATCAATTGGCTGTGTCGTTATTACATAACATGATTTTGCCATTATTAAAAACATAAATACCTAGATATTCTAAAAATGATATAAATGTATACATACTCGGATAATTATGTCTTATTCATTTAATTTATAACATATAATTTATTTTATAATCCCACTGCATTTTACCATTATTTTCTTATCTGAGAATTTCTAAAAATTAAATTAATTACATAAGAAAGAAAAATTATAATTTAATAATTGGACAAATATAACATTTTCTAATATGAAAATGTAATATCAATGTCATGCTTTTTTGACACATACTAAGTAAATAAATAAAAAACATAAATATTCTGAAAATAATATAAATATATACATATTTAGATAATTCTGTTAAGAATTTAAATAATAACATAATTAAGAATTTCATTAATATAGTGAAATAAAAATAAAATGTTATTAAATTTAACTGATACATAATTATTTTTATTCCAATTGATAAATAAATAAATATTCTAATAATTACATTAATCTTGATTCTGATTATATAAATAAAATAATTGAATAAATGCAGTCATAATTTCATTAATTAAAAAATAATACAAGTAATAATAAAAACAATAAAATAATAAAAAATAAAAAAAAGTTAATAGATTTATCTTACACAGATAAATAATTAGTAGTAGTATTATAAATACATATACAAATATTCTGATAATTGTTATACATTTAGTTATAATTTCATTAATAAATGTAAATAAAAATGTAAGGTAATACATTTATCTGACAAATAAATAAATACTGATAAATTTATTAATATACAGTTAAATAAATACAGTTAAAAAATAAAATATATATAGTATATAGTATAGTAGAAATATTATTATTGATAAATTACTCAAAAATATTATAATAATTACATATAAATATTTTATCTTGATTTTCTGATTATATAAATAAAATAATTGTATAAATTCAGTCAAAATTTCATGAATACCTTTAAAAATAGTTAATTACACAGATAAATAATTTTAATATATTTTGTTTATATAAAATTAAAAGTCATAATTTCATTAATACATTTATAATTATTATTACTATTATGAATAAATATGTCAATATTCTGATAATTGTTATACATTTAAAGTCATACTAAATGTAAATAAAAATCTAAGTTAATACATTTACAAACAAACCCTCCCCAGGTTTTTTTTTAATTAATAAGCAACTTTGGAGAACTGAGGAAAAAATGCAAAAAATAAAATACAGTGCACTATGAAAAATTACCATTAAATAACATAAAACTGCTAAAACTGTATTAGACAATAGTGTGTACTTTAAATGAGCTTTTCTTTGATATAAAAGCATTTGTCCTTGTGATACTTACATGTACATTGGTTGTAGTTGCAAATGTGACGTCTTCTGTGGCCCTTGGTAACCATATGAATCAAACCCTCCTATAAAGTCAACTAAAGAAACAGGAAGATGGGAGACAAAAAAAGAGATGATTTATTGCACTGAATGCTTTTTACGGTTGTCGTTCATTCAAATAAGCACTTTTGATTATGTATGCGTGTGTCTGTGTGATAATCATGAGTAGTGGATGATCAGCGGCCGGACCCTCTATTAGACTGATATCTACGGAGGCCGGTTTGTGGCGTGCTGCCCGTTGGATTATAAAATAGGCTAACATAAAGCAAACTGACAGGATTAGCCCCGGACTCCTCTGTGAGGGCCCACCAGCCGTTTCAAGCCCTGGAAGCCCGAGTATCTGGGCTTTCCACAAAGACGCAAAGGTAATAAAGTGTGCGATAAAGATCCAGGCTTTGGCAATCAGAGGCTGTTTCCTAGACCAACGAACACAGGAGATAAGCTGTGGAATTAGCAGGGAGTTTCTCTCGTGCATCCCAAACAGAAGGAGAAGGGAAGACTGCAACCATTATCATTCTGATGATAGATTTTAGGGGGCATATACCTACAAATCCCCTAATCTATGTTGGCCTTATTGTGGAGTTAGACTTTTGTCCTGATCAGTGTTATCTGGGGACCCCCAGAGGTCAGTCTCAAAGCTCGCGCCAGCAGTTTAAACCAGAGTGCTCACGTTTAGCAGGACAATGTTTGAATGTCCCCTTTCAACATATACAGAAATATTACATTCCATGTAATTAAAAGGATAGTTGATCTCCAAACAAAAAAAATTAAGATATTTTTGATGAAATACAAGAGCTTTCTGATCCTGTATAGACAGCAACGCAACTACTACATTCAAGGCACAGAAAATAGTCCATGTGAAATCAGTGGTTCAACCTTAATTTTATGAAGCTACAAGAATTTTTGTGCGCAAACAAAACAAAAATAATGACTTTATTCAACTATTTCTTCTCTTCCATGAGTAATTAATGACAGAATTTTCATTTTTAGATGAACTATCACTTAAAGAATTTATTGGTTCCAGTCAACATCAACTCATATGTTACATGGATTGTTTACTGTTGTACATTTTTGAGTGAAAAGTTCAGATTGGCCTTAAAGGGGTCATCGGATGCCCATTTTCCACAAGTTGATATGATTCTTTAGGGTCTTAATGAAAAGTCTATAATATACTTTGTTTAAAAATTCTCAATGGTAGTGTAAAACAACACTCTTTTTACCTTGTCAAAATCAGCTCTGCAAAAATCATCCTGTTCTGAGGGATTTTTCCTTTAAATGCAAATGAGCTCTGCTCGCCCCGCCCCTCTTTTTTCTCTGTGGAGTGACGTGCTGCTCTAAGAGATTGTTTACTTTAGCCGCATTTAGCGCGTTTAGCTTGAAACTTGCTAACTAACACGTTATTACTAAAGGTGATTGCAGAGATTCATTAAAAAAACCCCTTACACCCACTTCTGCTGTAGGTGAAGCTGGATCACGAATGATTTGCGTGAACATAGACACATTTATGTAGATCGGGAGGCACATTCCCTTCACAAACAAACATAATCCACTGCATCTTCAGCGGCTCAGATGTCGGAAGTAAATGACGACCACTATGTTCATTATTACATCCAGCAACACAACACCTCAATCGCTCAATCGGTAAAGATATTCTTGTCTAACTTACATCCCTGCTCCGGCATCGAAACAATGGAGGTCGGACTGTTACAGCTGATTTAGGGCAGGTCTGAGGTAAGACGCTCATGTCAATCAACTATCGTGGGAGCGGCCTCTGTCGGTGTGACGCCACCCCAACAGGCATCTGAGAATGGCTCGATTTGAACAAGGGAACATTATTTTTACAGATTAATTAAAAACCACTGCATGGATTTTTATCATTTTAGGGTAGATTTGTACATACACTGCCAACACACATTAATGTTCAAACAACATGTAAAAGTGAACTTTGCATCTGATGACCACTTTAAATAGCCTTTTTGAACCATCATTCACAGTAAACACTGTTCTATAAAACACAGAATACTGCAGTATGTTTTACAAAAAATATTATTTCTGTCTTTCCACTTCAGAATTTCATATTTAATTCAATGTGTTACTTGCCATTTTTTTGCAATTTTGAAATTTACTAGCAATTTCTAAGAGAATAAAACCCCCGAAATATTGCTAATTAATTACTTTAACTCTTCGCTCATAATTCATCAGATTATTAGTAAGTATGTCTCTTTAAAACCTCTGCGGACTAAAACCAACTTTTTAACTTAAAAAATTATTAGACAACACATAATTTGGGTTCGGTAAGATTTTTATTAAATTTTTCACGCTCACCAATATGACGGCGTTTTAGTGCCACGTTAAAAAAAAAAAAATTACGAGATTAAAAATAAAGTCGAAATACTTTGAGAATAAAGTCGAAATTGTGAGAATCAAGTTAAAATATTTTGAGAATGAAGTCGAAATGTTTCGAGTAAAAACTCAAAATGTCTTGAAAATAAAGTCGAAATGTTTTGAGAAAAAAGTCGAAATGTTTTGTGAAACATTTCAACTTTATTCTCGTAATATTTTGACTATTCATGTAATTTCAACTTTATTCTCGAAACATTTCAACTTTATTCTCATAATTTTGACTTTATTCTCGAAATATTATGACTTTAATCTTGTAATCTTAGAAGGTCGTCGTACACCAAGGGTGCATTAATTTGAATAAAAAATACAGTAAAATTGTAAAATATTACAACTTAAAATAACAGTTTTATATTTTAATATAATTTAAAATGTAATTTATCCCTGTTATGGCAAAGCTGAATTTTCAGCACCATTACTTCAGTCTCCACTATAACAAGATCCTTCAGAAATCATTCTAATATGCTGATTTGATGTTTAATTTCTTCTTATTAGCATTGCTGAAAGCAGTTGCTCTTTGATAAATATGAAATAAATTTGAAACAAATCTTCACCAACATTTTAAATACATTTACCGTCATGTTTGATCGATTTAATGCATCCTTGCTGAATGAAAGTATTACATTTGAAATCTTACTGACCCCAAACTTTAGAGTATGTACAAAAACATACATACACACAGACACAAAACAACATTTAAAAAGGAAAGCGCTGATCATTTCAAAAAGAAAATCATGTTACGCCGCACTTCAGAACACTCCCATGTTAATGTCCTTTACATAAATATGTCTGCAGGGGGTAAATGTTTAAACAGATTGCCTGAGGGCAGATATGTGCTCTTAAACAGCTCTGAAAACATTTCCCATTTGTAGTGAAACAAGGTTGTTTCATAGCAGAAAACCTTCCTGGCTAGTCCTTCCAAGATAATGGGAAATGCTGGGATCACTGATCCAGTAATGAAGTAAAAAAACAACAACAAAACATACAAGTACCATCGACTGTGGGCAAGTGGACAGATTAAAGAGTCTATGGACCGCCTTGAGCTACCGCATTAGCATGCGAACCCATACAACAACCGTCCCTCGACCTCAACAAAACGACTCAAATAGCTATTTATTCTGTTTTAAGCGACACTTCCCAGAAAGGAGCCATTTCGATGGCACCGGCGCTGCAGGGAATTAGGCTGAGATGGACGTTTTCCCCTTACAGCATCCATATAGCAAAGCTTTATGAGTTTTATTGTTTTAGCTTCCCCCTTCCAAAAGCTCTTCCTCCGACAAAGGCATTTGTAAACCGAACGCGGCGCACAAAGACTATCAGCATGAGTTCCCACCTCCCTGCAACCACAAAGCCTGATTGCGTATCCCCAAAGGAAAGTCTTAACCTAATTTCCTTGTTATAGATGCAAAAAGTGTTTCCCCGCAACTTGCGTGCGCCGACACTTCCTAATGCTCTCTCTCTTGCTTTTTCGTGCTCTCAGAGGCAGAATCATTTAAATACTGTCCATTCTTTAAATGGACCCTGGGACGTTACCCACGATAGTAGCCGTAATTACGTGCGGACCGTGTTGATTGGTTTGAGCTGTTCATTACCTTTGCGGAGGTGCTTCATGTACTATATTAATTAAAGCCGTAATGGCCAATATGGCTTCCCGATTAGTGTTCCTACATGCCTCAGGGATCAAGCCATCAATATTGTTTGCCCGCTTGGAGAATTCAGAGCTTCAGTGATTATATTTCTCAGTGGAATGTTCCTGTGCCCACCTTTGGAACATCAACACCGCTGATAATCTCTCAACGGATACTAACGTCACCGCGCAGCCGTGCGCCGTTCATCACGAGCGCCCCGGCAGTCAATGAAACTCAGTCTACTTGCGGACTGATTGGGAGATACTTTCAAGAGGGATTTCCAATTACACAAATGTTCCTGAATCTCTCCTGATCACTGATTGAGACAATCAGAAACCCCATTTGACACCGGGAGCGCCGCTGAATGATGTTTGAGAAAGTTAACCGATCAGTGTGGTGGCGGAAGTTTTTTGCGGCGCAAAGCTTAGCTTGTTTGACTAATCTAATGGCAGTAAAATGGGTTTTGTGAGAGGATGAAATTATTTAATTTTTGCACGCATCCCTTAATTGGAGAGTTTTATTCATAAGGTGCTCTGAAAAAGGCTAGCCTGTAACAATCCACACATTTCTAGGGATTCTGACTTGAGATGCTTTTCTCCACCATAGGAAATATATTAAATCTTAAGGAAGTAATTCGCCCAAATATGAAAAAACTGTCAGAATCATTCATTGTCGAATCCAAAATATTGGATGAAAACAAAAATTATAGTACAACGGCAATATTACAAATTATAACATTAAAAAGTGTCTAAATCACTTATTTTCTAAAGAAACACTGCAAAACAGCGACACCTACAGGTAAAGTTACAGCATAAGTCCTAGTCTCTTTTGCCTCCCCCTGAGCGCATTGAGTTTTAACAGACTCCCTAAAGCGTGCGATGAGTTTGGTGGGGGGTAACTGAGAATGAATGGGGCGAAAGTCATGTGAGAGGTGGCAATGCCTATATCGGGATATGACTGGTTATTATTAGCTGAGATTGGTTCATGCAATAAATCCTGCCTCTTTTGTTCTGTGTTTGCGAATAAGTCTGAATGAACGATATAATGGTGTTAATGGGAAGACTAATAAAAAGTTAATAGGGATGCTCATTTTAACCGGTTAACCGTTAACTGACAGAAAGACTTTTGACTGATTAATACAATCAGTTAAACGGTTTAAAAGATCATTTAATTTTTTCTTCAGTAATTTATCAAAACATGTTAAAACGTTTGCTGGATGGTTAAAATAAAATAAAATTGCATTTTTGAGAGAAAAAAAAGATAAATCGCGTAGGCCTATAATGTTAAGTCGTATTTTATTATTACATTCAGAAATGGATCTGACGCCAAAGTGTTTACAAACAGCCAATATAAATATAGGCTAGGCTATTTTAGTTCCCCTCACTCCACAAAAAATCCTTTCAATTTAACAGTATACAGAGAAGAACAAGAATGAAGAATATAAGAAGCTAGGCTATAGGGGAGCGCGGGCACAACCTAGCACTTTTTGAATTTCTCAGTTTGTGTAAATCCACGTGGGGTTCAGAGTAGAATTTTTATCCACGTTAATTTCACACTTGTCTTGTACAAATGTGTCGCTTTGTTTCATAATTACGTCACCATCAGCTGGAGTGGTTGCGGCTCCGCCCACTGAGTGGCAGAAAGACTGTGGCAGCATTGGTTTCAACTTGAATGCTGCAACAGAACACACAAAACGCATCTAAAATCAGAACGAGCTTTGCGATTGATTGTACAAAGAGATTTGACAAGAAACCTGAGGTATATTTTTATAGACTGCTGAAAGCTACTGAAAAGAGAAGCAAATTAATTGCTGCAATTCAAAGAAACAAATGGTCTCCAGGCAGCGAAACACAGATTTGCAGTTATTTCATGTTAATATGTTGAATTGTGCACTGACAAAAACTATATATGTTTTTCAGCTGGACGATATGACGATATAAATAACATATAAGTGATCACCTGGGTATAGACCAGCCTATTTTGTATTTACAAAGTAAGCTCACTTTTCCCCTGCATCAAAATCAGACACATATAAGTGTTAGAAAGAATGATTTCTGGCTGCATCAATATCCATTGACCACTGGATATTTGTTAAGTTGTAAGGAACATTATATCAAGTTCAGCAACCTTTAGTTTAAACTGATTAACAGTTATTTTACTCGCGTTTTCGCATCTTCCCTATTAAATCCATTCACGCTGAAGGCTCCGTTTTGCCACTCAGTCCGACTGAGGGGGCATGTCCTGGCAAGAAAGTGACGTCAATGCATACCCTCTATTTACCTCAAAAGAAAGGAAGTGAAAAGTGACAACATGCCCCGTATGTGGGGTACATTGTAACATGTCAGGGGCACGTTGTAACATGACCATATGACAGCTTAAAATGTTATCTGATCGAATTAAAAATATATACACGACAAACTAAAGTATTTTGTCAATAAAATAAAGTGATTAACTTTTTCAGATAGAATAATGGCGTTTTTTTTAAGATGGAAAAAAAAAAAAAAAATTGAACTTTTGAGGTTCACAATGAACACATCGCAACCATGCGTGGGACGGCCCTGATCGCAAAACACAGTCACACAGTATAGTTCAAAACAATGTGAGCAAATAGATGAAACACATTCAGACATTCAAAAAAACACTCCCCTTCTCACAGAACATGAGACACATAAACGAACCAAAATGCTTTACATTTCTTGAAATAATAATTTCTCAACATTAAACATCGATTGTGAGTCTTTATTCACCTGTTTCTTGTGGTTTCTGCATACTAGCTACTTGTTGCACAGTTTTTTCTTTGTTTTGTTAACTAAGTAAAAATAGTTATCGTATAGGCCTATTCATTCGTTATATATATATAGCCTAGCTTTATTATGTTTTCTCCGTCCGCAGAAGCGCTGCAGGTGCGTGATGTGTCCATATGAATCCTCATGTTCTGTTGTTTGCTGCTTTTTGCGGATATAAAATTAATCCCTGGAAAACAAATTTTGGTATTTGTAACGGGTCACACACACTTATCCTTTCTAAAATAAGTAAATGCTAATTTAAAATAATCTTGTCGGTTAACAGTTAATAATCGGTTAACAAGCGTCAGTTGTCGGTTAGGAAAAATAACCGAAATGAACATCCCTAGTAAGTAGACAACTTGCACACTTAGATATAATTACTTTTGTTACTTGAGAAACACTTTGACTTTATTCTTGTAATTTTAACTTTATTCTCAAAACATTTCAACTTTATTCTCATAATTTCGACTTTATTCTTGAAATATTTTGACTTTATTCTCGTAATTTCGACTTTATTGTCGAAATATTTGGACTTTATTCTCATAATATTTTGACTTTATTCTCATAATTTCAACGTTATTCTCGTAATTTCGACATTATTGACGAAATATTTGGACTTTATTCTCGTAATATTTTGACTTTATTCTTGTAATCGTGACCTTATTCTCAAAATATTACGACTTTAACCTCAATCTTAGAATGCTGTCGTACACCAAGGGTGCATTTCTTTGATTAAAAAAATAGTCAAATTGTGAAATATTATTAACTTAAAATAACAGTTTTCTATATTAATATAACTTAAAATGTAATTTAACCCTGTTATGTCAAAGCTGAATTTTCAGCACCATCACTCCAGTCTCCACTATAACAAGATCCTTCAGAAATCAATCTAATATGCTGATTTGAAAACAAATATAATATGCTGATTTGAAACAAATCTTCTCTAACATTATGAATACATTTACTGTCACGTTTGATCGATTTAATGCATCCTTGCTGAATAAAAGTATAATATTTGAAATCTTACTGACCCCAAACTTTTGAGCTTGTAAAAACACATACTTTCACACAGACACAAAACAACATTTAAAACAGAAAACACTGATTATTGAAAATTATGTTTGGCTGTGATTGGTTCACACGATAAATCCCATCTCTTGTGTTCGTGCATGTTCCGTGTTGGTGAATCAGTCTGAATGAACAATACAATGGCGTTAATGTAATGTAATGTTAAAGTAATTAAACAACTCACACACTTAAATATAACCACTTTGTTACATCAAAAAAAAAAAAAAAACTTAAAATGGTATGAAAACATGATATGTGTGAGTTTTTAGTGAGTAATCAGCTTGGTGAAATTTAAAGTAAATCTCAGTGTCTGTGACCAATATTTATTGAGCTTTGATGACTGATGATCTGAAAAATTCAAAAATAGTTACAAGTTAACTATAGAATACCTAAACATAAGTTCGCAAATAAAATATATTGTTAATAATTGATGATAACTGTTGCTGCCTCAAGTTATTTGGAATAAATGTAAAATTCTTAAAAGCACTAACTTGATAAGATTCATACTTGGCTTTAATAAATAGAATATTAATTACATTGTTAATGTAAAAATATAAAGTAGAATATGTTTTTTTTTTCTTTTTCTGATAGTGTAAGTAATGTTTATTAACCAAGAAAGAGAGAGAGATTATGTGTAATTTAATAATTACTTAATGTTGTAATAAAAAAAATTGAGCTGTCAAACAATTAAACATGATAAATTGCATCCAAAATAAACGTTTTTTTTGTTTACATAATATGTGTGTACTTTATATATTATATATAAATAAATACACACACATGCATGTATATATGTAAGAAAAATGTTTAGATATTAATAATATTTATATATAATATCAATTTTATGAATATAAGTATATACATGAAAATAAATGTAAATAATTTTAAAATATATACTTTATGTGTGTGTATTTATATATACATAAAAAATATACACAGTATACACACATATATTATGTAAACAAAAAATTATTTTGGATGTGATAAATCGTGATGAATCGTTTGACAGCACTAAAAAACATTTATAATGTTACAAATTATTTCTATTTCAAATGGATGCTGTTTTTTGAACTAGTTATTTATCTAAAAATCTTGAAATGTATCATGCTTTACATGAAAATGCATTTTCAACAGTGATTATAATAAAAAACGTTACTTGAGCACTAAATATTAGAATGATTTCTGAAGGATCATGCGACACTGAAGACAAGTAGTAACTGCTGAAAAATGGAAAATGTACTGGTAATTTTCTGCCAGGACATTATCCAATCATTTTAGGGACACTTCCATTAACCCTAAAAAAAAAAAAAGAATATTTCTTCACACACACACACACACACACATATATATTCAGATATATAAATATACATATATTTATAAGTATCACGCTCTAGCTTGGACCAACATCCCAATGAACTCATGCATAAAAACCCATATACACACAAATATTCTGCATTAATAGACCATCGCGCTACAGTGGATGTATTGTGCCACAGGGCTCCCTCTTCGTGATCTTAACGTGTAGTGAAGGCACTCAGTTTAATGAGAGGCTGGCCCTCCAAATACAGCCATGCTTAATTACATTCAGAGTGAAGTTTAATGATTCTGATTACTCTGATTATGAACTGATAAAATGCAATGAAAATACAGCACAAAGAACGGGGGGATGCCTAACAAATAAACAGCCACACAAACACACACACGCATCTCTCTGTCAGTATGTTTTAGTTGCTTGGTGATGAGAGAATGATGAGAACAGGGAAAATAAAGCTTGACTCTGCAAGAGAACAACAGTATTGATCTTGTATGTCAGTGTTAGGCTGCATTTCCTTTGTTATTGTAGCTATTCCTCAAAAGAATCTCCTAAAAAAAAGTTACAAGCATCTGAGGGCAAAACACATTAAACGAATAGTCTGTCATGATCCGTATGAGTTTCCTTCTTTCGCAGAACACAAATGGGGAAATGTTGAACAACGCAGTGCCCACAGTGTTCAACATAATGAAAGTGAAACAACAAAAAAAGCACCATAAAAGTAACGCATATTCCAAATCCAATGAAGCCGTATGACAGCCTTGTGTTTTCTTTTTGTGTTCGTGTTTAAATCAGTCCATCTTCTATCCTCATTATTATGCTTTCTAATCTTTTGTCAGGACAGAAAGGCGACTAAAGCGAATGACCCATGTGTCTCAACGTGGTAGCGAGGTAAGTGTGATCGTCTGAGCATTACAAATGGAACAATTTTCTCATTGCTTTAAAACACTAGGCCACAGGCTGGTCGTTTGGGATCAATAAAAGCAATCTTTTAGATCCTGCAACATCTAAATTTAAATGTTTACTGGGGCATTCAAACTAGGCTAAAGATCTGCCACCAAGAGCTATGTCTATGTCAGTGCTTCATTACCACATGAAACGAATATTCTCCAATAACGTTAAAACATATGAAAATATAATAAAAAAAAAAACATGCATCTTTACATCAGTTTAGGTTGTAAACCTAAGTGGAGATCAAAATAGAGAACAACCTACAGTGTCCTGAATTTCAAGGTCATTGCTTAGTCCTATTTGAACGTATCCTAACAGGAATAACAGTTTTTTTAACCACATTTCATAAATTAATTGTATTCTTAAGCACAGTATAAAAAACTTAAATGAGATACCTGAAAAAGAACTCTGATCAAAATTGGAGAACACTTACAGATACCTCCAATTTTTTTTTTTTTTGGTGTTAATCTGGAACCTGGTGCTAATTTCCTTAATTATATGGCAAACCCTATATATAATTTCCACTGAGATTGCAAGATGTGCTGCTCTAAGGTGACTGAAACTCTGTGACAGAAGGTTATCCAGATGAAGGCCACAGGGATGACCCTTTCAGACACTGCAAGAGAGGTTGGTTGTTCTATATTTGTGATTTCTTGAACACTGCAAGTTTACAATGACACTAATTCATTTAAGTCCCCCAAAAAGGCTGGTTGTCCACGTAAGAAGACAGGATAATGCAGAGACTCTCAACGTGAAATCGGTTCAAAACTGCAGCTCGAATTACATGCCAGTTCAGTGCTGTTTTTGTGGAAAAATACTCTGGTTATTTTGTTAAACATGTGGTACACCCACAGCTAATATTCCTTTAAAGAAAAAGTATTTACAGATTGTTCTCTGATTTTAATCTACACTGTATATACAGTTGAAGTCAAAAATTTACATACACCTTGCAGAATCTGCAAAATGTTAATTATTTTACCAGAATAAGAGGGATCATACAAAATGCATTTTATTTTTTATTTAGTACTAACCTGAATAAGATATTTCACATAAAAGATTATATACACTTGATTCTTAGTAGTGTGTTGTTACCTGAATGATCCACAGGTGTTTTTTTTTTGTTTATTTAGTGATGGTTGTTCATGAGTCCCTTGTTTGTCCTGAACAGTTAAACTGCCCACTTTTCTTCAAAAAAACTCCTTCAGGTCCCACAAATTATTTGGTTTTTCAGCATTTTTGTGTATTTGAACCCTTTCCAACAATCACTGTATGATTTTGAGATCCATCTTTTCACACTGAGGACAACTAAGGGACTCATATGCAACTATTACTGAAGGTTCAAACACTCACCGATGCTTCAGAAGGAAACACAACGCATTAAGAGCCAGGGGGTTGAAAATTTTTTAATTCGAAGATCAGGGTAAATGTAACTTATTTTGTTTTCTGGGAAACATGTAAGTATCTTCTGTAGCTTCTGAAGGGCAGTACTAAATAAAAGAAAATACGGGGATAACATGACATTAATCATATCATATAATAAAATATCATTTGTTGTTACTGCTGTAAATCTATATTAAATTATTATGGGATCTCCTTCAGTGCTTTCAGAATCTTTACATTTTAAAATGATTTTGTTTCTGTATTTTAAAATATGTTTTATATTAACATATTTTAATGACAGTATATTTACTGAACAAATAAAAAACTTAATTTATCAAAATAAGCAGAAAATAGTACAAACTTTGCTAAAGTGATTGTTTTGAACAAGTATCAACTTAAACATTAAAAAAAAAAAAAAAAACAGTATTTTAGTTAAAGTATTTGTATCAATACTGTGTGCCTTTTACCCTATACATTTATGAGATTTTTTAACAAAATAAACAACTTGTATGATTTATTTTCACACAAAATATGTTGCTCCATAAATGTTCAATACAAACGTATGTATTTTTCTGCAATCATATTCTTCGGGCACAGTGAAAAGCACATTTTTTTCTTAGGGGGTGCCTTTAGCCCCGTTGTATCCTACACATCTTCATATGTTCGGGTTAGTATTAAATAAAAAAATAACATGCATTTTGTATAATCCTTTTTATTTTGGTAACATAATTAGCATTTTGCAGATTCTGCAAGGTGTATGTAAACTTTTGACTGTATATATAATAAAGTTTATATATAAATATTTATATCTGATTTGATAATATAATTTTAGATCTATTTTTATTTTAGATTTTATACATATCTTATAAGCATGCATTATTAGAATAAGCCAAACCCTCATAAAAAAAAGAACTCATGATTGAATTATGAAGCTATACTCACAGCTGTCTTCCTCTTCTGAAATGAGCTTCACAACATAACAGGCATAGATGAACCCAGCAAGCTGTGAAGAGAACAAAAAACATTGATTAGAATAATCAACTGTACTAATCAACTTGCTTTTATTAAGGTTAAGTGTAGTGCACCTAACAGAACTGAAAAAATAACGTTTCCTGAACAGGTTTCACAATCATTCCTAGCAACCTTTTGCAATGCTTTCAGTTGAACCAGTAGTTGATGTTAGATCATAAAACTAAAAATAACATTGGCTGAACACTGTGGGGTGTTATGACTATTTTCAAGTGTAAGTTGTTCCTAGTGAAAAAGAGTCAAATTTGTTGACCTTAAAATAAACTTTTATAACATTTAAAACTAGGGTTGGGTATCGTTTGGGGTTTTATCGATACCGGTGCCAAATCGATACTTTTAAAACGGTACCGGTGCCAAAACGGTGCCTGAACCGATACTTTTAAAAAAGCCACAAAGTGGTGGATGACACAAGAATATATTTTTATTGGACAAAAAAGTTCTTTAAATTGAACAATGTATTAAAAGTAAAAAAAAAAAAAGAAGTAGTACTATACATTATTAAGTCAATGCAAAACGCAACAACAATAAAACTTAAGCCACCTAACCCAACTACAATAATTTAACAGCTTAAAATTTCAGCAGTTTTTTTGCAGAAATATGACTATATGTGATGAGATCTGCGAAAACCCATCGGATGTCGCGGTGGGATGTTTTCAGGAAATTCGTTTTTCATTAAATTATTATTCTATAACATCTTGTCTATCATCTCTGAAAATATCTGTTCGAAATTCACTTGTTTAGTGCAGAAAAATAGACATTTATTGCAGCAAGCAGAAATTACTGTCTTTCTCCTATGTTAAGAACGCGCTGCGGAGGTGCTTTCCCCCTTAACACCACAAAAACAGTTAACCTATCAAAATAAACCACGTAACATATTTAGTAAAGGCGTATCAGTTCACATTCTCCACCAGTCCTGTGTAAAGTACGGCAAGCAAAATTATTTATTTATTTATGTATTTATTTATTTCTTTTAATATCGTGAGATGGCGGAGCACAACAACGCCGTCTAAAGTACTGCAGCTGCTCACTTAACCGAACTTACTCGTCTCAATCTGCTCAGTTTTGGTGATGTCAGTGCCCTAAATGATGTTACGGGCTATTTCACATCCAGAGATGAAGGATCGGATGATGAAGTTACTAAAGAGGAGTCGTCCGATGACAGTCTGTTTTATGCACAGTGCGCGAACAGTTGCGCTGCGCTCGCTTTTACTACAAGGTAGGCTGCATTATTTACTAAACATAAAATGGGTGATCAACGGAAAACAAACGTTAGTCTGTTTGTCTAATGATGCAGTAGCGCTCCTAACTTGACAGACAGCTCTCGTTAAACCCGTAAAGTGAAAGTGAAAGCCGTCTCACTTTAAAGCCGTTTTTCTCAAAATCCCATTCCTGAAAATCATCGCTATCAGCCAACCTAAGATAGCCGTAACGTAGGTTATGTAAAAATAAAAGTTTTGGAAAGGGGCCTGAACTCAGCTTTCATATGGTGTCAAAACCTAAAAAAGGTAAAATTTCACCATGTGTTGGGTTTTCCTAGATCGCATCACATATTTGCCGTCTCTGGCAAAATACGACACCTCTCCAGCTGATGTCTGCAAACTGTCAAACACGGTGCATCCCTCTGCTTTCAAGTTTATTCCACATACCATCAAAAGTTTCATTAGGTTTGACGCATTTTCCCCTTCACACGCAACTGCTGTAAAACATTTGCTGCACGTCGCAGTGTCTGAATCATTTCTTTTGAAATATAGCCACACTTTAGAATGTTTAGTTTTTGGCATTTTAAGTGAGACACGTTTAATGTAGCTAGCTAAGCTAACGGCAAACCACCTGCTGCAGTCAGAGCAAGTGTAACGATAGTTGCGGCGCTTCTCGGATGGTCTCATTTCCAGACGATTTGTGCTTTTAATTCGAAATGTGAAAATGGATAGTAACTACAAAGATGTCTTGGATTTCTATCATCAAAGCTTTCTGACGTTCACGTGAGTTTTCTCATTCAGTAAATAAATTTTCTGATCATTCTGACACCCCATGAATGCAGTATTTAAATTTAACTAGCGATCATGCATGTTGATGAATCAATGCTTCTACATCCATGTCATAGCACCAGAAGACAAATATTTCAATCGACAGTTCAGGCATTTAAGTGGCACCAAAATGAGGCACCGAAATTCGCGTTCTGATTCGGTCCGGTACATACCGGTCACATGGGTACCGGTGCCGTATTGGCACCGGGTTTCGGTACCCAACCCTATTTAAAACACATTTAAAATGTAGTTTTCCCTATCAGGAAAGAAATTTGGGGCATCCTTGTTCAATAACGTTCTTTAGAATGACAAAGTCCCTCCCAAATAATGATTTTGCTTTGACAAAATCCCAACTTCCTCTATCAACAGAAAATACACCAACAAAGGAAATTAAACAGTTTGTCAAACAATTTCATGTGGTCATTATATCAGAATAAGCAAACAAACCATCACTGAAAACCATTAGTGGTTCATTCGGGTAATTAGAGATGAAAAAAAGCATACTTTTTACCAGTAGAGAAAACATGTTCATATGTTTTGCTCAAATGAGAGAGAATCTGTAATAAAACAGAAAAGAGGAGAGAATGAAGAGATCAAAGATAGAGGGAGGTAGGCTTATTTTCATTGAGGAAACAGGTGCTGTAGCGGCGAGAGCTTTACATCAAACTGAGACACCGCCACAGGAAATGGGTCTTTAGAGCAATGAGGACAGAGTGAAGCAGAAATGTTGGAGCCTCATCCTCTCTGCCGCTCCAAAACACAGCACTTCTGAATCATAGGAGCACACGGATGCACAAAGCTCCTATTTTCCTGGCTCTGAATCACTCATCAGCATCCGTGTTTAAAGTAAAAAGACGGTCGGTGGCGGGCTTGGGACTTCAACAGTGATTAAGAAGGATGAATGTGAAACGATGATGAAAAGATCGCACCAGAATATTGAGTACTGTAAACACATTTAATGGACAAACAAAAGACGTGGATCTCTTGCAGCAGACTCTTTAAAATGCTCAGGGAGCACAGCTGGGCTTTTTATAAACCCTCTTCATCAGAGAGTCGTGTTGTTGTGTGTTACACCGGTGATTTTATAGAACCGGACTGATTGGACGTCTCTGATTGAATCAAGACAAATGATAGAGTGGGACAGCTTGAACTCCCGTCGTCTGGACTGCCAAAATAAGGTCTACAGGACCAGTGCTGGGGAAAACACAACACAAATAAAACCTGGTTTACGTAATCAGATCTGTTTTTTTTAAGGTTATTTAAGGTTAAAGGTTATTTATAGTGGATATTTATAGTGAATAATGACTTAAAACATATTAATTTGCATAATATATATAATCACAGTATTTTAATACAATATAAATTAATAATCTAAATAGCTATAGATTTGTGTTGATTAACATTTATTTGATTTTTTGGTAACATTATACATTTTTACTGCCACTTTTGAATAAATGTGATAAATAAAAATAAATACAAAATAATTATTAAAAAAAATAATAAAAAAAATAAATAATATATATATATATATATATAAGGTTATTTATAGTGGATATTTATACTGAATAATGATTTCAAATATATTAATTCACATTAAATCAAACTATTTTTATACAATATAAATTACATTTTGATTTGATCTCTCTCTCTTTATATATATAGACAGACAGATAGATAGATAGTAACATTATATATTTTTACTGCCACTTTTGATAAATGTGATAACAAGTAAATTAAAAATATTTATTTTTGGGGGGAAAAAAAAGCTAAAAAAAAGTTGCTGACCGCTACATAATGATATATTTATTTATAGTGGATATTTATAGTGAATAATGACTTAAAATATATTAATACATAATATATATCACAATACCATAACACGTTATTTTTAAAACATTCCCTGACACTGTGCCACAGTTGTGCCGGGAGCAAATGCACTTTGACGTACTGCTAAAACGGCCACCCAGACTTAAGATTATAATTAAAAGGGCTAAGCGCCATTTGCTCTTCTATGTGATACAAACTTGTGTCCCCTCAGGGAATGCTCCAGAATGCGGCTGTGTTTACAAGCTTGTTTATGTATCGCCATTTCTTATCATTTGAGCAGTTCATTTAACTAAACGTACAGAACAAACAGTCCAGGACTGCATTCCCAGCCCAATCCCTTCGGATAATCACATACGGCAGTAAATGGGAAGAAAAGCAGATTTAGGATTCCGAGAATACCTCAAGGTCTTGCTCTCATTTACACAGAATAACGTACTACTCCCTCCTCCTTCCCAGTGGCGGTGGAGACCATGAGGCCGCGCTCGCACACATACAATCCGCATCCACACAGGGTCATTTACATAATACCGCACACAGCTATGTAAAGGACGAGGGCCCAATGCGGTGTCACCTCGACTCAGCACATTGGGCCAGACAGTATTGTTCCTTGGTTACAGCAACCAGTGTGATGAGGAGACAATGGAGGCGGCCAACAGCTAGCATCTGTGTGTTTGTGTGGGGAAAGGGGCGGATTAGGGTTCGACACTAACAATACAGGCTGCTCTTTTGATTACCTGATGCTATCATCTGCCCATTGTGTTTGCAAAATATGTAAACCAAATTATCAGGATGTAAATACAGTCTGCGCTAGCTGTGAGACAAAGACAAGTGGGAAAAAAAACACTTGAAATAGAATGGTGGCAAACTGTTTGCTCCAAACAACAAATATTTATATTTATCTGGCCAAAATATATTTAAAATTTATGCTAAATACAGGCACAGTAAACAGCACAGCTAAAGGAAATATATTTAAAACATTGTTTAGTTTTAAAGGGGTCATCAGATTTAAAGTAAAACTCACTTGTACATGTTGTTTGAACATAACTGTGTTGGCAATGTGTGTACACAACCACCCTATAATGATAGGGTGGTTTTTATTTAGTCCCTAAAAATAATATCCTCCTTTTCAAATAAGGCCATTCTCAGGTTCTAGTCTGTGTGACGTCACTTTTACAATAGTTGATTGATACAGCCGTCTTACCTTAGACCCGCCCTGAGTGAGCTGTAACAGTCTGACCGTCATTGTTTCGATGCTGGAGCAGGGACGTAGACAAGAATGGCTCCTAAGCGACTGAAGTGTTTTGTTGTTGGATGTAATAATGAACACAGTATTTGTCATTTACTCCTAAAATCTGAGCCGCTGAAGACACAGTGGATTACGTTTGTTTGTGAAGAGAATGCGCCTCCTGATCTACCTAAATGCGTCTATGTTCATGCGAAACATTCGTGATCCGGCTTCACCCACAGCAGAAGTTATTATTAGGGTTTTTTTTATGAATCTTTGCAATCACCTTTCCTAATAACGTGCTAGTTTGTGAGTTTCATGGCTAAATGCGGCTAAAGTAAACAGTCTCTCAGAGCACGGTTCGTCAGAGTTGTATAGAGTTGATTTTGACAAGTTAAAAAGGGTGTTGTTTTACACTACCATTGAGAAATTTTAACCAAAGTATATTATAGACTTTTCATTAAGACCCTAAAGAATCATATCAACTTGTGAAAACTGGGCCTCCGATGACCCCTTTAATGTAAAATGGCAAAACCTATTGCAAAATGTACTTCAAAAGGCATAAAAATACATAATTAGTTTAGTTTAGGTAAATACATATATTATGGACAAAACAAATGTAGTTAGATTGATAATATATATTTATAAATAAAAAAAAAGACAAAAAATATATGAGATTACACAAGAAACTGAAAAATATGGTTACGCAAATGTATAAATATACATTTAGACAAATATTTAAAAAAATATTTTTTAAATATATATCTAAAATCTACAATAGCTATATGTATGCTGGCTATATATAGGAACTGCAAAGCAGTTACAGTATGACATATGTTTATACTGTATAGTACTATGTTTATAGAAATATGAAAATATCTGAAAATCTAAATATCTATACAATTTTATTATTACAATTATATATATACACACACACAATATTATATGAAATTAGACACACACATGTGAAATTGGTTTGACATGCTACTAAAAGCACAGTCAGAATTGCAAGATAAAAATGTGCAATTCTGGCTTTTTTTCTCAGAATTGCATTATATAAACTTGTAAATGCATTTTCTAAAGTCAAAATTGCAATATATAAACAAGCAATTTGGAGAAAAAAAGGTCAGGATTGAGTTTATCTCACAATTTTGACTTTATTTCTCTGAATTGTGAGTTTATGTCTTAATTGCAAGTTTGTGTCTCATAATTCTGATTTTGCAATTGTGAGTTTATATCTTAGAATTCTGAGAAAAAAAAAACAATTGTGATATAAACTCACAATTCTAAGAAGAAAGGTCAGAACTGAGTTTTTATCTCGCAATTCTGACTTTATTTCTCAGAATTGTGACTATTTCTTAGAAGTGCAACCATATTTCTCAGAATTGTGCGTTCATGTCTTAATTGCAAGTTTATGTCTCATAATTCTGACTTTATAACTTGCTATTGTGAGTTTACATCTTACAATTCGGAGAAAAAAAAAAGTCAGAATTGCGCAATTCGGAGAAAAAAATGGTGAAATATAAAATTGTGAAATATAAACTCACAATTCTGAGAAGAAAGGAATTGTGGAATTTATTTCTCAGAATTGTGAGTTCATGTCTCAATTGCGAGTTTATGTCTTCTGGCTTTATAACTTACAATCCTGAGAAAAAAATTAGAATTGTGAGATAAAAAGTTGCAATTACCTTTGGGCTTGTAAATGGAATTTAAAGGGAAGGTCATTTAAAGCTCACTACATTCTACACAGTGAGCTCTGCTGTCAATATCTAGATATTCCACGTACAGAAAATTTACATTGTTCAGAACTGAGTAATAATGCGAAATGAGAATAAGAGTTGCCTGACAGTGTGCTCCTCTGAGCAGCTCAATCTGCTACACGCTCGCTCACTCACTCACAGCCACAGACATGTTGTTGTATTGTGTTCCTTCTTCCTCTGCCATGTCATTCCCAATAGACACAACTAAATTTAGATTCTATACATGTGAATAATACATGCAGGGTTTCTAAGGAGGTGCTAAATAATTGAGGATGCGTCTGGGAGCAAGGATTGATCTGGATGCAAGTATCTTAAAGTTGAACCTCACGTACAAGCTCGCTCATTCTTCATCGCCTGCAGTTTCGATTAATGAGTTTTAATGTTTAATATGTTTATCTTCAAAGCATGAAGCAATTTCACAATGAAAAAAAGCTGGTTTAGCACATTCAAATGTTATTGAAGTTACATCTGCTACAAAGACACAGAAACAGCTACTTGTGTTACATGACACAGAATAGCAAACATGTGCTTGTGTGTACTGATTTACATCCACAACAATCAGAATAAAGAATAAACTCTCATGTAAGTGCCTATGAAGAAATGATGATTCAACAAAACTAAACATAGAAAAACAAACATGTATAGCATTATTTGAAACAGAATTGAATTCTGACTTTGGAAATGACTTGACAGACACTTTCTACAGCCTTGTACAACCACTTAAGCTTGAAATATCACAGTCACATTGAAGTAGTTCCCCTTGAGAGATATCTACCATATTAAAAAAAGCACAGTTCTGCTATTTCATGAAAAGGTTATTTCTATTAATTTTATTTTTCACAACCCTTTTTCGTTGCTCTCTCTGACCCTGATAATAAAAAGGTTTGTATTTTACTGCTGTGGCTTTAACAAAGCTATCCAAAATTTCAAATTATACAATATACACTACTGTTTAAACGTTTGGAGCCAGGAAGTTTATTTATTTTTAATTAAATTAATCCTTTTATTTTGCAAGGATGCATTAAATTGATCAAAAAGACAGTAAAAACTTAGTTAGACATTGTTAGTGAGACTGAAAACTTTGGAAGCCTGTTTCCACCTCTGAATAAAGTAGGGCCCTATGAAATCCGTTTTTTTCCCCCCAAATTCCATTTTTTTCCATTTGAATTTTTTCTGGATTCCGTATTTTTCCGTTTAAATTTTTAAACTCCTTTTTAATAGTTAAATAAAATTAAATTTTATTAATCAAAGAGCATGTCTAAATAAATTAAAATCATGAAACTTAAATTTCACATCAATTTAATAAAGGTTTACCAAAAATAACTTTGTTTAGGGCCCTATGAAATGTTTTATTTTCTCTCACCATATGTTTTATTGTTATCAAATTCTGTATTTTAGCATATCTAATTATTTGAATGCATACTTAATTTATTCAAATTTATTCTTAAAATAGCCTTATGAAAGGTTTTTTTTTTACCCTCAGAAATTCTGTGTTGTGTATTTAAAATGTTCTGGTTATTAAATGAAGGCATAAAACAAGAACAAATTTAATTTATCTTTTAATTATTGAAAATTAAGCAAAATTTTTTTTGGCAAAAAAAGGGGAATTTACTATTAAAATTAAAACATGGAAGAAATGTTGTGTAATCATACCCTAAAAAAAATGTTTGTTTCATTTTAGTAGTAGTAGTAATAGTAGTAATATATTTCTGTCACAATGTCTTCAAGTTAAACCAGACTTTTATTTTGGGTTGCCGTCTACCTTTACATTTTCTGTCTACCTTTTCTGTGTGTATATGATATTTTCCTGAGAATTATGACTCACAATTGTGAATTTATATCATGCACTTCTGAGAAAAAAGTCAGAATTGCACGATATAAACGTTTTTTTATTATTATATCAGGCAATTCTGAGTTTGTCACGTAATTCTGAAAAAAAGTCAAAATTGTGAGATATAAACTTGCAATCGGGAGACAAAAAAATCTGAATTGTGAGATTTAAACACTTCTGAGGAAAAATAGAGAGCGTTGCAAGATTGTTTCACGCAATTTCGCAATTTAAACTTTTTTTCTCCAGAGAATTATAACTCGCAATTTATATCACGCAATTCTGAGAAAAAGTCAAAATTGTGAGTTTATGTCACACAATTCTTTAAAAAATTGTGACTTTATAATACTAATACGTATTTGTGAGTTTATATCATGCAATTCTGAGAAAAAAAGTCAGATTTGTGAGTTTATAATTCCAGAAAAAATTACGAGATAAAATTACCTGTTTTTATTTATTTTTTTTTTTTTTTCAGTGGTGGAAGTGGGTTTCCATACAAAACTAAGTAATGGCTGACAAACATTTAGCTTTGCCTTCACAGGAGTAAATCACATATTAAAATAAAAAAACAATTCTTTAAACTGTAATAATATTTCAAAATATTACTGTTTTTACTGTATTTCTGGTCATATATAATTAGAGCCTTGGTGAGAAAAAGAACCTTCTTTCAAAAAGTTATCGACAGCGAAAAATCTTATTTCATCTTCTAAAACTTTTGGTTGACTGGTGTTTTCATCTGTTTCTTCACTTTCACTAAGATCAGTTTCTTAGATAACCTACTTTCTTCCACTTTTCTGGGCAGAATCACCTGGCTTAATCAATTTGGTGTGTTGACACAGCATCAGTCAACCCATTTCTGTGCCAATGTGGATGCCTGCTTCAAACTGCGCTCTCGCACTTGGCGGCTTGGACTAATTCACATGTCCTTGACTTCCTCCTCGGGCGCTGGGCCTCTCTCCAGGTGGGCTGCTCACTCCTGGCTTTTATAGACTGCGCTAGTGAGCTACTTAACATGCCAACAACCACCCATGTCCTGACGCACCAAACGTCTTCTGCAATCTTCCAAGTGCAAACACTTATTCGGGGGCAGACGGCGTTGTGTTTTTTTAACACAGCACTCTCAGCACAAATCAAGGGTGAATGGTTTATGCACTCTTTATGAAATGATTTAAATAGACAACCATTTAGAGCGGCCGTGTTCTTGTAAAACGTGGACAGCTGACACAAAGAAATGCTGATTATATTCGCGTCGGGTCGTTTACGGGGTGAGAGGAGAAGTGATGTGTTTTTTATGAGTCATCGTGGTAAAGTCAAACTGTTTTTTCAGTAAAACAGTCCTGTTTTCAAATGGATTGAGTGTTGCTTGGCTCAAAGCAGAGAGAACATCACAAACATGGCTAATGCCTTTGATTAGCTCTAGCTCAAGGACACAGATGCTAAAAATACGAATACAATCCAACTTTTTAGGAGCTAGTCTGCATAAACTGACAAAATAGAAGACTGCTAGAATGAAATACAATGACTAGTTAACTGATAATGCAGTCAACTAACAAATAATACTTTCTGATGCTCAAACTTAGAGTTAAGGGTTTGTTTAAATCCCCAAACATAACTATCCAAACTACTGGTTTAGCTTGCATGGTTATCGGCAAAAATTCATATGAAAAAAATTTCCGGGTTGCGTATGTTGCTAGAGCAGCTAAGAGGATCCACTGTCACTACACACTGCGAGAGCGGCATCACTGACGCCTCGTGTTGTTTGTTTTGACATGCCAAGTTTGAGTTGCATTAGTTTATGTTCAGTTGGTCACTTTTATGCATTTATTAGGCAGCGAAGTCACAGATTTAAAGCTAGTGATGTGAGAAAGCAAACTGACATGGTATGTTCATGCAACCGACAGAAACATATAAACAAATCAGAAATGGCAAACTTTGAACTCATCTACACCAGTTTGTTTATACTTAAAGTGAAGTTCTGCCTGTTTGGAGATTAAACTGTTTTGGACCACCACTTGAATTGAATGCCACACGTCTCAAAGTACCGGTACTTTTGACATTTTAAAAACGTAACGATACCAGCTTTACCACAGTTCAGGTAGTACTGAGTACTGACCTACTGACAGGCGACTGCTTTCAAATGCTCCCATATTTGTGTGAGTGTCTGAGAAGAGCATCAAAAGTTCTGTTTACTACATATTTTTGCAGCGCTGAGCATTGTACCCAATCACAGATGTGTTTGAGTGTGTGAACGCAATGACCAATCAAAGGTGTATAAGTCAGAATCTTGAGTTCTGTACTCTAATCAAAGTACACACTGCAAAGTTTCAGAAGTAATGAACGTATTAACATGCGGGACTGAACCTGAAATTGTGATATTTGACTATGTGATAGCCATAACAGCAGACAGGACAAAACCACTCTGATGTGTCAGAATAAATGTGTGCATTAAAGTGGAAGTTCATGCAGAAATGAAAATTCTGTCTTTCCCTCATGTCGTTCCAAACCTGTAAGATCATCGTTCATCTTTGGAACAAATTAGGATATTTTTGATAAAACCCAAGAGCTTTCTGACCCTGCATAGACAGCAATGCAGCTGACACATTCAGTAGTTCAACCTTCATTTTATGAAACTACAAGAATACTTTTTGTGTGCAAAGAAAACAAAAAATAACTTTATTCAACAATTTCTTCGGAGCGAGGAGCGTCTATTTTAAAAGCCGGAGCGCCATGGTTTTACATTACAATTCATGCCAACAGCCAATAATATAATTGCATATTTAGCAAGAACTCACATGTTAAACATAGACCGCCCTCTATATATCGACGGATCACTGAGATCAGAAAGAATGTGAAGATTACAATGACAGCATGAGCGGGAGGTTTAGGAGGATAGTTTTTGAGGAATTCGTTTGCTCCTTCTAGATACTGAATATTTTCGGATGAAAGCATGATTTAAACACTTATTTACACACGCAGTTGCTATCTCAATAATGGATTAATTCAAATGTAATTTTACAGCGCTGCTTCATCTGTATCTGATTTCGAATGAGCAGAAATCTGTAGGCAATGCACTGGTCCGTAGATAAAATAACTGACAAAAATGAACTATTATTTTCATCCTTTACAAACAAAATTTGCACTGAAAAAAGCAGATGATACTTTATAATGCTGACAACCACGTAATAAGCTTGATAGAAATGTGGTAGGAAAATAGTTTGCACACTAGTGGTCCAATAAGCCACAAAACTTCTCTCCTAGTATTTTATTTTGTTTTATTTTATTGTAGTATATGTTGTGTGATATTTCAAAACATACTGAAATACTTTAGCCGTAAAATTTCCTCGGAGCTAAGGCGGAGCGGTGTTCCTGATCAGCTGAGTGAGGAGTGGGAAATGGTGCACTCGGAGTGATTATTGAATGCTTGGAGCGCGGAGGAAAATTGTTGCCGCTCCACTCCGCTCACATACTCTGGTGTGATAGAGGTCTTCTCGGGTCATAAAATCTGTACCCGACCTGAACTGACCCGAATCACTTCTTACCCGAACCCGACCTGTGTCTGAGGAACTCGTAGAAGTTTTGGACCCAAACCCACTCGGGTTATGGGTTGGACCTCGGATCCTAGTGAAGACTGGGCCTTGAACGTGGTAGCTGAGTTGCTGTCTATGCAGGTTCAGAAAGCTCTCGGATTTCATCAAAAATATCTTAATTTGTGTTCAGAATATGAACGAAGGTCCTACGGGTTACATAAGGTTGAGTAATTAATGACAGAATTTTCATTTTAGGGTAAACTATCCCTACATAATACACTATGAACTAGTATTCATTTACACAATGCAAATAATCCACCACCGTGTAATTTGAAAATGCACCACTTAACAGAACAGACTATTTTATCACAGTTGAATGTTCCAGTGTTTAATTGGGTCATTTGCTGTGGGCTACAGCAGTACCAGACATGCCATCTTTGACCTTCTTACTGTGCCACCACCAGTCTTAGTACAAAACGTGCCGAAGGAACAAAAGAATTAAACATTCAAAGCCTCATTTACAATTCAGATAATCTAAAATAAATGTCAGACTATTTCCAATCACAGGCACAAACACTGATCATTACAAATGATTCAGTCCTTGTGCTTTCCGAAAGTCACTTTTTGACCTATATGGACAACCTCCTCGCTGCCTTTAGTCCTCGGAAGAAACCAATTTCAGCGCTGACCTCCTTGGGCCTCGTCCACCTGGCTGTTAATCTGAATTAGACGCAGTACATTAGTGCGGCTAAGGCCGTGATATAGCTTGGAGCTAGCACAGAGAAGTCTTGTTAGCAATGCTAAATGAACCTTTTAAGCTTTTTAATCACGCCTAAGAACTTCACTGCCTCGGTTCTTGGCTCCTAAAGTATGGTTTTGTAAGAAAAGGCATGGAAAGAGGGATCTGAGGTTTAAATCTGTGCTATAAATCAAAGGATGCTAGTATAGCTTAACCACAACAAAAGAATGCTTTTCAAAAAAGGATGAATGTTATACATAATGTGGAGTTGCCTGAAAAAATGTTATAGAGACACATGAGATCACCATAGTCAGTTTCTTAGGAAATATTTACTTTGACATACTATGGCTGGGCTATATATCGTTAACGATAATTATCGTGCAATTTCAATTTCCTCGGTAAATGATAACAAGAGTTCGATAACTGTTCGATATAATGTTTATGTGGCAAAAACGGAACAAAAAAGCACTAGTCATTTAAGGCACAGCACTCAGACCATTTATGCGTTCAGATAAAAGTATAAATGGTATAATTAAATATTACCATGAAAATAAAAAAATGAGGTTGCTACAATTTTTACAGATATTACTGATTTTGATAATGAACATAAATCTACATCCTAACTCAAGCTACTGTCAAATGTGTATTTCTGAGACAAAAAATGTTATATTATAATTTATATTATGAGGCAACACAAACCTGTTTCTCAATTTGAAACAATATTACTCATTAAAATTGCAGAACTAAGAAACTGATTCTGTTAAGATATATATATATATTTTTTTTAAGGAAAAATGACTAGAAAAAGTGTATTCAAAAAACATGTGTTTGTCATAAAGCATAGTTTAAAGCCACAATTAACCATCTGGTTTTTACAACTTTCACACTGTAGCAAAAATCTGCATTTGAACTTGAAAGAAATAAAAATTTGACATTTATCATGGTAATTAGTGATATCAACTGATATGAAAAAAATTTATTGTGGTAATTTTTTGCCCATATCACACAGCCCTAACTATGATGACTGAATGATTATCATATTCATGTACCATGGTATTTATATGGTACTCCAAGGTGCATCTAAGATCACAAAAGCAGTTATTTTTATGACACTTTAAATAAAATCTAAACTTACAGGCAATGCAGGCAGTCAAAAATACCAATACGATCAATTTAAATGAATAAATAAATAAATTCACTCAGACCACCTTAAACACCCTCAGACTACCCTAAACACCCTAGCAAAAATATTTGGAAAAAATAAAATAAGTTATTTAATAAATAAAGTAAGTTATTTAATTAAAACATGTTTAATAAACTATATATTAAATAAATTAAAATATAAATTAAAATTTTTTACAAAAGTAATCAGCTAGAATAGAGTATAACAAAAAGCGGTTTCTTAGGTACGCAAACTAAATCAATGACTTTAAATTGGCAGGTCTTTCAATGCCAGTGTTGACTATGAAATGAGCATCTGACACCCCTTCAAAGCCAAGAAGCCAAGACTGCATCCTCTTCCACATGTTCGAGTAATTTCTTCCTCAAAAATCACCAATAACAGACTTAACGCTGTATCTACTGCTGCCAATGTTTTTCTAAAGGGCAGCAATCCGTGAGTCAGTGCTAGACGCCAAGAGTTTGCGCTTTGTTGACAATTGGCAGAATTTGCCAGTGTTAGTGGGGAAGGAACACAAAAAAAGAGAGTAAAGCAGACACTTTCATCACAACTGCTTTGATTTCCAAACAACACATCACACCCAATTTTCCACTTTCACAATTGAGCAGGCACTTAGCCAGAGGGGATAAGCTTCTCCATGACACAGTAGCACCCGATGCTCATAGAGGAAGCTCTTCTTGAGAAAAGACACACTACTCAGACCTCCACAGACTCCAGCGCTCCAGAAAGTATGTTGGTGAACCAGCCGAGGCAAGAAAGGAGCAAATGAAGAAATCGCACCTCTGTGTCCCCTATGACCTCTACAATACATAGAATGGAGATTGGAAAGGAAGCAATTTTATACCTTCTGCAGTAAAGGTGTTTTTTTTTTTTAAGATGGATATTGCATGTAAGGAGTCTGGAAGCAGCATACAGAGCATTTTATTCTTACTATATTGAACTTTTCTTATTTATAACATACAAGATTCACAATAGCCATGTGTTTCTTTAAGGGTGAATCTTACAAATACATGTCTAGGACATATTTTACCCCAAAATTACGACGAATTAGGATTTTACATAATTAAAACTAGGGCCCTATGATTTCTGCAATTGTGGAATCCAGTCATAAAAATGGAATTTACTGTATAACATGGAATGTTATGGAATTTGCCAAGTTTTGAATGAATAAATCAAAAGTAGGTCAGTACACTTAAATCAAAATGGGATATGGATTAGTGTGTGTAAATATTAAATAGCAAAAGACTATTTAAATATGAATCTTGCATGTTTGTAAATGAATGGTGGAGATTGCAGATGATGCGCGGTTTTGTTTACTGCGTTTACTTTTGTTTTCAGCCTCTGCCGCCTCAATATATGAGTACATGAACATATAAACATTATCTCTAGAACTGCTCTGAAAGTCACTTAATGATCATTTTGCCAATTCTTTTGTAAAAAACCCAAAACTACCATTATATCATATACAAAAAGAAATGTAAAGGTCTTCACGGCAACCCGTCAAAATAAAAGTTTGCTTTAACTTGAAGAAACTGTGACGGAAATATATTACTTAATGTAATGATAGTACTATTAGTACTACTAATAAAATGATTATTAAAACATTATTTTAAGGAATATTTACTAGAATTTATTAACCAGAAAAATCTAAATACACAACACAGTATTTCTGAAAAAAAAAGAAAGAAATAAAATAATAATAATTAGTTCTCTTATAAAACCAGTTATTTAGAGATGCTTTTGATTATTAAAATGTAATGATACCATTTAAATTGAATCAAAAAATCCAGAAATGTAACAGAAAATACAAAATCTGGTAAAAATAAAACTAAATTTGAGAAAACAAAAAAGTATTTCATAGGGCTATAAAATGTAATTTTTGTTAAACTTTTAATAAACTGCTGTTAAGTTGGGTAAGTTTCATGATTTCAAATAATTTGACATGCCTTTTTTATTAAATAGAATTTAATTTAACCATTAAAAAGCAGAGTCTAGAAAGATTAAAATAGAAAAAAGGGGAAAAAGGGAATTTGTAAAAAATAAATAAATAAAACTGAATTCAGGGGAAAAAAACAGATTTCATAGGGACCTATAAAACCAACTTATTTGTAATTATAATTATTACTAAAAAATAACTCTCAGTAGCTTAGCATTTTTAATTGTTGTATTAAAGAAAATAGTCACATAATGTTTTTTATTAATTAAAGTTGAAAAAAATTAAAGATGAAGTGTATACTTTTTATATAACCAAAGCAACAAAAATTTAGCTGAACAATCACTCTGACTCACTAGTCAATAAATATAGTATATAATAATATATATTAACATAAAAGATAAAAATAACACGTTATCTCTAAAAGACAGAACAAACCATATAGCTTGATGTATAAATACTTAAAAACATAAAAAAAATAATCAGGGTTTTTTTTACACTACATTATTGAGAATTGTGGCAGGAGGGAAGTTGTTTAATTAAATTGTATTAAAAAAAATTATGCCGAAATGTGAGTAAAGAAAATTACACAAAACACTTTTAATGCATTTCATTAATTACTAAATTACAGCAATGAGAATGTAATGAGAATCATCAATGAGAATAATTACAATTCCAAACAAGAAAAAAGAAAAAAAAAAAAAAACATCAAAAGAAAATGTGTTTGTTATGCACATGGTCACTATGTAAAACAACAACAAAACCCTTAAATGCCACTAAAATAGGCCTAATTTTCATTCAGCAAAATAACTTTTATTTCTTTCTGAACTATGAAAAAAAAGGTTTCATGAGATCAACCCATGGGAAAAAATATATATAAATATTCATAAATACAAAATAAAACAATATAATATAATATAATATAATATTCGGTACAGGAAGATGTCATCCTTCGAATTCCTGCTGTGAGAGGAAATTCTGCTTAATTTTGACTGGCTTCAGCAGAGCTGCTTTTCCTTAACTTGATGCTAATTCATATCGTGGCTCTGAGCTCCCAGCTCCATTGTGCCTGGATTGATTGTCTGCTGTAAAAGCCGACTCTCCAAGTAAAGAGCATAATTGCTCTTTGTTTACAGTAATGAATTCAGACATCTCATTGATCTTGACAAAATAATGTTTGAATACCTGCTCTGCATACTGGCTGCCAAGAGCGCCAAAGGCCTGGAGCGCGACGGCGCACGCTCGCTTGCATTTCCGGTTTTACACTCTGCGAAGTGACAAAAGCGCCACCAGGAGTGATGCTCCCGAGTTGTGACCTCCATAAAGAATGGCATAAAACATACAAATCATAACGGTAGCCTTATGAGCTCGTTCAGACAGCCGAAGGAAGCAGGAAGGAGATTTTGCGCACTGAATAAGACACACGACATAACGCTTGGCAGACCTCACGGCCTCCTGACGTGTTAGCGCTCATATTTTAGAAGGAAAAGATGGGTGGCGGGCAGGTGTCCAGCTAAGATCGAGAGGTCAGGCATCGCTCGGAGCAAAGCCGCGACGACTCTCAGATAATTGCTTCGGTGACCTCCTGAAGCCCTCCATCAGTAATGGCAATTTTATAACACACCAGAGATATTTCCTCTCTTGCTAGAGTATAACTGGGTAAGTGAAAGGTTCTATCCTGACAAACAGACGAACAGACAGAAGGATTTAAAGCTGAAGCCCGCAGGTGGTGGGTTGGTTGATATTGGATGGCGAAGCTACTCTAAGGTTTAAAAAAAAAAAAACCCTGCGAGTGATTCGAGTAAATAAATTGCGAGTTTGTTTTGACAGGGCTTTGGAATAATCTCTCCGTGTCATAAAACGCACAACATAGAAACAACATTTCTGCCTACAATAACAGATGACAGACAGTTATTTGGTTTCAGTCTGACAACTGAGTCCGGCTGCTAATACTGTGCGTCATATGTGTAGAACATTGATCGGGTCCAGACATGGATGTGTGAAGGCAGGGATCTTATGCTTCTTCACCACACAAATCATTAATCTGTCAGAGTATTCAGATTAGATAAGCTTCTAAGGATTTTAGAATTCTCTTTCTTGCTGGATTTCTCTGTAACATCAGTGCTGAAAAATCATCCTATATATACTCCAGTCTTCAGGGTCACATGATCCTTCAGGCGTCATTCTAATATAATGATTTGATGCTCAAGAAACATTTCTGATTATTACATTGTCATGCATATAAAAAAAATCTCTGCTGACTCGCAAAATGCCTAAAATTACATAATTTGATCATACTGTTAAAAAAAAAAAAAAAAGAGTTAAGAAATAAAATAAATAAAACCGAACATTACCACACAAAAAAACTCTAATACAGGGCCCCATGAAATCCATTTTATTTTTTTCCCAAATTCCTTTGAAATTTTTTGCAAATTCTATTTTGTCTGTGTTCATTTTTCTGAATTCAGTTTTTCCCCCATTTTAATTTTTCTGTTTTAATGGTTAAATTAAATTTGAATATTTAAAAAGCATGTCTAATTAATTGAAATCATGGAACTTACCATATTTAAGTGCAATTATTAACAACAATTAAGTTTTATTAATTATTGAATTATAAAATTTTGTTTTATTTTCACCAAATTATGTTTTCCATTAATTTTATGGATTCTATTTTAATAATCAAAAGCATCTCTAATTAACTGATTTTTATAAACAAAAAGTATTTTTATTTTCTTTCTTTCTTTTTTCAATACCATGTTGTGTATTTACATTGTTCTACTAAATAAATTCGGTAAATAATTTTTATGGTAAATATTCCTTTAAAATGTTTTAACAATAGGTTTATTATTAGTAATAAATGAAATCTGTTTTATTTTTTCCCAAATTCTGTTAATTTCTTTTGTCAAGTTCTGTTTTGTCCATTTTCTGAATTCTGAATTTTCTAGACTCTGTTTTAATGGTTAAATAAAATTTTATTAATCAAAAGCATGTCAAATTAATTGAAATCATAAATCCTTGCCATATTTAACAGCAGTTATTAAAAGTTTAACAAAATGACATTTTTACGGCCTGTTTTTTTCTTCTCAAACTGCTTTTTATTTTTACCACTTTCTGTTTTATTACTTTTATGGATTCCATTTTAATGGTTTCAATATATTTTATTAATCAAAGCATCTCTAATTAATTTACTTTTCTTTTTTTTTTTTTTTTTTTTTTTTTTTTTAGAAATACTGTGTTGTGTATTTACATTTTTCGGCTAAAAAATTCTAGTAAATAATTTTTCAGGTAAATATTCCTTTCAAAATAATCTTTTAAGTAGAAGTACTATCATTACATTACATAATATTTGTCACAGTTTCTTCAAGTTAAACCGAACTTTTATTTTGACGGGTTCCTGTGAAGACCTTTAAGTTTCTGTTTGCATACGAAGTGACTCTTAGAACAGTTAAAGAGATCATGTTTATGTTTATGTACTCATGTATTAATGCGTTAGAGGCTGAAAACAATGTGAGCGTCACGCGCGCTTCAGTATGTGTGTAGTAAACGAAACCGACACGCAGAACATGCAGGATTCATATTTAGATAGCATTTTTGCGGCTTAATATTCACAGACACTAGTCCACATAGCTTTTTTCTTTAAGTGTACTGACCTACTTTGATTTATTCATCCAAAATTCCGTGACATTCCGCGTTATACAGTAAATTCCACTTTTATGACTGGATTTTGAGATTCTGTCTGCGTTTTCTGCATCGCGGAAATCATAGAGCCCTACTAACAGCACATAAAAATGGGTGTCAAAAGCAAAAATGCTAGGAATTCACATCATATTTTGTTAGAAAGCATGACATGCAAGAGGAAAACAGCCACTATTTTCTTGAATCAGCACCCTAATATTTATAAAAAAAAAGTACTGGATTTCATTCAGCAAATATGATGCAGGGAGTGGTTATCAATGTGCTGCTTAAATATAAGTTCCTCAGTATTAACTTATTGAATAAGTTGCTTAAAATAACACATTCTGTCTGAATATATACTATATAAAGCAGCTCTGCTCAGCTGACTCCTGTCAACTTTCTGCTCATGCCATGTGTGATGTTTGAGTAATATGGCTCCGCCATTCAGCCGCAGTCGCCGATTTCTCTGACTTATCAGATGAGATGCTCGGCCACGTCAGCCGGGCCGGCGATATCAGACCTCCTGTCACTCAGCGGCGGCCCGCGTTGTTACTCACTCCGCCAGAGTGACGGAGAAAATAGCAAGACAAGAAAGAGAATGAAAGGGGTCAACAAATGGATAAAAAGAAACAAAAATAGACTTTGAATAAGATCACCGGGGAGTTCGGCCTAGTGTTGACATTTACGAGAGCTGATGGCAATCGCCTGCCGCGCTGGCATCTGCCAAGCTGATGATTTGCCGAGCACAACTCATCCTCGCCACCAAATTAAGTCTTGAATCGAAATTGGCTATGGCAATAGGCTTCCATAGAGGTCTTGAGGGATTGGCAAGTAATGAGGTCGATTGATTTTCTTCTCCTCCGGGTGTTACGTTTTGTCAAAACAGTTACCTATTCTTCTTTAGGCGCCCCATAAATCGTTCATCGACTGACAGCTTAAGAAAGGTTATTGTTGTTTTTGTTGTTTCAATATAAATGCTAAAGGATGATCACATCTGCATAATGGCTAATGGGAGATGGATGCATTCATTTTTAAATGCCTTTTGCAAGGAGTTTTAACACAAAAGAAGGTTCAAAGCGAGTGATTTGGAGTCACACAATAGTGAGATTATGTTGAAGCAATACATCACAAATTAATGCAGAAGCTAGAATTTTTTATTTTAATTTTAGCTTAATTTAAAAATAAGTACACTACCAGTCAAAAGTTTGTGAACAGTAAGATTGTTTTTTTTTTTTTTAAAAGAAGTCTCTTTGGCTCACCAAGATTTGCTGTTCGAAAAAAAAACATTAAAAAATTATTATCAATATTTAAAACAGATGAGTACATTGTTAATAGAAAGATCCAAAGGTCAGCATTTATCTGAAATAATATATACTATACCATTCAAAAGCTTGGAGTCAGTATATTTTTTATTTAAAAGAAATTATAGAAATTAATAGTTTTATTTAGCAAGGATGCTTTAAAAGGATCAAATGTGATGATAAAGACAATTATAATGTTACAAAAGATTTCTATTTCAGATAAATGCTGCTTTCTATTCATCAAAAAAACCTGAAAAAAAATTCTACTCAGCTGTTTTCAACATAATAATATTTTTTTGAGCAAAACAGAATATTAGAATGATTTCTGAAGGGTCATGTTACTGTCGTAATAATGCTAAAAATTTAGCTTTGAAATCACAGGAATAAATTACATTTTAAAATATATTCAAATAGAAAATAGTTATTTTAAATAGTAAAAATATTTTTAAAAAAATTACTGATTTTGATTCACTTTGGATCAAATCAATTCAGGTCTGGTGAGCAGAAGAGACTTCTTTAAGAAGATGAAAAATCTTACAGTTCAAAAACTTTTGACTGGTAGTGTAAGTAAATGCATTTAGTTTGCATTAAATAAAAAAATAAATGCAAAGCATTCTGCCATCAGACTAGGAATTAATGTATCAAGGTGATTCATTATTTGCCGAAAAAGTACTTAGTGAGTTTTTGAGTTTTTTACTATTATTATTATTTAGCTGCTCTGCTTTGAAGGAGACAAATCTAGAGACAAAACTTTTCAGAGAGGTTTTTACCATCAGACAGCTACACGCAACTCTTGCGACGCTTTGAAGCAGCACCTTTCATCCCCTTTAAAGCACCTCTGCCACACTCAAAATACAGGTAAATAAACCCACAATACATTTCAGGGCGATTACTGTTGGACTCCAATTTTTTTTTTTTTACATTTCTGGCCTATCATCATTGCATCATTGCATCAAGCACTGCGTTTTTAAGTTAAAAACCCATCTCGCGAGTCATTCGAACACAATGTCCGATACACATTGACTAGTTGACTTGAAAACAGGTACTTGAACTGGATCCAGCTCTCTCACTGACTTTATTTCATGAAAAAAAGAGTTAAAATATATATCCTAGTTAACAATCAGCCATGTCAGTCAGAGTTTGAAAAATCACTGTTGAGCAGATAATCCTTTTAGCCTTTCCGCAATGATTGCATCTAGTTTGATTCAGTGTTTGTCTTTTCCCATTCGACGGGGCACACATTTCCCTCACGAACCTGGCACTCACCTTTCCTTCATTTTCTTATCATCGCCACAAATAGCTCGGAACAATGGGCATAGAAATGAACAGCGGAAGGTGAGACATGTCTAGGTTCAGCTGCTGAAATAAATGTGTGAGCTTGGGATCCCAATCAGTCATCCTGAGAATTCAGAAAGCAAGCAGTATTAAACTGGCTACACTGAGAAAATCGAGCAAGGATCTCCTTCCATGCATCTTAAGAGACGGCGCACAGGGAGAATTGTTAGCACACAGGGGGTTATGCAAATTCTACTGCTCAATCAACAGGCTTAATACCGAAAAAGGTACATAAAACCCACAAACGCGAGGCTATTAATGGGGCAAATATGATACAAACAGCTTTAAGCGGGGTATAAGAGATTGAGGAAATCTCGTATCATGAAAGCTTGTTCTTTTAATGTTGACACTAATGGACCTGGGATCAAAGCTCCTCGCTAAATAATTGCATACTAATTAAGGCTGTATATTCACAATATATTGTGAAGATCTTGCTGCTAATGTAAAACGAAGCCACGTTATTGCTTTTTATTTGGTCATTAAGTTCCCCCATTATATTAGTTTTGCTGAGTGTGTTAGGAAAGATCTAATAGAGTCTCTAAACTTTTAATGAATAATTTTAGTCAAACTGTTCAAATGGTCTATTTAAATGACTTATTTGCATCACTTGAAATATTTACAGAAGGATCCATGTGGCATTTGTCATGTTTCAGTAAAAACAATGGTAAATATAAATTTTACTTGTAGCATTAAACACTGGAATCTATGAATCGGATTTATTTTTGGAATCTGAATTCTTGATTTATATATAAAAAAGAAAAAAACAAACAAACAAATAAATAAGCAAGCTAGGCTTGGTCAAATAAACAGAAAAAGTATATTTGAAATATTATATAATATTATATTATATTATATTATATATTTTTATAATTATATGTTTATATTTTATATTTATACATTATCTATGTATATATTATAAGTATTATATTATTTTTTTAACTTCAAACTTTTTTAAAATAAACTTTAATTACAGTGAGTAAAGCATTTACATTAAATAAATACTATAAAAATACATAATCAAAAAATAATTTAAATAAATGAATTGGTTAATTAAAATAAATGAGTTGATTTTACTCTAAATAAAAACAATAAAAATCAATATTTTAAATCAAATTAAAATTCAATTACTTAAAATTTAAATCAAATAGTTAATTAAAATAAGTTAATAAATGTATTTTTATAATACAATGAAATAAACTAATATTCAAAAAATGAATGAATGTACTTATTTTACAATAAGTATAAAATACATAATTAAAAATAATTTAAATAAATTAGTTAATTAAAATAAATAAATCTATTTATTTACAATAAATAAAAACAAATAAAATAAATTTGTATTCTGTTAAATACAATAAAAATAAACAAATATTCAAAAATGAAAATGAATCAATTAATCAATCAATGAGTGAATAAATGTATTTAGTTTACATTAAATAAATACTATAAATATACATAATAAAAAATAATAATATATATTTGATGTATTAATTAAAATAAATAAATGGAATTATTTTACATTAAATAAAAGAAATAAAACAAAATATTTAAAATCAAATTTAATTAAATGAATTAATAATTAAAATAAGTAAATGTATTTTACATTAAATAAGATAAACAAATATTCAAAAAAATAAACGAATGAATGAAATCAATCAATCAATTATGAACGAATGTACTACATATTACATAATGAAAAAAAAATTAAATAAATTAAATAGTTAATTAAAATAAATAACTGGATTTATGTTACATCAAATAAAAGCAATAAAATTAAATAAATATTTAAAAACTGAATGTGTATTTAAAAAAAAAAAAAACTAATCAATCAATCAAGATACTCACAATTATGCTAAATAGCCTAAATAATAGAGAGAATTTTTATTTATGTATATATATATATATATATATATATATAGCTATCTAACTCCTATATATATACCTAACTCTGTCCTTTTACAGACAATCGAGACCTGCAGAGCATAACAACTCTAGCATCAATAAGATGATGCACTGTAATTAAACAAGGCTTGATTGATTATGAGAGTCACTGCTAATGTTCTCAGAAGCTCATCAGTATAGCTGCTAATAAAGCCTTTCATTAGGCTGGACTCTTTGGCTACGGCTGCCTGTCGTGAACTGCGCAGGTTTGAGGCGAGTATAATAACGAAAAGGAGGTGACTCAAAATCACCAGCTGTCAGAAGACAGCGTAAGTCCTACAAGCCCGGCATGACCCAGTCATCTTAGTAGAGGCCTGTTACAATCCTCTGCATGAGAACAGAGACTGGGGCTTGACACAAGCAGGGACTAGCTGAGATTTCTGTTAGCATATGTCACGCCGCACAGCCGTGACAGCTGATGTGGAGGTAAGCACCAGGGATGAGAATACGCCCAGCGCCCACATAGCAGAGATTATCATGACGTGAAATTTTCATAGTCCACATGCTTTAGCTGCCTGAAGCTGCTCACTATCATTACTGTAAAGTATGTGTAATAGAGATGGCATTTAATATTTAAAACAGCATGCAAGATGAATAAAAAGCAATCACATGAGGTACTGAAGCTCTCATTGCAGCTCCTAGTGAGCAGACTTGCTGTCTACATAAATAACTACCTTCTGAAGCAACAATGCAGCCCTATAAATGAAGGCAGCAACACTGTTAAATGTCTAATGTAGTCTAATGTAAGCATGTTGTATAATGAGAATACAAATAGACATAAAAGATTTGAATTGTCAGAATGCATCTTTCAAAGAAAAGCCAGCCAGTCACTGCTGTGTTCTGTTCATTCCAGCTCTACACCAGTGCAGCTGTAAATAATGAGCTGTGCTGTGTTCTCATTGGTGGAGAAGTGGGAGGAGACTAGCAATCAACCAATGAGAGAGCGATCAGGTTTCTGACTGCAGCATACACCTTTACCCTTTCTCTCTCTCGATCTCTGGTCAAAACAGCCAGCGTTTAGCTACTGTATGGCATAAAAATAGCTAATTAGTTCTGACTAACTTATTGTGTTACTTACATACATATGTAATTTGCTTTTCTGTATTCTGTTAGCTACCTTAAAGGGATAGTTCATCTAAAAATGAAAATTACCCCATGATTTACTCACCCTCAAGCCATCCTAGGTGTATATGATGTTCTTCTTTCAGACAAATACAATTGGAAATATGTTAAAAAATGTCCTGGCTCTTCCAAGCTTTATAATGGCAGTGAATGGCTGTTAAGATTTTGAAGACCAATGAAGTACATCCATCTATCATAAAAAGTCTCCACATGGATCAGGGAGGTTAATAAAGGCCTTCTGAAGTGAATCGATGCGTTTGCATAAGAAAAATATCTATATTTAAAACTTTATAAACCGCAATCGAATATGCTAGTCTCGTGAGGACCAAGTTTTGTTTACAGTAAAGGAAACTGGCTTCTGCTTGGCTTATATTGAAATCCTCCGACATTTTTCTTCGTTTTGTATTTCTATTCTCTGGTGTTTTGTTTGCATTCGTCACTACGTTCATCTACGTTCTATGTAATCCGCTGGAACTCTTGTAAATGCACGTACGACAGTTAGCGGAAGCTAGAGATTACGGTTTATAAAGTTTTAAATATGGATATTTTTCTTACACAAACACATAACTTCGCTTCAAAAGGCCTTTATTAACTCTCCAGAGCTGTGTGGAGCACTTTTTATGATGGATGGATGCACTTTATTGGTCTTCAAAATCTTAACAGCCATTCACTGCCATTATAAAGCTTGGAAGAGCCAGGGCATTTATAAATATTTTTCCAATTGTATTCGTCTGAAAGAAGGTCACATACACCTAGGATAGCTTGAGGTGTACGAGATGGCTAATAAATCATGGGGTAATTTTTAATTTTGGGTGAACTCCACTCAAAACTGAAAATTGTGTCATTGTTTACCCAACTTCATGTTGTTCCAAACCTGTATAACTTTTATTTCATTTGTGAAACACAAATGAAGATATTTTGAAGAATGTTGGTAATGACTTTTTCCCCCCCATATGTGACCCTGGAACACAAAACCAGTCATAAGAGTAAATTTTTTTCATTTTTATTAAAGCTGAATAAATAAGCCTTCCATTGATGTATGGTTTGTTAGGATAGGACAATATTAGGCCGAGATGCAGCTATTTGAAAAACTTGAATCTGAGGGTGCAAAAAAATCTAAATATTGAGAAAATCACCTTTGAAGTTGTCCAAATTAAGCTCTTAGCAATGCATATTACCAATCAAAAATTAAGTTTTGATATATTCATGGTAGAAAATATACAAACTATCTTCATGGAACATGATCTTTACTTAATATCCTAATGAATTTTGGCATAAAAGAAAAATCGATCATTTTGACCGAAAGGTATTGTCGGCTAATATACCCGTGCTACTTAAGACTGGTTTTGTGGTCCAGGGCCACATATAATGGAAGTCAATAAGAACTGAAACTGTTTAGTTAGCAGCATTCTTCAGAATATCTTCTTTTATGTTTCAGAAGAATGTAAAACATGCAGGTTTGGAATGACATGAGGGTGAGTAAACGGTGACAGAATATTCATTTTTGGCTGGACTATCCCGTTAATTCTAATTCAAAATTAATTCGAAATTTTTAAAAGTCATTCTCAATTCAATTCTGAAGGGCACACAACCCTGAAACAAGAGCAGGGCTTTTGACTAGCCTGTCTATTGGAAGCCCTTCTGGTTACACAGTCTGCTCATGGTCAGGCAGATCCCAGGGCCGTGCGACATCAGTGCTGCTCTGGTGTGCTGGACACAGCTCATTTGCTGATGCATCCATGCATACGAGAGCCCAGCTCCCCCCTTCATATCAGTGACTGTGTGAAAAAGAGAGAGAGAGAGAGAGAAAGAGAGCAGGGTTTGGCCAACTGGCTGCCAACACTCTCTCCTTCTCTCTCACTGTGAAGGAGAAATCTGCCCAGGAACAGTTCCCAGCGCCCCAGAGGTGGACTCTCGAAAATGAATATGAGCCAGTCATTCAGCTAAACCACACAAAGGACCTGTGTAGAGAATGTCAGTTAGATGTATGCTATTTTAGTACATTTGCAGTTGCATGGCCAAAGTATGGAAAATTATTTCTGCCATGGAATAAAAAAAGTTATTTTGACTTTTTATCTCACAATTGTTATTGTGAGTTTTTAAATCAAAGAGTTTCGAGACATAAACTCGAAATTGTGTGGAAAAAGTACAAAGACAAAAAAACAAACCTCACAATTTTGACATTTTTTCTTGCAATTGCAAGTTTGCATCTCACAATTTAGACTTTTCTGAGTTAACATCTTGCAAGTTTTACTTTTTTTCAGAATTGTACATTTTTATCTTGTGATTCTGACTTTTTGTCTCAGATTTGAGATTATACCTTGTCATTTTCAGTTTACATCTCACAATTTTGATTTTTCCCCTTAAAATTGGTAGAAAAAAGTCTTAATTGTGAGATATTTCAGAATTCTCACAATTTTCTCTTGCAATTGCAAGTTTAAATCTCTTAAATCTCTTAAACTTCTAAGTTTATATCACACAATTCAGACTTTTTTTTTTTTCACAATCCTGAGAACAGGGTCTAAATTGTAGATATGAACTCAGAACTGGGAAAAAAAAATCAGAATTGTGAGAAAGTAGTTATTACCTTTTTTTTTTTTTTTCTCCTTGACAGAAACAAATGTCAAAATATTCTGAGCTTATATCTCCAAAATGAGACCAAGAAGTTGCAATTACAATTTTATTCTTTTTTATTCTAAACTTCCATATAAAAGGGTTTTGTTTTGGGCGAGTCCTATTTTCTGCATATGACACGAGTAGGGACAAAAGCGTCTCCTCCTTTTCTGTCTAAAGCGCTGCAGACGCTGCTGGATAGCAACACAACAGACCTCACGAGTACTCGGGGCAGGAGGTGAGGGAGAGAGCATTAATCACAGATGAGAAGTGTTATCCCACCATCGGTGCTCTCTTCCCCTCTTCTCCTCTCTCTTTCCCATAATGCAGCAGCAGATACAAGTGCGTACTCTGTTTCTTCCCAAGCACCCGAGGAAATTAACACACTCTCCTCTAAAGGACCTCCAAAGTTGGTGTCTGCAGAAGGGTTATTCAGAAATAAGTTTGAAGTCCAGTGTGGCATCTTAAAATGAGGAAATACATCACACAAGTGATGCCATATAGATCTGATCTGCTCAAATGGATAGGGATTTTGTCAGGGGCCTGAAGAAACAACTAACACAGAGTTAACAATAAACAAACTTAACCAGGTCCTAACCTGAAAACGGCAACATTTTTCTTACACATTGCGCAAGGGAGCCCACCCACTAATAATGCCCACCTGCTCTACAATCCCACTCTACACAGCTGTATATTAAAGGGACAGTTCACTCAAAAATGAAAATTCTATAAACGACTCACCCGTAAGACCTTTGTTCATCTTTAGAACGCAAATTAAGATATTTTTAATGGTATCCAAAAGCTTTTTGTCCCTGCATAGACAGTAACAAAACTGACATGTTCAAGGCCCAAAAAGGTAGTAAGGATATCATTAAAAAAGTTCATATGACATCAGTGGTTCAACTGTAATATTTTGAAGCTACGAGAATACTTTTTGTGTGCAAAGAAAACAATAACAATGTCTTTTATTTAACAACAAGTCTTCCGTGTCAGTTTTTACTGCATATTCATGAGAGTACAACGACGCATACATGTGGTGCTGCTGACGCAGGAGCCAGCATTCTGACGAATGAAATCATTATTTTTGTTTTCTTTGCGCAAAAATTATTCTCGTAGCTACAAAAAATTACAGTTTAACCACTGATGTCACATGGACTATTTTAATGATGTCCTTACTACCTTTCTGGGCCTTGAACAAGTCAGTTGCATTGCTGTCTATGCAGGGTCAGAAAGCTCTCGGATTTCATCAAAAATCTCTTAATTTGTGTTCTGAAGATGAACGAAGGTCTTACAGGTTTGAAACGACATGACGGTGAGTAATCAATAACAGAATTGTCATTTTTGTGTTAAACTGTCCCTGTAAGGTTGACATGAAATGCCATTTGCTGAACATTTTACTACAATATGAAACAATGCTTTTTATGCTATGAATGTTACCTAGAATTCTAAAGGAATAGTTCACCCAAAAGTGTAAATTATTTCAACATTTATTTTATTTAATCTGTATGACTTTCTTTCTTCTAACACAAAATAAGATAAAGAATTTTCAAGTGTTTTGTCTATACAATGACAGCCAGTGGGGTCCAAAACATTGGACCCCAATAAATTTATTTGTATGAACCGACCCTTTTTATACATGTTTGGAATGAGTGTAAGATGACAATTTTTTTTTTTTGGTTGAACTTTTTTCTTTCAGACTGTAAGTAGTCCATTTTAATTTCTTCTTGACTTCAACATCAAACCATGCATAAGAAGGTTTTGAAAAAGTCTCTTAATTTGATCAAGAATACAGTAAAAATGGAAATATAGAGAAATATTTCAATTTAAAATCACTACTTTCTATTTTAATATATTTTAAAATGTAATTTATTCCGGGGGATTCCATTACTCCAGTCTTCAGTGTCACACGATTCTTCAGAAATCATTCTAATAAGCTAATCTGATGCTCAAGAAACATTTCTTATTATTTTCAATGTTGAAAACAAACTTGCGCTGCTCAATATTTTTAGAAACCGTTTATCCAGGTTTCTTGGATAAATAGAAAGAAATCTTCACTATTACTTTTGATCAATTTTACGCATTCTTTCTGAATAAAAGTATTAAATCCTTTCAATCTTTTGAACAATTTTGTAGATAATTACCTGCAAATCTGTTCTTTAATATGTAGATAGGGATATATGCCTGGTCTTTTGCATCATTTGTGCTCATTTAGAGAAAATAAACAAATATCATTCAAATAAAATTCTGCATACCACCTGCATTCTGCAGGTGGAGAAAAGCATGCTAATTGCACATAACGCAATTTGTAAATAAAGTGCATTCTATAATAAGCTTCATTTGCATGGAGGCGTGTCTCCACTGAAAAGAATGACAGCTGACTTAATGACTTAATTTAAATACGAATGCCAGTGCACAAACCACCTGGTCAAGTTGGACTGCAAGTGCTTAGTGAACACAGATTTTTGCCGGGAAATTCCATGCTAAACCGGTGAGATTTCAGTGCATTGGCCCTGTAAAGACAGAAAGCATAAAGAGGAGGATTATCCCGAAGCAATCGGTGTATGATTCCGATCGTAGCTCACACCACAGGCCTTTCATTATCACACAACTCTACTTAATTACTTTCAGACTGACGCTCCCTTACTGTGTAATGATGCATGCCGCCTTACTAATGTCTGAGATGCTTGTAAATGAATGGTCGAAGGTTCCACATCCATTTCGGCTGGGAGAGAAACCTAATTAACTGAAGGTGCCGCACTGTTGCTCTGACGCGGGAAAACAATGGGACCGAAAGACGCGTCTTGGAGCCTGCCGCAGGTGCCGTTAAAAAAAAGAGCACGAAGTGGCTGGCTAGCAGTGAAATGACAGCACTCCCTCCCAGATGCCTCCTCTGTAATCCACATAATTATCTCTGTGTGTGTGAAGATCGAGCTGTCATTACTGTAGTTCACATCAACGCCCTTTCAACAAGCCACATCCATCTCCATATTACTGAATCGAATTAACCTCTAGGTTATTTTCATTAATAAATATGAGATAAGAAACTATTACTTGGACACTTTGTGTTCTGTCAAATGACTGTGTTTTAGCCAAAGAGAAGACAAGCAAAATTTGCTGATCAATTGTGTTCTTGTCAGCTAGATAAAATGAGAAGTGGGAAGAGGGAGCGAGAGAGCGGTTGTCTCCGTAGTTAACCGATCAAAGAGGCACTTATTCGCTTTAGGAGAAAATAATGAACGAGTCCATTTTTCAACACCCCGATTTCTATGTGGGGAACAAAGACGATCATTATGTATCTGGGAGCTTGAGGGGATGATTGAAAATGTTGTCTATGCATCCAGACACAACTGTGTATCTGGGGAGGGTCTGAAACATAAAGAAACGCGTTGTCAAAACAGCGCTGGCACATATTTCTAGCTCCAATTATGAATTTCTTCTCCGAGATGTTGCTGCAAACAAAGACGTTTCCAGAGAAAACACATTATGAACAAGAATCTGAGGTCAACTGGTCACATAAACAAGTGGTAAGACACTGTTGATACACTGCAGATCAAGCTCTGGAAGAACTTGTGCCTGAGCCGTGACAGTCTTGACGAATGCTTTTGAATTTTGCTGAATGAAATAGATTTGAAACAGCAAATATTATGTAATGGATAATGTACTGATGCATACAGCCATTACCGCTAAAACTATTATTTTGTATTGCCCTGAAAGAGTCAAGTTTTGGGTAAGTAAGTTTTTTTTAAATAAATACTTTTATTCAAGGTATAAAAGGATGGATGAATTAAATTTAACACACAGTAAAAGACATTTACAATATTAAAAATAGATTTTAATTTTAAATATGATTATGCAAAATATATTTACACAGAAAATATAAATGTTATATATAAATGTTATTTGAACAACAAATCAGCATATTAGAGCAAATTTAGAGCATATATATTCTGTCTTAATCAAATCAAAGCTTTCATGAGCATAACAGAGTTTGTTCAAAACAAAAATAAAAATAATGCCACAAAGCCTAAACTTTTGAACAGTAATGTATATTAATGAATATGATATTGTATATTATTAATATAACAGCATATTTCTTGAAAATTCAGCTTCGCTATCACAGTAATAAATTACACTAGAAAATGTATTAAAAGAAAAAAAATTACATGATGCAGAAAAATAATCTAAAAGTAAAAAACAGGTGAAATGAGCATGAATTGTCCAATATCAGAGATTATATATTCAACACTGATAAATACATACATAAAATCGCTACTAAATGCCTGTATGTGACCCTGGACCACAAAACCAGTCATAAGGATACTTTTTTTTTTTAAATAAACAAGCTTTCCATTGATGTATGGTTATTAGGATAGGACAACATTTGGCCGAGATACAACAACAGTATTTGAAGGGTATCTGAGGGTGCAAAAAAATCTAAATATTGAGAAAATTTACCTTTAAAGTTGTCCAAATGAAGTTTTTAGCAATGCATATTACTAATCAAAAATTAAGTTTTGATATATTTACAGTAGGAAATTTACAAAAGATCTTCATGGAACATGATCTTCACTTAATATCCTAATGATTTTTGCAATAAATCAAAATGGATCATTTTGACCCAATGCAATACAATGTACTGTATATTTGTCTATTGCTACAAATATACCCGTGCTACATAAAACCAGGATCACATATGGTTCTGATATCCATCTGCATATTGTACATTACCAAACAAACATGTTCCATATCACAACAACTAGAAAACCATAAAAAAAGAAACTTCCATAAACTTGGACGCTCAAGAAACTTAAAGCAATAAACTTAGCTTGTCTCAGCTTGGTGGGTTCAAGGAACGACCCAAACTGTGACTCTCCGCAGGGACACCGTGAACAAAATGCTAGCAATAAACTTCAGGCCTTGATATTGTTTTACACTCAGTAGGAACAGTCTCAGCAGCCAGCGGTGGGACTCAACTCAGCACTTCTGCTGACACAGACATATGTCTTGTCCCTTTCAATGCTTCAGAGAGAGCTTAATTCAATCATTGTCATATTGATCCTGGCACCATGCGTTCTCCTGACACTGGCCTACTGTAACAGCTTCTGTGTTTAGAAGACTAAGCATTATTGAACATGCAATGACTTCAACAGTTTCCTACATAATATCTGACAACCCCTAACGATATTTCTTATTCCATATATGAAGGTGTGCTTAGTGACCCGTAGGAAAGAAAAATCACAAATGAGATCTCTTTATTCACTCCTAGACAGCAAAGGAATAAAACGGAGGGCAAATAGTGAACAAAACAAAAATAACGACTTTATTAAACAATACAAAGCCGGCTTTCTATATATTCTTATATATATATATATGTAGTTATTTTTGTCATTTTATCAGGCATGAGCTGTAAAGGCATAGCTCTACTCCGAAAAAGGGGGTGGAGAAGATCAGCTCATTTGCATTTAAAGAGCCATGCACAAAAACAGCACGTTTCTGCTTCCACTCAAAATGGGCATTTTCAAAATAATATAATGTGGAGTATTTTGAGCCGAAGCTTCAGACAGATTCTGGGAACACCTGAGACTTATATTACATCTTGTAAAAAGGGGCATAACAGGTGCCCTTTAATATCTTTTGTTGTTTAACAATAACGACAATTATGATACAGACATGTATTTAATTAGGCTGCTGTCCCTTTAAGACCAAATGCATGGATGTAATATACTAACACATCTCCAGTTTTCACCCACCTGTATGGGTCATAACTGTCTGCATTAATGTGAGATACTCCACACAGTGAACATTTTGAACATTTCTGTGTGTGTATTTGACAATTCAGGCACAAGGAGAACTGATTGTGTGCTGCCTGAGAGAACCGGGATAGCGCATGTGTGTGTCATCCAGCGTGATTCCACCCACCCTGCCTTGACTAACTGCAAGTTAATCGATAACAAATTGCGATTGGATGGTAATTTTGCTCTACGACAAGCATGGCTACCTTTGACTAGGCTGTTCTCGCATGACAGAACGCTACTACTAGATCACCGTGAAGAACTTTTAAAATAGGGGACAAAACACGATTCCAATTGAGGTGTTGTGTTGCTGGATGTAATAATGAACACAGTGGTTGTCATTTACTCCTGACATCTGAGCTGCTGAAGATGCAGTGGATTACGTTTGCTTGCGAATGGAATGTGCCTCCCGATTTACATATATTCGTCTATGTTCATGCAAATCATTCGTGATCCAGCTTCACTATAAGGTATATAAGGTTTTTTTTTCCTTAAAAATCCTTGTGATCGCCTTTCCTAATAATGTGCTAGTTAGCAAGTTTAGCGGCTAAACGCGGCTTAATGCGGCTAAAGTAAACAGGCTCATCACTGCACAGAGAGAAGAGAGGGGCGGGGCGAGCAGAGCTCATTAACATTTAAAGCAACCTCAACCAGAACAGGATGATTTTTGCAAAGCTAATTTTGGCAAGGTAAAAAAGGTGTTATTTACACTACCATTGAGAAATTTCAACCAAAGCATGTTATAGACTTTTCATTAAGACCCTAAAGAATCATATCAATTTGTGTTACTGACAAATCGCTTGAGACTTACTGATATAAAAATTGAAATTTTATTTGGAGTACTATTTGTGCACAATGCACATTACTTAATATTAAGCCTAAAATGTGCTTTAATGTCACTACTGATGAAGATTTTATGATCCTTAAACAATATTGATCTTTAAATGCGAAATATTTAAAGTGTACCTAAAGTATACTTGCAATAGTTCCACTTTAGCACAATCACATATACTTAAGTATATTTTTGGTTGGACTTCAGCACTACTTCCATACAATTGCATTTAGTACAAAATTATTGTTCCAATTTAGCAGACTTTAAATATACCAGTTTAGTATACTGAAAATACAATTTTTATTTTTATTAAGTACATATGTAAATGTATTTTTAGTATACTTAGCATGAAATAATTGAATTTAAAATACATTTTAGTATATTTATTTTTCACTAGGTTAGTTTTTGCTCATCTGAACATTCCCAGAATGGACATCCTAATATTCTCCATTGGTTATCCAGGAAAGAGTTTTTTAGATAAATACAATGTTACATTTAGGATTAGAGAACGTTTCCCTAAAATAAAGGATCAATTCAGTCGAGCTTTTTTGAAAAGTACTTTCTTATATTACATACATCATAATAGGGAACAGTTAAAAAAACAAAGGCAAAAATCCCTCAGGTTTACAGTCAGAAGGTGAAGCTCCGTTGGGAAGCAGGTGTGCTTCAATATTGTCATTTCCACTACGCCACGTTCAGATCTGTTTCATCAACACACGCCTAATTACATGGCATGTGTGAAGTCATTATAAAACACCTCAGCAGTCTTGGGATTTTCTCGTACTCAAGAAAACCGACAAGGAGTTTCAGCTCTGTAATTATGAGAAAATGGAGAGAAAAAGCAAAATAGGTATTTTTTTTTATATCTACCTATATGTGGGTGTATAGCCCCACCCCCAAACTGCACACAGCTTCCTGCAGTAGAATAGAGATCAGACCAGGGAATAGTGGTTCCTGCTCTCCTCTCTGGAGAGGAGCCACCACAAAGCCACTAAAAGCTCCCACCAGGCGCTCTGTCTGCACAGACAGGCAGCTACCTTTCTCCTCCACTGTTCGCTGTATAATATCTCCACAGGAACAGCAGTCATAAGAGAGGAAGGTCTATAAATACTGGGGCGAACGGAGCCGATACCTACCTGTGCTCTGTTACAGCTCTTTATGAGACACCGGTGGTCACCATTAAAAGTTACTAACCCCCGACATTACACCTGATAAGATATACCTGTCTTGCGAAGAAATGCTCTCATGTGCATCGCAACTCATGCTACTTGAGGTATTAAGCACATAAAGCATGTTTTCAGTATCAAAACATTGTTCAATTAAATTGTCATTTATCACTGAATACCATACTTCTGTGATTTCCTATGGTGTGACATTCCTTACTTGATGTAAAACTGTTTTAAAACTTTAAAATTTTGGTAAATCTTAGTAGTAGTAGAAGTAGTAGTAATACTACCACTACTACTATTAATAATAACAATTATTATATTATTTTTATTATAGATAATATGTTACCACATATATATATATATATATATATATATATATATATATATATATACATATACATTATACATATAATTTAAAATATATAAATGCAGAATAAAAATATAATCCACAGTTTATTATTATTAATATTATTATCATTATTATCATATCCAAACTATATTTTTTATTCATATAGCAGGTTTAATAAAATGTGGATAATATATTTCAATAATTACTATGAACTTTTAAGAGCTGATATTAATTTGGAGAGTGCATGAACTATTTGTACTTAAAAGAAATAATTTGTCACATGCACTTGTTAAATATAATAATAATAATAATAATAATAATAATATATTGTCAAATAAATACTTTATAAAATATTATTATAATTTAACATATAATCGCAAAATAAAAACATAATTCACAGTACATTATTATTATCACTATATACAAACATACACACAATAAACAAATAAATATGTAAATAAAGTCACACTACAGGACAATTAAAAATGAATAAGTAAAGGCAAAAATTCTGAATTAATAAAGAGACTTTTTTAAAATTATTATTATTAATAATACATAAATAGTATATAAATGATTATTATTATTATGATATAAATGCTAAATAAAAATAATTCACAATATATTATTATTAATGTTATATTGAAACAATACACACACATACAGGAAATAAATAAATAAATAAATATGCATGGTATTATACAATATACATTATTATTGTTATGTACAAATATTTAGGTGCTGTCAATAGTCAACATTTCTCTAGACTTTTACAATTTCTGACCACATTAAAAAATATGAAAACTGTATAATACGATATCCAATTACATAAGAATTTAAAAAAGTTCAAAATTGTTTGTAGTATAGCATGTCATACTGCAGGACGCTGCTGTCATTAATTGAAATTTCATGTCAACTACCCATTTGAACATCTGTAGCGTGACACCTTTTGAAGTGAAACGTAATAATTGACTCGAACTAACATGTATGACTTCACTGCATCAACTGGGATTTGATTGGATCATGAAAAGTAGGCTCTGATATCATTTTCCTTTGCCCTTGGTTACACCAACAGAAAACAAAAATCTTTTGGTTACAAATCAGAAGATATTACAGCTCGATTATGAAAACAAACAAAATAACGTGCGCTGATGAATCACGCAGTAAACGGGGTCAATTTTGATTTCATGTTGTGTTGGAAAAACAGTAATAAATTAGATTTCGGCATATGAGAATGAAAGCCGGGGGAGAGTCTTGTACAGGCTTGTAATCAGAGAATTGCTGTATCTACGGTGGAGGGGGTTCACTTCACTATTGCATTAGAGAAGCTGATTGTGGAGGGGGGGCAGAAGCAGGTGTCGCAGGTAATGGAAGAGATAAAGAATAAAGACTCGGAGGAAGGCAGCATGCTGAGCTCCTATTAACAACCCGCATTCAAGCAATATCAGCACTGGAGCCCGGCCAAACTTCTCAACGCCTCTCATATTCAGAAGCATTTCCTGAACAGTTATTTACAGACTTGGTGTAATCAACTGGTTACGTCTTAAATAGACAAACACAAATGTGCTGTACTGAATTCGACTCTAAACCAGAGCTTCTTGAGGATCCTTGAGGAAATAAACAGTTGTAGCTGTCATTATACACCCATGTTTCACTGCAGAATTCCACAATCGACCAATCAGAAGAGACACATAATAAAGTAGTATATATAGGGCTCTATGATTTCTGGAATCGCAGAATCCAGTCATAAAAATGGAATTTCCTGTATAACGCGGAATGTCACAGAAATATCCAATTTGGGATGAATAAATCAAAAGTAGATCAATACACTTAAAACAAAACATGATATGGGCTAGTGATTATTAAACCACAAAAATACTAAAGGTTTTTTACAACAACCCATTAAAATAAAAGTTCAGTTTAACTTGAAGAAAATATTAGTTAATGTGTTATTAATTATTCTTGAGGTAATATTTACCAGAAAAAGAATTTACCAAAAAAAAATCTAAATAAACAACACAGTATTTCTGCAAAAAAAACTAAAATAATAATTATTTTTTAATAAGATCAATTACTTAGAGATGCTTTTGAATATTATAACTTAATTAAATCATTAAATTGGAATTCAGATTCATTAATGATTAAGAATTTTGTCAAAATAAAACTGAGAAAAAAAATTATTTCATAGGGCTTAAAAATTTTCATTTTTGTCATTTTTTTAATTGCTCTTAAATTGTGATTTTAAATAATTAGATATTTGATTAATATTCTTTTATTTAACCATTAAAACAGAATCTACAAAAATGTAAATGATTTTAATTAATTAGTCATGCTTTTTTTTATTAATATTTTTTATTTAACCATTAAAACAGTCTAGGGGGGAAAAACAGAATCCTTAAAAATTAAAATGGAACGAAATGAATTTGAAAAAAACAAAAAACAAAACTGAATTTGGTAAAAATAAAATGGAATTTGAGAAAAAAAAAAAGAATTGTATTTAATTAATTAGACATGCTTTTTTTGATTCATGTTTTTAATTTAATTAAAACAGAGTCTAGAAAAAAAACCCAGAATCCTGAAAGATTAAAACGGAAAAAAATAATTTTGAAAAAAATAGCTCTGAATTTGGTAAAAATGAACCTGAATTAGAGAGAAAAAATCGTATTTCATAGGGCCTTAAAACTTAAACTTAAAAGTTAAACTTTTAATAAATTGCTCTTAAATTGTGTGTTTCATGTTTTAAGAGTCTAGAAAAAATTAAAGCAGAAAAAAAACAGAATTTGGGAAAAAATTAATGGATTTCACAGGGCCCTATATATATTTAATACCAGGAGCTGCAATTGCAAGCACAGCGAAAGGAAAGAAAAGCCTGTAAAGGATTAGACTGTACTCACAGCCAGAATAATCTGCAAGGAACTGTGGGCCACCTCCACATACTGGTACTCCAGCAGACAGCCAGCGATGCTGATGTAGCGGTGGTCCTCTGGGGCCCAGGAGGGAGGAGGGGTCACGGGGGTCACCCTGCACCCCGGGCCATTCTCCATCCACCAGGAGCGATGCATGGAGATGTTGAAGGTCATAATCAGGTCTGTGTCCTGCAGGAGGGAAGAGATGCTTTGTTAAACATTACCTATATTCAAGTGATATTTATAGATTGTGAATGATCAACTTTAAAGTTCTATACGTTTCGAGTGCAAACTGCAGCGAAAAGTGGAACGGCACGAAGATCACCTTTTAACAATGGTAAAGTTAGTCCATTTCCTGGCAATCGAGTAATTTCAATTATGTATTCAAGCTTACGAGATGTAATACTCTGAACGCTGACTTATTTAACAATGTGGGTCAAATAACAAGCACTCTGAACATTTTAATCAAGCTAAATCCAGTCCACTCTCATTTATTGACGCCTAAGAGAGCGAGGAATTTCTCTCTAGTGAGATGCCTTGCATTCTAACCTTTATGATTTCCTAAATTTGCTTCTATTAAAATAACCATATATTTTGGCAATGCTTACCCCCGTGATTTTTTAAAGTCAGACGTGGTCTGACACTGGAAATAGGATCCCTAGCAGCCATTGAAAGGCTTGTGTTTTGTTGTATTATTAATCAGTTTGAAGCTTTTTAACATTGAGGCGCAATTATTTAAGTGGCTCTTATGTGGTTAATTTTGAGACGTCAAAGGGACTCGCAGAGCAATAACCAGCCAACACATACTTATAAATGTGGCATGAGATTAATTCCACAATCAAGTGGCAGAAGAAATCACATTTCTCAAATCCCAAATTCACTTTTGTGTGCCATTTTTCAGCCTTAATGATCTGCATGCTGGCGACTGAAGTGTTTGCAATATCCTGGGTCATTTGAGTGAATGCCAGTTACACAAGCGGAGGATTATTCAGCAGGGCTTTGAGTACATTTTCAAACAAATCCATCAGTCTTAAGAAACGCACGCCAAGTCTAGACACAAAGCGGAAAAAAGGAAACAGCGCTCTAACTCTCACACCTACAGATGCACGACTGCATAAATGTGATGCACGCGTCGAGTGCTCCGAGAAATCCCTCTAAAGAGCAACAATCGTGCATTTTAAAGCCAGATTTCAGGTCCTACAAGTGCTGAAGCTCGGCACTGAGCGTGCTATTCATGTAGGAACCCGAAGCTCCCCAGGAGACATTTTCCTCCTGAGGAAAAACAACAACAACAACAACAGCTTAGAAGTATAGTCTTAAGTGCTTAGAGAAATAAAAAAAATAAGAATTTTCTGACTTTCAGTCCAAATCTTTTAGCTTGTAGGTCATCTACATGCTACAAACTGACAAAAAATTGCTATTTTGCTATACAATTTAGTGTCTCTCTTCCACATTAATGATGCACTAAATGAGCAATATCACACGAGTAGACTTGAGATATGGCTGTATATCGGCACTGCTGCGATTCGGCCATAGGTAATCACAGCGTGCCGATATACAACCATATTTCTCGTGTACTAGTGGGATACTTGTTTATACAACACTTCAAGGGCACAAGCGTGTAAATACATGAAAAACAACAGCTGAGTGTCTTTAAAAACCCTCTTTTGTGCAGAACTACTTTCTTCCGCCACAGATTCAAATCTCAGTTTGACAGTTTAACAGCTGAGCCGAAGCCTCCGTTACTAATCCGTCACTAATTCGAAAACGTCACTTTAGAAGTAGTAACGAAGGAACGTTGAGTTGCTTAATTGAAAGCTTATTGTATTATTGTATTAAAAGCTCACTGTATTATGTAGTTTTATGAGAGAAAAATGGTCTGACCGATCGTGATTACCTGCATCTGATACAGCGTTCATTCTTCATATTCACGATGAAACATTAGTTTGAATGTCCGCTGAGGAAAGGGTTCTTTGTCGTAACGTTAATAACCTTAATATCAACTATTGAGGTTGATTTCTGAAGACAGCGCGGCTCAATGCATTTGTTAGCTGCATCAAGATGTTGTTGAAACTAAAAATAACTTCCGTTTCTAACGTGTTTATTTTTCAGTATAAAAGTCTTTACTGCTGACTCGTAAAACAATCTCTTGTCGCCATCTAACGGCGGAAATCATCACGACGAACACACACCATTACTAAACACTTATTAGTAAATACTATTATTATTATAAAATATTATTTACTGAATAATAATATATAATAAATAACAACAACAACATCCATCATAAAAGTTGATAGGCAATTCATCAAAGATTGCCTATTAGATTTACCCAAAAACGAATTACATCTCATGTTTAACCACTACAGACACATCAGAGCCAGTGGTAAATTCCAGAAGATCCAACTGATTCATGAGCTCTGAATGGCCACTGACCATCTGAAGCTCACATGTCCGAAAATGTCGAAGCAAGTTTTCAAATAGACGTTATCTTTATTAACAAACTACATATTTGAAGTATAATCAAGTACATTCTCGCCTGAAAAGCTCTTAAAACTACATTTCGTGACAGAAAAATAGTAATATTTATAAAATGATACTGAATTTGGGCGTCCGCCATGACACTCGCTGTTAGAAATACAACAAACGGAGTGCAGTTACAAACTGTGAAAGGCAGGGTTGCCAGGTTTTCACAACAAAACCCGCCCAAAAGTAGCCCAATCGCGTTTTGAGGGGGTCTCCCGTTAAAAACGTGTTTCGCAGGATTCCCCTGGTAAAATTAGCATTCCAGGATCTAAATATTAGGTTATCAGGGTCGCTTCAACCTGTGGACATGAAAAACAGGGAAGACCGCGGACTTGGCAACACTGGTGAAAGGGCTGTTGGAGATATCGCTGTAATATCGCACTCTTATCAGCCAATCAGATTCGATGACCAGAAAAAACTGTATAATATATATAATTTGTTTTGTTTGTTTTTATTGATATATATATATATATCAAAAGTTTGGGATCAGTAAGACTTGTAATGTTTTTAAAGAAGTCTCTTATGCTCATCAAGATTGTATTTATTTGATCAAAAATACAGAAAAAAATACTAATACTGCAAAATGGTATTCCAATATAAAATAATAGCTTTTATTTTAATATACTTTAAAATATAATTTATTTTGGAACCTGTGATTCTTTTTTTTTTCAGGATTCTTTGATGAATAACAAGTTAAAAAAGACAGCATTTATTTAAAATATAAATATTTCCTAGCAATGTAAAGCTATCACTTTTTATTAATTTAACACATCCTAAGTGAATAAAAGTATTAATTTCTTTCAAAAAAGAAGGAATAAAAATTTACTGACCCCAGACTTTTGAACAGTAGTGTATATTGTTAGAAAACCTTTCTATTTTAAATAAATGCTGTTTTTTAAAAACGTTTTATTGATCAAAGAATCCTCAAAGTTCCAAATATATATATATATATATATATATTAAGCAGCGCAACTGTTTTAAACATAACAAATCAGCATATTAGAATGACTTCTGAAGGATCATGTGACACTTAAGACGGGAGTAACAGCTGATGAAAATTCAGCTTTGCATCAAAGGAATAAATTCTATTTTGAAGTATATTAAAATAAAGACCATTATTTTATATTATAATAACATTCTGCAATATTACTGATTTTTTCTGTATTTTTGATCAAATAAATGCAGCCTTGATGAGAATAAGAAACGTCTTTAAAAACTATTCAAAATCGTATAGATCCCGAACTTTTGAGCGGTAGTGTATATTTTTATTAATACTGAATATATAATAAATATATACATTTATTAATATTAAATATAAATATAAATATTATAACCTCTAAATATCCAGCCCAAACTTTCAAGAATGAATGTCAATTCTAGAAAAAAAACCCCATTTATATTAAAAAAAGACATGGCTATCAAATTTCCATACAAAAAACTAAAAAAAAATAGCAGCTCTTTAGCATTTGTCGAAAACTTGCCTCCAGTGTTTTCTGCGGCAGAGTGAATCATCTGAGGGGCCCGAGTCACAGTCCCCTTTATGTTTCCTTAAAGGCCGCTGGAGGATCAATCACTCGCCCGCCTCCGTAAATGGCTTCACTGTTTGCCCAGCCAGTGTGGGTGATGTGATAAAGCACTTTTAATCCATTTCAAAACGCACACTAACGGCAGACGTTTTGTTGAAGACTTGCCCAAGCTCACACTGCAGTGTCTATCTCAGCGTGAGAATGACACCGGTCGTCTGAAAGGCTCCTGAATAACTCTCCCTGAATAAGCCCTGTTCCTCCTCAGAGGGATGCTTAGCGCTTCTCGTTCTGCAGAATACAAACCGAGGCCTCCGTGCACTCTCGCTTCTTATTAAAACAAATACAAAGAAGCTGAATGGTTGGATTGATTTGTTTCCACCAAATCAATACCCCTTGTATAGCGGTGCAGGGCAAAGCCTTGTTTGTCCTCAGAAACACATGTATCACGCTCCAATGACGAACATAAATAGCCATCTTGATGCAAAAAATGAATCACAGCTTTGATGGAATATGGTGTTGTCCAAGCACACAAAATACTCAAACACCATTAGCCACAGACTTTTTCAGTTTCTGAAGGAACTAACTGATATAACAATAAGCATAAAAAAACATATAAATACATAAAAACAAACTAATAAGTATACTTTTTTTTCACAAAAGTGTTTCAGAAATTTTTGTGAAAGTCCAAAATTTGAGATAAAATAATAAAATAAACAAATTATACTGAATACATACATACTGTACATACATAATTTTGCTATATTTGGTTTCAGCACAGCAAAATATACTTAATTAAAATATATTTTATTTTGTAATCAGCATGTTGTCTTTATATATATATATATATATATATATATACATACATATATGTATATATATATACATATATATATATATATATATATATATATATATATATATACACACATATATATATATATACATATATGTATATATATATATAAACTATTTTATTTTTGGTTACAAAGTTCAGATTTTTTTAAATGTTTATTGTTTTTAACATCTTTTTAAATGAATTGTATGTTATTTTCAACAATTGTGCTTTGGCTTCATCACAGCATAATGTATTTAATTTAAAAAAATAATTACATTTTTTTTTTAAAATAATGCTATATGTTTTCTTTCACAGTAAAAACGGGTCTATATAGCTATATTTCATCATCATCATCATCATCATCATCGTCGTCGTCATCATATTTAAGGTTCCTTATCATAAAAAAGGGAAAATCCCCTGCCAAGTGTCTGACAGGCATTTTCCTTCCACAAAATGAGAAGAACACCGGCTAAATAAAGTCTACATGTTGCCTCACTATTCCAGTCTGTTGTTTCCTGTCTCTCTAACAGGTGTAATGAACATCAGCCGAGTGGATAAACGCGATCCATCAGCAGTCAAATAGCAAGGCGCATCAGCATTTCAATCTGCAAAGCGGCAGGGGTCCCACAGACAAACACTCCTCTATTACTCTCCTTCAGTCCTTGCCGGAGTCACCGCGAGGGGAAACACGGCCGGTGTGAAAGAAGGACTGACAGTGAGGGGTTGTCAGGACAGTGTCTGGAGATGGATGAGACCACATTTTAGCAGGAATTATGGGCTGACATGCCAGCATGCTTTACAGTGAGTGATGGTGGATGACGGAAAGCATGTAGCTGATGTCCTGCTAGGCCAATCAAAACAAAGAACATACCGTCTCTTGATGCTGTTGTGATGTAATGTGTAAACAATAAAATCTCTCCAGTAATCACAACAGTGTCGATGAAATAAAATGATAATAATTAATTTAAAAATGTGGGGTAGAAAGGATTATTTAATGTTTTTGAAGAAAGTCTCTCACGAAGGCTACACTGATTTAGTAAATACATAAATATTATATTATACTATGTATATTTTAAATGCTATATGTATATTTTTATATATAATTTTGCATTTATTTGTAAAATTGTAATTTGTTTACAGAAAAATATTCAGTAATATGAAATGTGATACTACTACAATTTATTTAACATAAGATATTCAAATACTTCTACTATTGTATTATCATTAATGTGTATAATAATAATAATTAGTATTTATTCGTATTTAATATATTTAAGTTAACATTTTATAGGCTATACTATATGTATATAGTAAATATAGTTTTGCATTTATTTGCAAAATATATATATATATATATTTTTGCAGAAAAATACAGTTAATCAGTAATATGAAATGTGAAATATTACTACAATTTATTTATTTAACATAAGATATTAAATTACTTTATTTTATTACTAATAGTATTTCTAGGTCTATTATGTATAATAATAGTAATAATAAATTAGTATTTATTCATATTTAATATAATATATTAATATTTAAATGAATAAAACTATAAAATTGTATATGCTATACTATATGTATATTTTATACATAATTTTGCATTTATTTGCAAAAATTTTTATTTAGTTGCAGAAAACATTTAGTCAGTAATATGAAATGTGAAATATTACTACAATTTAAAATAACTTTTCTATTTTAATGTCATTTATTCCTATATTTAAAATGTCTTTATTGTCACTTTTAAATCACTGAATAAAAGTTTTAAAAAATTAGTAAAATATCTCCATTAATCACCAATTAAAATGTCAATTAAATAAAATTATAATAAATAATTTAAAAATTTGGGTAGGAAAGATTGTTAAATGTTTTTAAAATACAACTCTCACCAAGGAGATATTTATTTGACCAAAATTATAGTAAATACAGTAATATTTTATTAATAAGTATTAATATAATGTAACACATAGCATACATAATTATCACATATGTGTATTTTATATTATATATTAAATGTATATTTTTTATAATATTGCATTTATTTGCAAAATTGTATTCATTATTTGGAGAAAAATACAGTTAATCAATAATATGAAATGTGAAATATTACTACAATTTAAAATAACTTCTTTTATTTAATTATGTAATTTTTTCCTTTTAATAACTGAATAAAAGTGTATAAATGATAAAAAATATATACAAAAGCATAAAATGAAACACAAATAAGTAAATAAATAAATAAATAAAGAGCGCATATTTATTTTTTTAAATTTTCCAAAAACCATGTTTTTATTATGTTATCATGTTTTTATTGTTTTATTGTGTTAGGTATCTGTATTATTTAGTTATTTTTACCTAATCAAAATAACCCAACTGTAGTTTGACTGAGATTAATTAGAAAGCACAATGAAAAAACATGATTTTTGAAAATAGTTAAAAACTGAGTTATCTATAGATGTAAAACGAAAGAAAGAATAATGTAACAAAAGCATCTTCCAATTGCATAAAATATAAACGAAAATACAAACAAATAATACAAGAACAAAAAGCATTTACAGTAGTTTCACTGAAAAGATTAACACTGTATATGCAAATCAAACAAAGGTGGGATATTTCACCCAGCAGCGAGCTCTCTAAAAATACTGCCTGGGTCTATCGACCTCATGCATGTTCAATATATAAAAATTCATGAACTTATTCAGATCAAAGGAACAAATCATGATTTATATTTGTTGACCCACGACTATCCTTGAGCATATTTGTATAGTCTTGCTGTGAAATGCAATTCAAGACAGGCATATTGAGCACGGCCGACTACGGCTAAAACACCGCTGTTCCACTAGAAATGAGAGATTTGATTTACTCGATGAACAAAGGAACACATCCACACACAGAGAAATTACGATACGCAGTATGCTCCCTACAGTTTCTAATAAAAACGTTTGTGCTGGAACAACATCCTACCATTACTAAAACACAGAGGACTGCCAGCGCTTTAGGAAATGAATCAAAAGACATAATATTTGCTGGTAATTAGTGGTGTTTGCTAAGGCAATTACTATCCATCAAATTAGTTTTTGAACAAAGCCCATGTTTGTGCCATGTTGTATATAGATAGATAGATAGATAGATAGAAAGATAGATAGATGGATCATTGATTGACAGTGCATTCACATAAAAGGGGCTTTTGTTTTGAAGTCGCACTAGTTTTCTTACACATGCTATTTATTTATGCTTACAATACCCAGTGGCCGTGTTGGGATAATTCTCCATCATCAGGGATTGTTTGTTGTCGGAAAGCAATCAGAGGGCGTTTGGAGGGGATCAAGATGGGAAGACTCAGCCCCGGGATGACTGTCAATCATCTATCCATCAGTAAATGGGTTTCTGCAGGCGAGAGCTACAGCAATATTTCCCTCAGGCTAGCACCGTGATATCTGGACTGGGGCAGAACAAAATGGAAGATTAAGACTAGCAGGGATAGACGTTATTTATTTATTTAGGCAGGCTAAGCCTATTAGAAGTGGCTAAACTTTCAGAAAGTGGGAATTTGAGATGTTTTGTTCTATTTTTTGCATTTATTTTCTAGAAGCGTTGTTTACACAAAGATGACAATAAGCACTATGGACGCCACAAGGCTTGGAGACATCTCAAACGCAGCTAGCATCCAGTGCCAGCATGCTGTGAAGTGATGTCATCGCGTGAGAAGTGTTTCGAAATGTTCATGGCTTAATGTCACACAAATGTGATTTTTTAGCCCTCGGAGAGGTACTTAAGCTTCTTCGTAACTCCAGCAATGTTTTATCACTGAGGAAAAAGAAGCAAACAGCATTCTAATGAACCTGCTGCCTTCCTTATGTCTAGTGGTAATGAACTAGCATGGAGCTTCACAGTCTCGATGCAACAAATGTTCAATCTGTGGAAAAATTGGCTGAAATTTCTTGAAAAACTTGAATATGAAATACTCCAACTAAATATATATATTCAGGGAATAAGCAATAAGCAACAAGAAATGAGTTTATCATATTACAAATGATCCCATAATAATAATAATATTGAATTCATATTTAATGTATATATTACTATTATTATATTACTAAAACGTATTTATTTAACTTAAGACATTAAATTACTTCATTTAATTTATTATTATTACTACTAATATTATTACTAATATACTACTAATATTATTATTTATGGGGCTATTATTTATAATAATAATAATAATAATAATAATAATATATTAATTGAGAAATTTGTTTACTTTTAATTTAATACATTAAATTACTTCATTTTATTTCATTATCATTAATGCTAATATTATTATTTCCAGGTCTATTATTTAAAATAATAATAATATTAATAATAATAATACATTTGTATTTATTAATAATTAATATAATATAGTGTATATTAGTATACATCAATATTTAAATTAATAATTTAACTTAAGATATTACATTTTATTTTATTATTATCAATACTAATTTTATTAGTCTGTTATTTCTGGGTCTGTTATTTCTAATAATAATAATAATAATAATAATAATAATGTTATTATTATTACTAAATAATTTGTTTGTTATTGAATATTTTTATTAAATACCAATATTTTTCTCATAAATAAAAAATAATCATTTTAAGTTATTTATGTTATTGTTATTAATACTAATTTTACTGTTTCTGGGTCTAAACACTATTATTACATTATTATTATTATTATTATTATTATTATTATTATTATTTATAACAATTATTACATTACACACACACATATACATACATATACAGTATATATATATAACAAACTGATACATTTGTTTACTTTTTAAAATTAATTTATTTAACTTAGTATATGAAATTACTTTTTATTATATAATTATTTTATCATAATCACATTATTTCTAATAATAATAATAATAAATAATAATAAATTATGTATTGAATATATTTTTATTAAAAAATAACACAATAATCTACACAAATAAAAAATAATTTTAAGCTATTTATTTACTGTTATTGTTCTTCCTGTTATTAGTAATTAATTAATAAATTATAGTAAAATAATAAATAAATCAATATATCAATTGATTACATTAATTGATTATATATTAATTGATAACATTTATTAATTCATATGTAATAATTAATATATTAATTGATAAATGTGTTTACTTTGTTTACTTTAACTTAATAAATTAAATTACTTCATTTTATTATTATTATTATTATTAATACTATAAACTTAATACTATTAATAATACTAATACCATTCATATTATTAGTACTAATACTAATATTATTATTTCTGGCTCTATTAAAATAATAATAATAAAAGTTAATTATTTATCAAAATATTGATAATTAATTAAAATTTGATTGAATATATTTTATATTCAATGATCAATAAATCAATCAATGAATTAATTTTAAGTTATTTATTTAATGTTCTAGCTGTTGTTGTTATTACTAAATTCATTCATACATTAATTATAGTAAAATAACTAATAGATTGATAAAGTAAATATAATATTTAATACATTAATTTAATATTAATGAAAAAAAATCTATACATCTTTTTGGGGTGAAACACATAAAATCCCATACTAGAGGTATATGGCACTTACGGGTTACAGGCTTCTGTTCTAGTGTCTGTTGTAGAAAAGATCAGAAGACATGGGGAGCACGACATTTGCTTGGCATACAGATCTCACTCACTCTGGTGAGTCCTGGAGTCTCTCTTATTGTCACAGCAATTACAGGACCACAGGACCGGCGGAGGGGTCCGGATCATCACACACGCTCTAATTGGCTGTCTTCACAAGGAGGTTTACTCTAGCCAGACTGACACACTGGGAGGTCAGCAATAAATATACCAAGAGGAAAAGCTTCAGGTCCATGGAAACCAACCCAAAATTTGTGTTAATAGAGACTGGAGATCTCAGAGGTTAGCTTGGAAGTATGGATGAATAGTCAACACCTTATTGGTTGCAATGCACTATGGGATTGCCTTATCTGCAATGTACTGTATATATAGGAAGATGCTATAATATCTGGCTAAAATCGTCTAAGTCTGCATAACTTTGCTGCCTACTCTTTGGAATAATCTTCACACTGTAAGCAAACTTACGATACCTTAAAACACTGTCTGTGTGGGAAGGCTCTGGAACAGCGTCAATAGCAAAAATGTAACTGTTTGACAGGAAAACTGATTCATACCTGCATTCTCTTGAGCACAACAGCTCTCGTGTGTAATGAGCATGTGCACAACCCACTGCGTCACGAATAAAACAAAAGGTGCATCATTTTAATCAGCATAATCGTCTTTGATAAATTCAGGTTTCAGTTTCATCTGTTTTGTTTAGATTTTTGATGTCAATCATTTTTAAGCACTGCTACACCTTCCCTCTTTATAAGGGGGGAAAAGAGTAGCAGTGTGTGTGTATATATATATATATATATATATATATATATATACTAAAATGTATTTATTTGAATTAAGACATTAAATTACTTAATTTTAGTATTATTAATACTATTATTATTATTTCTCTGTCTGTTATTTAAATACTAATAATAATAATAATAATAAATTAATATATTAATTGAGAAAATTACTTATAACTTAATTTAACTGAATATATTGAATTGTTTATCATTAATGATTCATTATCAGTAGTACTAATATTATTATTCCCAGGTCTATTATATAAATAAATAAATAAATAAATAAATAAATAATACAAATACATTTGAGTTTGTGTCAGAGTTCTGTGTGCCATTTGGACTGTTTATGTTTGTTTTTCCCATTGTGCCCATATTTGGTTCTTCCTGTCCTCATTTTGTCCTGATTAGTTTATTTACTACACCTGTCTGTGTCTTAATCACCACCCTTTATAAGTCTGCTTGTGTTTTGAGTTTGCTGTCGGTCCTTGACGTTATTTGGATGTGTGTGGATTATCGTTCTGTTCCTGCCTGTTCCTACTAAGAGTTATATTAAATTGTTATTTGTATCGTATCTCGTCTCTCGACTCATCGATCCAGCACGTTCCGTGACAGAAGGACCGACCTACAGTTTATCCCCGGCGTTTCCCTGCTTTATTTTCCGGTTTTTCCCAGTGTTTGTTTTTGATTTTTCGTTATGGATCCCGCTGTTCAGATCATCATCCTGGAGCAGGGGAACCGCTCTCTCGAGGACCACACCAGAGACTTCGTGCAACTCATTCCACTCACGCACTACCCGGACAGCTGCTTATGCACGTTCTATCGTGTTGGACTTAACACCACCACCAAGGCGCAGCTGTCCGGGGAGGGTCCTCGAGAGAGCATCGCCGATTACATTGAGTGGGTGCTGGCGTCCTGTAGATCGTCATGGACCATTGACTTCGTCAAGGAGGACGTCAGCCCCACTCCAGACCCAGAACCCAGCCAACCATCACCCCGACACGCGGAGTTTGAGCCCGAGCCCACCGCGGATGACGAGCCAGAGCCACGAGCGACAGAGCAAAGGATCGCCACAGAGCCAGAGCCCAACACGTCCGACCAGGTGCGAGAGCCGGCTACAACTACCGTAACGGTGGAGTGCTGCGTGGAGCAAGAGAGGGCTATGGAGAGCCCTGCCCACTGCACCACCGCTGGGGGTGAGCTTGAACTGAACTCTGGGGACTTGATTGACTTCTTTACTGAAGTTCTGGAAACTAACTCTGGAGATTTAATAGACTTTTCTACGGATATACCTACCTGTCATGATCTACCTGTCGGTATGGAATTCCCACCCACCCCCCCTCTTCTGTCTGTCTGGTCACCGCTGTCCCCTGACAGCCCCTCTGCTCACCCTCAGCCCACCACCTGTGCAGTGGGTGCGCCGCGGGTCTGCCAGCTTCCATCGGCGTCAGGGCTGGAGGATCCCTCATCTCCGCCTCCAGCCTCAGAGTCCAGAACTCCGCCTCGGCCCTCCGACCCTGCGGCTCCACCACGGCTCTCAGCGCCCTCGTCTCCATCGTCGCCCATCGGTCCACCAGCTCCACCGGGCTCCCTCGTCTTTCCGGCTCCGCCCTGGTCGGTCGTCGGCCCTTCATCACCTCAGGACTCTATTCCTCTGGCTGCGCCTCGTCACTCCGTCCCACCGGCTCTGTGGACCTCCTCCCTCCCTCTGGCACAGCCTCCATCCTCTGTCGCTCCGGCTCCGCCGCGGACCTCCGGATCTCCGCCTACGCCTCGGTCGCCAGAGCCTAGGGCTCCGCCTTGGCCCTCCGGATCCTCGGTGTCGCCCTGGATCTTCGGCTCTCCGTCTCCGCCTCGGGCTCCTCCGCCAGCTCCTCCGCCAGCGGCTCCGCCTCCGTCGGTCGCCCCCCTGGAGTCGTCAGCCTTTTCTCCACCATGGCTCCTCCCTCCGTCGGCTCCACCGTGGGTCGTCATGATGGCTGTGGTCTGGGTCTCGCATGGCTCCTCCTGCTCCGGGTCCCTCCTGAGTTCTCCCTGGCTCCTCCCTCCGTCGTCACCACCCTGGACTTTGTTTATTGTCCTCCTCCCGGAAGACCGTCCGCCACCAGAGCCTCCTCCCACAATGACTTTATTATTTCCACTCCCTTTCCACGCCGCGAGGTCGCGCCTTCCGGGAGGGGGGAGTAATGTCAGAGTTCTGTGTGCCATTTGGACTGTTTATGTTTGTTTTTCCCATTGTGCCCATATTTGGTTCTTCCTGTCCTCATTTTGTCCTGATTAGTTTATTTACTACACCTGTCTGTGTCTTAATCACCACCCTTTATAAGTCTGCTTGTGTTTTGAGTTTGCTGTCGGTCCTTGTCGTTATTTGGATGTGTGTGGATTATCGTTCTGTTCCTGCCTGTTCCTACTAAGAGTTATATTAAATTGTTATTTGTATCGTATCTCGTCTCTCGACTCATCGATCCAGCACGTTCCGTGACAGTTTGTTAATATTTATTGTAATATACTACATACAATTAAATAACAATATTTAAATGAATACAATTATTTTATTTAATTTAGGATATTAATAATAACAATACATTTACGTTTATTAATATTTAATATAATATACTACATACAATTATATAACAATTATTTATTATTATAAACATTTAAAAATTCTAATTCAAATTCCAAAAATTCTAATTAAACTATGGCTCCATAATCTTGTCACCAAGTGTCTCATTTGTGTCTTTCATTTTATTGAATTCACTTTATTATTTTACAACTAATCAGTTTATTTAACTATTAAATGTAATATAATATAATATAATATAATACAAAATATGTTAATTAAAATATTTTTAATTAATATTATTAATATAAACAAGAATAAATAAAAATAATTCAAAATATATGTAAATAAAAAATTATATTTAGAATTCATTCTTTACACTTTACACTAACAATTTTATTTCTCTCAGATTTTAGGAGAACCATCTGAGACAAAGTGGATAGTAAAAATGAACTGAAACAGAACAAACAAATTAAAAATAAAAACAAATATTAAATTGTATTTCAAATTTATTCTACTGTGCGACAAAAATAAACTTCTGAGACACCGCTGATAGCTAAATGAAACATAACCGAGACAAATTCACCTGAACCATTTTCTATTTGGTCCTCTGAGAAAATGGTCCTGAAGTACCTGCACTGTTGCTAGGCGAGAAACACACACCTCAGCATCAGACGTCTGTGCTGAAGTCACATTTGGCACTAAGAAACACCTCGTGGAGGAGATTCAGGGCACTCCCTGCCTTAGGTTCTAATATAGCCTCCCTTGTAAACAAGGGCCCATCACAGACTTCCATTGTGTTCATTTTCCAGCTGCTGCACAACAAACAGTTTATGCCAGCGGAAGAGTTTTGTCTGTCCATGAGAGCATGAAATTAGCCTGTTTAGCAGAACTGAGCTCCTAAAATAATAGCGCACACTGCCGTGATGCTCCAAAAGGAGCTGTTGCTAATCGACAGGCTTCTTTTCTCGCTCCTCGGAGAGAGAAGACTGTTTGGAGTCAAAGCAGATGCATCTGTCACAGACCGAGATGTGACATTTGAAAATGTGCGTTAACAGATGGAGGATTGTTTATATTTATGAATGCTGCAGTGCAATGACTACACATTTAGGACTGGAGGGAAGCACGCCTGCGCCACACAGAGAAATGTCAGGAAAAGAGTGAGACGCCTTCGCTAGAACCGATTCGGAAACCTGGCAGAGCAGCTGAAAGTCAAAAGGTTCAGCTTGGTTATAGCAGCTAAAATGAACAAAATGAGACGATTTAGATGCGGTGGAAGGAGGCTGTCATATATATATATATATATATATACACACACACACACACACACACACACACACACACACATACATACATATATACATATATATATATATACAATTGAGGTCAAAAGTTTACATCCCCCTTTCTGAATCTGCAAAATGTTAATAATTTTACCAAAATAAAAGGGATCATACAAAATGCATGTTATTGTTTATGTAGTACTGACCTGAATAAAAAAAAAAAGATGTTTACCAGAAGGAGAAACCATGCATTAAGAGCTGGGGGGTGAAAACTTTTGGAATTTAAAGAGCAGGGTGAATTTAACTTATTCTGTCTTCTGGGAAACATGAAAGTATCTTCAGTAGCCTCTGAAGGGCAGTACTAAATGATAAAAATATGATATTTAGGCAAAATAAGAAAAATGTATACATCTCCATTCTTTTCAAAAGTTTTCACCCTCCAGCTCTTAATGCATTGCGTTTCCTTCTGAAGCATCAGCGAGCGTTTGAACCTTCTGTAATAGTTGCGTATGAGTCCCTCAGTTGTCCTCAGTGTGAAAAGATGGATCTCAAAATCATACAGTCATTGTTGGAAAGGGTTCAAATACACAAAAATGCTGAAAAACCAAAGAATTTGTGGGACCTGAAAGATTTTTCTGAAGAACAACAGGCAGTTTAACTGTTCAGGACAAACAAGGGACTCGTTTTTATAAATTCAACTATTATTTTATCTTGTGGATTATATAAATGTCTTTTATGTGAATTATCTTATTCAGGTCAGTACTAATTAAAAAAAAAAAAAAGTGCATTTTGTATGACCCCTCTTATTTTGATAAAATAATGAACATTTTGCAGATAAAGGGGTATGTAAACTTTTGCTTTCCAGTGTATATTTATAGTTACTTCTTCTTTGGTTCCCATTGACTTCCACTATACTTTTTGACCTGAAACTGTTCATTTTTGGGCAGACTATCACTTTAAAAATCATACAGCCTAAGACAGTAACGAAAAAAGTACCTTGGTATTCTTTGAAGTATACAATAAAATACCATGGCATATAAATGCAATTATTCAGTACCAATGGCTTTATTTTTTAAAGTACCATGGTATTACCATCTGACACCTGGTACCGGCCCAGTACTTTAAAGTGAGAGAGATGGAATAGAGACAGAATAAGAAAGAAAAACAGAGAAAACGAGAGGGGAGTGGAGGAAGCTTCCAAACCAGTCACCGTTCATCAGTTCCTCAGGCACTGTATTGATCGGCTCAGCAGGCTGGATATTAGAGAGGTAATTCACTTTTTAGATAGAAGGCGTAGGGGAGCAAGGGCTGCCCCATTTGTTACCCAGGCTGAGGAAATCATTGATACTGCCACACTGTCAGGGGGACCCCTGCGGACGACAGAGGTTTGATGAGGTGGGACGCTCAGACAGAGAGATCGGAGGACACTTGTCTTCTTCATCTCCACCTGAATTCACACGCAAAATGGATCAAGCTGCACTCTTTACATAGAGTTTAGCTAGGGACAACAGAGAGTTTCTACTAGAGACGGAAATCGGAAGGAATTGAAAAATTCCAGCGTAGTACTTCATACTTTTGGTAAAAAAACTATTTTATTACTAATATTCACTAAAAAGAACTGACTGAAGATATTAATTTGGGAATTGGACTATACTGGTGGCACTGTACGTTTTTGATTCACTAAAAAGAACTAAATCACAAGAGGAAACTGAACTAAATAAAATAAACAAAAATAAATACTATGTTTTTGATTCACTAAAAGAACTGACTCTGAAGAGAGATTCATTTGGGAATTGAACTATACTGAGAGCACTATATGTTTTTGATTCACTAAAAAGAAGTGACTCAAAAGAAGGATTCATTCAGGAATATGCCTGGTTGCGCTGTATGTTTTTGATTCACTAAAAGAACTGACTCTGAAGAGAGATTTATTTGGGAATTGCACTACACTGTTAGCACTACATGTTTTGGATTCACTAAAAAGAAGTGACTCACAAGAGGGATACATTTACGAATCAAATTACACTGGCAGTGCTGTATTTTTTAGATATACTGACTCTGAAGAGGGATTCATTAAGGAACTGGACTACAGTGGTGGTACTGTATGTTTTTGATTAACTAAAAAGATCCGACTAACAAGAGGGATTCATTCAGGAACACAACTGGTTTCACACTTACGCTGAATGTTTTTGATTCACTAAAAAGAACTGACAAGATATTCATTCGGGAATTTGACTATACTGGTGGCACTGTATATCAAACTACACTGGTGGTGCTTTATGTTTTTGATTCACTAAAATAAACTGACTCTGAAAAAGGATTCATTCAGGATTTGAACTACACTTGTGGCACTGTATGTTTTTGATTCACTAAAAAGAACTGACTCACAAGAGATATTAATTTGGGAAATGGACTATATTGGTGGCACTGTATGTTGATTTTTTTGATACTCTAAAAAGCTGACTCTGAAGATTGATTTGTTCAGGAATTGGACTTAAAAAGAACTGATTCATTTACGAATTGAACTACACTGGTGGTGTTATATGTTTTTGATTCAAAAGTGACTCACAAGAGCGATTTGTTTATGAATTGAATTACATTAGCGGTGCTATATTTTTTGATTTACTAAAATAACCTCTAAAAAGGCATTCATACGGGAATTGGACTATATTGGTGGCACTGTATGTTTTTGATTCACTACAAAGAAGTGCCTCAAAGGAAAGAATCTTTTACAAATCAAACTACACTGCTGGTGCTATTTTTTTCTTTTTTGGATTCACTAAAATGAAGTGACTCACAAGAGTGATTCATTTCTAAATTGAACTACACTGGCAGTGCTGCATTTTTTTTTTAATTAGACTTCCAAAAGGGATTCATTTGGGAATTGGACTACACTAATGGTACTGTATGTTTTTGATTCTCTAAAAAGAAGCAAATCACATGACGGATTCGTTCGGGAATCAAACTACACTGGTGCCACTAAATGTTTTTAAATCACTAGAAGAACAAGCTCATTAAAGGGATTCAAGAGAATAACACTTTACTGTTGATGCTATACTATGTGATTTTGACAAAATGTAAACAGAACGGGCTCCTAATAGCAGTTCATTCAAAAACCAAATTAGTTGTGGTGTGAGTGAATAGTACACTTTCTGAAATAAAGATACAAAAGCTATCATTGCGGTGATTTTCTAAAGATACAACGTTGTATCTAAAGGGTTCATATTGGTACCTAAAAGGTACAAAAGTGTACTTTTTGAAAAGGTACCGCCCTAGTGATGGCTTTTTTGTACCTTCATTTCTGAGAGTGTAGCAAAACACGTTTTGTTTAAATTTTAGTGAGTACTTCAGTATAACGTTTTCTCTTAATTATCAAAAGAATGAGTTTGGTTACAATATTGATGTTCATCTGTATCAAAACAGATGAAATGTTTACCTCACGGAGACACCGATCAGCACATCTATCCATCAGCCGTCAGCCATCAATCACCAAGCGTGTCTTAAAATGCAGTTTCGCCACAAACAACCTCAGGGGAAACATATTTGGTAAATATTAAAATCAACTGAATGAATCACATTTTCATTTCCTTGCATCTTACAGATGAAAACGATACGGACACGGTTTTCAATATCCTCTCTGTCTATCTAGGAAAATTAACAATAGTTCATGCATTCATTTTAATACTGACAATATCAATGTTAGATAGCAAAATTATTGTTTTGATGTCTAAATCTGAGACATCTTAAGCATATTTATGAGTATTTCCAATTACAACGTGACAGGTGCCATTGGATAAATGCCAATAAATATTTTTGATTGACTGAAAAGTTTAAAATGAGTTTTCCGAAAGTTTTATGTAAAACTCGGGAAGTATTAATAATAAAATATTGCTGATTACATCAGAACTAGATATTTCAAAGCAACAAAACATGGCAGGGTGGTTTTTGTGCCAAGACAATTTGCTCTCCAGTGACATAAATGAGAGTCAAAATGAGTTCAATTGAGAGGGAATCACATGTTATTTAGCGAACAATGCAGACGGGACAGAGGCACCTTCTATGTGACACAAACCCTCTTTTTAGGTCATTATTGAGAGTAGACGATGGATGATCAAAACAAAGGAAGGGAGAGAAGATGAAAGGGAAAGGAATCAAAAGCCACTGAGCCTCGCAGGAAAATAGGGCAAGTTACAGTAAATTTCTTATCTGCATGTCATTTACAGAGAGAATCATGAGAAATGATAGAGAAGAGGAAGTGGTACGGAAGATGAGAGTGCGAGGAGTGTGAGGGCTTCCACCCTCTGAAGTCTGCGACTGCTTTTTGGAGGGCAGACGAAAAAGTGTAGGGGATGAGGGTTATAAATGAGACAAGGGCAAAGAGAAAGAGCTGAAGATGTGGGTTGTTTCAGGGATGATACATGACGCTGACCGACTAATTGCTGCTGAGCTTTCTCCATGCGCCATCCTGATTGGTCACCTGTTGCCATCGAGCGCCCATCATTAGACGGGTTACACGCAGGCCAACAGCGAGAGCCGAAAGACGCGCGGACACAGCCGTCTGTGCCGAGAGAGAATGAAATCCCATACTCCCTTTAACTGGTGCGGCACTTTTCCCTAACAACCCATATGGATAGATGAGTCGGCTGCACGTAGTTGAGGCGTCTGAGACATTATCATGCTTCACTAAAGACAAGCACCATATGCAGTTGTTGTGATTGCACTCAGGCTTTGCCGTGGACTCAAAGAGCGGCAAAACAGCTGTTAGGAATTGAAGGGAAAGCATTAAAGTCACATAGCCTGGGTGCTAAACCAATAACAGGCAGCCTTCTGAAACAGAGCGAAGTGTGAGTAAACGTCAGGGTTTCTTTCCTTTGTTTTTGTTGCAGTGTCAAGTCTCAAGCTGGTAATTTTGGCCGTTTAGAGGGGAAAGAAATCAAATGGACCATTAAAATGAGTGGAAAGATCTACAGAGACAAACAGGGGAATGGTTTCAGACGGGAGGCAGGGTAATCGAGCAGACGGCTGAGGAAAGAAAGGTACAGACAGAAGCATTTTAGTGTTGAGGCAGGTTAAATACGCATTCGACTTGTGTGATTGTCTGACTCACATAAAAGGGAGGACCAGGGATGCCTGTAACACGGGGTCAGTTGTAACACTGTCGGTTTAACCGCTTATAAATTATGGACAGGGTTGAAATCGCTATCAAACAGGACTGCTTCTGAGGAGAAAGGCTGAAGACTTTCTGCGTAACAGATTCTGTCATCTATATTAAATGCAAGTCAATATGTACACTACCTTTCAAATGTTTGGGACCAGTAAGATTTTTCCCCCAAAAGGATTATTACTTTTATTCATGCGTTAAATTAATGGAAATCAAAATTTAAAGACATTTATGATATTACAAAAGATTTCTATTTCAACATTTCTGTTCTGACAATAATGAAAGGAAATGTTTCTTGAGCATTTTAGAATGAAATGCTTTTTAGCATTGGCAGCATTTTAGAATGATTTCTGAAGGATCATGCAGGGTTATTTAATTATTGTTAAACTAAAACTATGACTATTGAAAAAGTGGTTACTTAAATAAAGCTTAAAATAAAAAATTAAATAAAATAAAATAATGAAAAGCAAACTAAACAAAGAATAGAAATGTTTCCTTGGCAATAATTATGGAAATAACTTTAAATTAAAGCACTAAAATTAATAACTGGAAATAAATGGCTACTAATAACTAAAACTGAAAAACGAACAAACAAATAACAACAAACAAATAAATAAATAAATAAAATACACACAATTTAAAACTAAAATAAAATTAAACAAAAAAGGAATATTTACAGTACAAATAAATAAATAAAAGAAAAACTACAAAAATGCCAAAAGCATATAAAACAATAATCCAAAATATTACTAAAAACGATAAAAGGATATGAATAATAGAATTATAGATATGAATAACAATACTTGGATCATGTGACAATGATTTCTGAGGGATCATGCGCGGTTATTATTGTTAAACTAAAACTATAACTATAAAAAAAAGTGCTAATTTAGCCAATAAAGCTGAAAATAAAATAAAATAAAATAATAAAAAACAAACTAAACAAAGATTATATATTTTTTCCTTGGCAATAAGTGTGGAAATAACTTTAAATTAAAGCACTGAAATTAATAACTGAAAATAAATAACAACTAATAACTAAAATTGAAAACAAACAAACAAATAAATAAATAAAATGTCACAAGCATATAAAACAATAATCCAAAATATTACTAAAAAAAGGATATAAATAATAGTAAAACAATACTGGGATCATGTGACAATGATTTCTAAAGGATCATGCAGGGTTATTATTGTTAAACTAAAACTATAACTATTAATAATATATTATTAATAAATAAAATAAAATAAAATAAAATAAAATAAAATAAAATAATACATGCAAAATGAAAAACAAACTAAACAAAGATTAGAAAAGTTTCCTTGGCAATAATTATGGTGATAACTTTAAATTTAAGCACTAAAATTAATAACTGGAAATATATTACAATTAATAACTAAAAAATAAAATAAAATAAATATTTCACAATATTGCTGTTTTACTGCATTTTTGCTCAAATACATGAGCGTAAGATAATTCTTTAAAAAACTTTTAAAATTCTTTAAAAAAATTCTTTAATTCTTGAATAAGCTTACAGACCCCATTCATTTGACATGAAGACACAGTTTATGGTTAAGTTGTAGATTTCCAAACTGTTTTAATTCAACACAGTCAATTGTAAGACAACAATATCAAGATAAACAGCACCAAAAACCCACAGAAAAAGCAAACAGTGCTACAACTGTAGTTTTCCCTAATCAGTTGCTGGGTTCAAGTTGTGTTGAACTGAGAGCCCTAAACAGCCTCCTAGTCACTTACACAGAGCGGTGCATCAAAGCCAGCCTTTATATGATATGAATGGCCTAATTGAGGTCAGAATGCTGGGCAAATGAAAAGCATGTGATTTTTGTTTTCCTTTTGCATTGCTCTTCAGAGAGCGCTGACGATTGTAGTCTATTGTGCTTTTGACTTTGACCGTAATGGCTAGTGGTATTAATAGACATCTGGGGGAAATATAAGCATGCACAAATGATTAATTCTATTTTTTTAAAAGCACTGCCAAAAGCTGCTGCTTTCATCTACTACCACTTATTACGAAGACCAGCTTCCTAAAGACGTCCTAAGTAACTTGCTCAAGGGCACTGTGACTGTACAAGCAGGAAGTGACATCAGTAATCCCTCATCCTATTCACTTCTATTCCTTCTCAGTGCTGAAACTCTAACCTTTCAGCTGACAGCCTAGATCGTTAACCACTAAGCTACCTGTGAAGGGTACAATTGGTGAAGAAAAGTCCATTTGAAGAAATCGAGAAAAAAGTTAGCCGCTCAATCATCACACCGTCCTGATGTGTCTTATCCTCTACTACAACTACTTCTTGATCTTTCAAAGCTAGACATCCAAATGTGAATAGAAATCTGTTCTTCCTTTTTAACAATAACACCTCAAATGTGATTTCTGGACATTTGCTGAACTCGAGATGGCGAGCAGGGGACGCCAGAGGGCAAAGGGTCAAAGCGGGCCGTCCTCTGGCTGGCATCGGTTTCATAGCCATTAGGCCACAAAGAGCTGAAAGAGCAGGCCGGTGGGGCTTTCAGCTGGACACAAAAGAGAAAATGACATCTTAAATACAAGATTTAAGCTATAAAACCAAATCAATTGAAGAAAGAAGTCCTTCATCCCCTAACTCTCGAGTCTGTGCACGGCTCGTTCTGGAGCAGACGCTTAGATGTGGAAAGTGGGTCAAATGGATATAGCTTCTTCTCTGGAGGGGCTCCGCTGCCTTTCTGAAGTTTTTCCCCTCCTCGCGGGTCTCAAGAGACCCGGCTGCTACGACCGACTCGTGTGCAAACCTCTGTCTCGGAACTCAGGGTGCAGCTAGGCATCACGGATAGAAATGTCAGGCGCTTTCTACACCTAGCTCGCGACCTTTTTCACCTGAGTGTCACTTATAATACAAGCTGAGATTGTTTACTGTATCAATTCTGTTTAAATACTCTTCATGGTTTTTCAGGTAATTTTAGCTTAGCTATTTAAGGTGTTCTGAATGATCAAATGCCATTTCCACGACATCCTTCACTATACGCTCTGTGAGGGAAATTATATTTTAATTATTTTTGGAATAAAATGGCACACTGCTTTGTTTAAGGCTAAAACATGCAATATGAAATAATTAAAGGAGAACTCCACTTCCAGAACAACAATTTACAAATGATTTACTCACCCCCTTGTCATCCTAAATGTTCACGTCTTTCCTTCTTCAGTTGTAAAGAAATTATGGTTTTTGAGGAAAGCATTTCAGGATTTTTCTCCATATAATGGACTTCATTGGTGCCCCGATTTTGAACTTCCAAAATGTAGTTTAAACGCAGTTTGAAAGGGCTCTAAACAATCCCAGCCGAGGAAGAAGGGTCTTATCTAGCAAAATGATTGGCCATTTTTTATTTTTTTTTTAAATAAAAATTTGTATACTTCTTAAGCACAAAAGCTTGTGTAGCTCTGGGATGCGCGTCCACAATGCTACGAATCATGTCTAAGTTCATCATTTGTGTACTCCGGCTCAAAAAGGTAGAGTATGGCGAAAAACGTCATCTTAGTTTACTTAGCTAACTTCAGAATCGTCTGACATCGTTGTACGTTTTTGTTTGTAAACAGCGTTTGACTTACTTGAACTTCCTTAGTCTTTGCGCAATTGCTTTGTAAACACTGCGGCTGTAGTTCCGCGTCACCTTTCGACGTGATTCAAAAGTATGTAGCGTCGTGGATGAGCATCCCAGAGCTAGTGCTACACAAGCTTTTGTGCTTAAAAAGTATACAAAATTTTATTTTCTGAAAAAACTGACAGGTCGTTTTGCTAGATAAGACCGTTCTTCCTCGGCTGGGATCATTTAGAGCCTTTTGAAGCTGCATTTAAACTACATGTTAGAAGTTCAAAATCAGGGCACCAATGAAGTCCATTATATGGAGAAAAATCCTGAAATGCTTTCATCAGCCATTACTCTAGCTATCAGTGATCATTCTAATATGCTTATTTATTGGCAATTGCTAAAGTATTCATTTCTTTCAAAAAAGAAAGAAAGAAAAAAAATCACTGACCCCAAACACTGAACTGTAGTGTAGAGTGTTACAAAACATTTCTATTTTTAAATAAATGCTGTTCTTTTTAATGTTTTATTCATCAAATAATCCAGAAAAAAGTATCACAGGTTCCAAAAAATAAATAAATAAAATTTTTTAAATTGAAGCAGTACAACTGTTTTCAACATTAATAATAATTCAGCATATTAGAATGATTTCTGAAGGATCATGTGACACTGAAGACTGGAGTAATGATGCTGAAATTTCAGCTTTTCGTCACAGAATTAATTCTATTGTAAAGTATATTAAAATAAAAGACACAATTTTACATTGCAATAATATTTTATAATACTACATTTTTTTTCTGTATTTTAAATAAAAAAATAGCCTTGATAAGAAAAGAAATCTTACTGATCTCAAACTTTTAAACAGTAGTGTGTACACACACACACACTATATATATATATATATATATATATATAGGTATGGTGGGGAAATTGAAATGTAAGATAATAAAAATCAACCCCAGGGACATTAAAATGTCCGTAGTATAAGAAACACCCAGTACACAATGATTTTTTATGCAAATCATTGCATATCTGTTCTCCCTATTTGTTGTTTGCTGTTTTTCTTGCCAAAATGGATCATTAGCAAAGCAAGCCCAACGATTCACTACCTGCGGGCGAAAGTTAACTGTATATGCAAATGAGTCTGTTTTTATACACGGCTCAACGGTACATGTGGGAAGCAGAATAGTTTTACATGTTGTTCCATAGATGAAGTGTCAGCTTTTTAAAGCGCTGGGCCAAGCCAGCAGAGAAACCCAGTGCAATCTTTCTCCTGCACACACACACGCCTAGGCTCATCAAAAACCAATAACACCATCTCATCATTAGCCTTCTGTGAGATACACGGCTCACACGCCGACTGGGGCTCAACTACGTGCCTCTAGATCTCCCATGGAGACGGCTGTGTCACACCGACGGAGGGTATGAGAACTGCTCTGAAATGCAGCGCCGGCCCCAGAGACTGAATTATTCCAGCGGCAAAGGGCATATCTGAAGCTGCTTAAGGTCAAACTAATGCCCACCAGACGCAGAACAAAAGGATTTACAGGCACCTGCGCAATCGCGGGAATTACGAGCAGCCGGTCTAATACAGTACAGCGGGCTGTGAAATTTAAATAAATAATCGCTAAGCACAATCGCATGCTGACATAATCCAGAGCAAAGTTCTGGAATATGTTATACATACTTTTTCTAAGGGAATACGTAATGTTGTGTAAGGGCATTTTATGCTACCAGGCCTGCAAGGGTTGGTCGAAACCTTATAAAATACATGATATTCTCCAAACAAACACACATAGATAAAAACATAAGTATACTCTTACAACCCTACCATAAAAACTGCAATAACTGCAATATTATGCAAATTTTAGACACTTGGGAGCAAAATGATAGTAACAATGAATCATAAGGAGAACAGACTCAACAAGCCGTGAATATCTGATGTGTATGTGTGTATGTTTATATATATCATATCATGTAAAGACAAATCGCTCCATCTGTCTTTTGTATAGGAACGGATTAAATTGCACAGGATTTTTCATATTCTGAAAGCTTTTGTTCTAGATGCGAACAAAGACGCGGCAAAACAATGCCGTGCTCGTGTTTGATATTCATGATGAAGAGTCAATTTTTCAGCTTTTGTTCTTTATGTAACATATTGAACCTTAAAGCTGTTTTGTTTTCTGCAGAGCCCTGCACACACAAATCACATAACATGTTCATAATGTAATCTCACTGTAATCTCCAGATCTAGAGGGAAAAACATGTTTCCATTTGTAAATAAGAATCTAACGCTGTCTGCAAAAAAAATAAAAATCAAGGTAAACATAAATTCAAAGAAAAGAGTATAAAATAATGATAAAAATACATTATTACCAGGGTTCAAGTGCTTTAAGTCATTTAAGGACATCATTTAGAAAGCCTGTAACCACCAAAATCAATGATTCAAAAAAGCATTTTTGGAAAATCCAGGTAATTTGACAGAAATATTATGTTTTTTTTTTTTTTTTAACATTTATGACTGTTATAGCACCAACTGTAGTCTGATCTCCTTAAAACTTTGCATGCTTGTTTAGAATCACCTGTCTCGTGTGCTCATCAGGTATTGATTGCCATAGCGCCCCCGTCAGGCCAACTGGGACGAGCCTTGGTGATGCTGTTGGCGGTGTGAGTACTACCATACCTCCAAGTTTCAAGTCTCTACGACTTACAGTTTGGTCTGCACGAACAGTTTTAAGTGGAGATTGCTGATCCTTGGCCATTCTAACAATTGAACCCCTAAAAACTCGTCCTGTTTATGCTACACGTGATTCATGAAATTATACCTCAAATCATGTTGATAAGATGTGCGCTATTTACTTTCTTTACCATCAAACTTGACAATTTTTGCCTGGCGAACAATGAAATTAATGAAAAATCCTTTAGACACGAAGAAACATATATCAAAGACACTTAATACTAGTAACCAACCACATAGCAACAGGTTTTTCACATTCTCTAGTAAACATAGAACCTAGTTTCAATAAGTTTTGAAGATTCAACCACTGGGATTTCACTAGTAATTAGTGTAATTATACCAATTACTTTTCAAAATGCTCTTTTTGTTCACAATGAATTCATCTATTTTTTGCCTACTAATGTCATCTATAACTTTCTTCTCGACCGGAGTCAGTCTGCTCTGATAGATCTTAGCTTTTTTTCATAATTGACCTCTGGCTGGATTTTAATTTGACTAATGTCACCAATTATTCTCCTGATGTAATGAAGTTATTTGTGCCAGAAATAAATAACCTACAAAGAAAGGCCCAACTCAAGCCTGTTATCATAATTTGTTAAACCGTATTAATCAAAATGGTCCATAGTCAATTGAGGTAAAAGCTTTTCCGCTCCCAGTTTGGACTGAGGCCCAATTTATGAGTGCCGTATAGGACAGGGAACGGATCAATAACGGCCGTGAACTGCTGCTCGGGTTCAACATACAGTACATCTCCAGAGGTACAAGAGTAAACCACAAACTATAGATTCGGACCAGAGTTGAACAGTGTAGTCAAAACTGTTTGTTAAAGGTTTTTTGTTAGCAATAACTAAGATGAAAGGAAATGAGCATTACATGTCTTTATCTATTAATACTAGAAATGAGCATCAATAATAAAATGATTTTAATAAAAACCAAAATACTTTTCTGGGCCTTGAATATGTCAGTTGTGTTGCTGTCTATGCAGGGTCAGAAAGCTCTCAGATTTCATCACAAAATATCTTAAACAATGTATTACGAGTTTGGAACGACATGAGGGTGAGTAATCAATGACAGAATTTTAATTTTTAGGTGAACTAAGACTTTAAACTAAAAGAACATTTTCATTAACTGACAAAAACAATGACAAGAAAAACTGTAACTGAAAGTCAACTGGCTCCACACAATGTGAGTGTTTGGGAAACCCCTTTGAAAACATTCTATTTGCATTTCCATTAGTACATGCTTTAAACTGGGATAGGAGAAAGTATTTTACCACGGGAAAAAAATGACACACATCATATTAAAGCATGCAGAAACAGTCTATAAACCAGAGGCGGTGATTTATATGGAGCATGCAAAAGTGTTTATTTCTAATGAGGCAGAGAGGATAGACTACTAGGTGAAGATGAAAGATGGAACATACAGAGTGTGTGAATGTGTTTGTGTCCAGGTGGGCTTTAGGTAGGAGAGTGGGATAGGGACACAGCTCATTAATTGGGAAATGGGACTCCTGGCGAAGAGGCTAAGGACATCTGTTCCCCTGACAGGATGTTTGTGGCCAATTCTGCACCACATTGCTTAAGGAAATGTTGTGCTTCACATCAGGAAATGAAATGGACCCTTTTCACAGACTGTGAGGATGCATTTCACACTTATTAACATTGTACATCTAGGTTTTAGATTTTCAGGTTTGTTTATGTATATTTATAACTCTAATAGTTGTGTTATATTACCTTGGGATTACATTTCAGAAAAGTAGTTAATTTTGCTGTATGGATGTATCTAAAGTAGGTGTCAACCGATATGTGTTTTTCAGGGCCGATGCCAATACCAGTTATTACAGATCAAGCAGACTGATAACCAATACTTTGAACCGATATATATATGTCTGTTGTTAAAATGAAAATGAATGTCAAAATTAAAAATAACAAGGGCTCCGACAAAAACTTTCTGCCATGCTGATGGTCGACCCCTACTCTAAAGGTTTGTCACATTTACCATTGGTCTGTAAAATTTCAGAGATGAAATATTTTTTCCTCATTTGGAAAGTCATAGAAACACTATATTGTAGATTTTTTCTTTTGCTATTGCTGCAAATGGGAATGCAATATATATATTTGTTGTAGTCTCCATTCACCACTATAGAAACGTATCCAACTATGATGACTTTTGCTAATAAATTAAATGCAACCGTTTATCACTGTTTTAGTATTAAATAGTACTAAAATTTTTATTTGTGTGAATTTATGTTTAAATTTAATGCTGTGACCTGAATCAACATCCATATGCTTTTTACCAGACAAGTCCTATTATATAATTATATAATCTGTATATTGTACTGTACAGTTGCAAGCAAAATTATTCAACCCCCTTGACCTTTTAAAGTTTATTAATACACATTTGAGTAATTCAATGTAACATTGGTGAATCATGATAAAATTCAAAATGTTTAAAATTATTCAACCCCCAAAACTAAAATTTGGTGCAAAATCTTTTATTCTTTAAAACCACCAATAAACGCTGCTTAAAAGTGCTTAGAAGCTTCTGTCACCTCTCTGGCCCGTTCCTCGCCTAAAAAGATCTTTTAGATCACTGATAATCTTTGGTTTTCACCTTGCCACTGTAGATTTGTATTTATACTTTGGGCTGATTGTCCTGCAGGAAGGTTCACTGATCATCAGAATCCATGATGTCCTTCATACAGTCATGTTTTCCACTTCCTGCTACAGTAAAACAACCCCATAACAGGACTGATCCACCTCCAAGTTTGACGATGGAGATGCTGTTCTTCTGCTCATAAGCTTTGCCTTTTTGCACCAGACATACCGCTGATCCATGGGTCCAAAAAGTTCCAGTTTGGTCACATGACTCCATAAAACGCCACAGATCTATCCTAATTAATTTCACCATGTTCAAGTCGGACTTTTTGTTCTTCTTGGTCAAGAGTGGTATTCGGCAAGATAAAGGCCATACTTGTCTTGTGTTCATCTTATACACTGCATTGAAATGTTTTTACATCAGAAAAGCTTTGTAAAGTACTGCAATCTCTGGGGGGTTGAATAATTTTGATTGCAACTGTATATACCGTAATTTAGACTGAGTTTAGGTACTTTTACTTAGCAAGGACGCAAAAAGAATAGATCAAAAGTAAAAGTAAAGACACTCATAATGTTACAAAAGATTCCTATTTCAAATCAATTTCTATTCTATTCACAGAATCCTGAAAATACATATAACCTGAAAAGAAAATATTACTTTGCCATTAAACTTTAGAAAACTAGTTAAAAACTATTGCTATGTGGGTGTCTCTAACACAGTGGCTGATAAAGTGATGGAAAATTTGACATCTTTGCCTCTTCTGACACCATAATCAATATCTCTCTCTTTAAAGAGAAATGCTATCAGGGATGTGGAGCAAATGAGAACTCAAAAATAATTTTTCTGTAGTTTCCATTCACCCCTACTGAACTTAAAAATATAACAGCTTCCTTTCAGAACCCTGGAAATGCAAAAAAGGTCCTTAGATTATGTCCCCTGGCATGTCTATGTTAAAACCAGTCGGAAATGTCATATATGTGCTATCCCATCTGTTGCATGTCTCATTTGCAGCCAGTGCATAGTGCATGCATTCATCTCCATGTGTTTTATTGTGGTAAATGAACCCCTTAAAGACAACAGCTGTTTGCATCGAAAGCATCTTATGGTGATCAAGTTAGCATTTACGTGACCTGCTAAAACAGGCAAATGGAATAGGCGAGACCGCCGGGTTTTGTGCGCCAGCCATTACGTTCCCTCCCCTAACCCCACTTACATCCAAATTGCTGCCGTGGGAGACCTTTTGAGAATAATGGTGAAATGGCTACACAATCATGCTACTAACACTGCTGACCTACAAATAATTGGGAAATGAGTTAGCTAGAGGCCTGCAGGGGTGTGTGTGTGTGTGTGTGTGTGTGTGTGTGTGAGTGAGTGTGTGTGTTAGCAAGAGACTTCGTGGTTTGGTTCATTTCGCTGATCTGAACCGCCTGAAGTATTGTGCCTCCCTCCTCCAATCACCTTCTGAGGAGCAGGTGCAAGATGGGAAATGGAGAGCTACCCCCTAACCATATGCCACACACACACGCACACACACATCGCCCCCCCTAAAACTGTCTCTCTGTGATAGGCCAAATGAATAAGCCCCAGCAGCCACAAATGAAGGGCTCTGGTGTGCCTGGCGTAGAGATGAAGAACAAGAGGGTGTCTGGGCCATGCTGCACCCTGCAGAGCCGAGTTGGACCCCGAGGCGGTGAGGTCAGCAGGCTTCTATAGGGAGGCAGGGGAGTGTGCCGGGACCATTTGCGCCGCAGACAAAGTGACAGGGGCCGAGCGTATCCAACAAGCCCAACCGGCCGGAAATGACACAAAGGCAAACAATTTGGTTTGCTGCCTGAGCAGCACTGGCGCGAGGCGAGCTCTGCACCCTGTTTTAATGGAATCACAACCGCGCACAAAGAGAGAGAGGGGGGTAAACGCAGCGCCTTTGCTTTCTCTGCCCCCGTCAGGCTTTGAGCTGCTAAATAAAATGATGCCATGAAAAAAACAAATGAGTTTGAAAGGCTGAAAATGAAAAGGCTCACAGTTTTTCGAGTTAGACTAGACACAAACATTGCATTCAAATTAAATGTGTACTCTAGAGTTGAGGTATTGGGACTTGCAATTATGCAATTATGAATGTACTTGGACTCAGACATTTTGGACGTAGAAATGTTCAAGTTACGATGAATCCACGTCATGTTTAACATGAAAGATATACAATAAGTAACAACATAAACATAAATAGTATGCTTACTTTAAAGGATTAGTTCACTTCTAGAATAAAAAATTCCTGATAATTAACTCACTCCCATATCATACAAGATGTTTATGTCTTTCTTTCTTCAGTTGGAAAGAAATTAAGGTTTTTAAGAAAAACATTCCAGGATTTTTCTCCATTTAGTGGACTTCAGTGGGATCAATGGGTTGAAGGTCCAAACTGCAGTTTCAATGCAGCTTCAAAGTGCTCTAAATTATCCTAGCTGAGGAATAAGGGTCTTATCTAGCAAAACGATTGGCCATTTTCCAAAAAAGACCCCAATATTTTTAACTACAAATGCTTGTCTTGCACAAGCTCAACCACACGCACGACCCAGTGTTTACAAAGCGAACATGCCAAAAAAGTCAAAAGCCATTTACAAAAAAGGTAAAAGAATGATGTCAAACAATTTTGAAGTTGAAGAAGAAAATATAAGTCTTTCACCCTACCCTACCCTTTGAACCGGAGTACACAAGATGAAGAACTAACCACGTGTGACTTTTCCAACATGATTACATAATGCGTGAAGTCATGACTTGCACCACAGAGCTAGTGCAAGTCAAGCATTTGTGGTCAAAAAGCTTATTTAATTTTATTTTTTAGAAAATGACCGATTGTTTTGCTAGACTGAGTTTTTTACTCGATCAAATCACTGCAGCGGAATTCTCTGGACTCTCTAGATCAATAATTATCAAAACAAATTGGAATTTTGTCCTTTGGGTAGCTATAACAGGGTCATTTAGAAAAGGGGTGTGGCCAAAAATACCCAAAAGCCTATAAAACCCAGTGAAAACTCAAAACTTAACAAAACTAGGTAAGAACATGTGACAGATGACTTTTAACAAGCATGCAAAATTTCATGGAAATCAGACCATAGGTGGCGCTAGTTAAAAAGGCCTCGAAAACACTATATTTTTATAGTAAATGACCTCAAATGGCAAAAAAATAAATAAATAAATAAATAACAAAAAACTGTGCACAGAAACATTAGATCTTCATATCATATGATAGATCTCTTCTTTCTGAACAACTTTGCCTCTAGGATCCAATGCTATCAATCAAACTGTTCATTAAATATTTAAGATTCTTTAAAAAAAATGACACTGCAAAAAACTATTTGTTGAGTCATCTTAAAATAATTTGTAACCTGGCTGCCTTAAAATTTTAAGTTCAGTCAACTCAAAAAAAGTTTATTTAACTTGAAATGTTAAATTATACTAAGTGACAACTTAGATATTTGAGTTGAATCAACTTAAAATTTTAAGGCAGCTGGGTTACTTACCCATCTGTTAAGTTTAGCAAACACAAATATCTAAGTTGTTACTTAGTACAACTTATCGTTTCAAGCTGACTAAATTTATTTTAGTTGACTGAACTTAAAATTTTAAGGCAGCAGGGTAACAAATTATTTTAAGCTGACTCAACAAATTGTGTTTTTTATTTTTTACAGTGTACTTTAGTTTACTTGTCCTAGGTTTTGCACAAGCTTGCACGTCTTGCACAAGCTTGACCACACACATTATGTCACATTAGAAAGGTCAAGGGTGACGTAGGCAGAAGTAAAGACCCAGTGTTTACAAAGTAAACCTGCCAATAAGTCAAACGCCATTTACAAAAAAAGTTAAAGACTACCCAGGCTCATTAGAAATATGTGCCTCAACCTACATTTCTGCAAAACTCAAAAAAATATGGCGTTGCAGTTGTGAGGTGAAGTTCTTTAGGATGAATCCAGTGAAACTACAATTTGACAAGACAGTTGAAATCCCCATATAAAGAAGCTAAAATAGCACAAACGCGTTTTTATATCACTTTTGCAATCTTTAAAGGTATCGGTTATGTTTCGGGTTGGGTTTGATGTAAAGGATATTTCCATTAACACTTTTATTCAGTAAGGATGCATTAAATTGATCAAACGTGTCAGTAAAGACATATAATGTTACAAAAGACTTCAAACAAATGCTGTTCTTTTGAACTTTCCATTCATCACAGAATCCTGAAAAACAGTTTCCACAAAAATAATTATGCACCACAATAACAAGAAAAAGTTTTACTGAGCACCAAATCAGCATATGAGAATGATTTATGAAGGATCACGTAATACTAAAGACTGAATGACTGCTGAAAATTCAGTTTTCCAACCACATGAATAAATTATTTTTTATGATCTATAAAATGTTTTTAAAAAAACAGTTATAACAAATTATAACATTTCACAATATTACTGTATTTTTTTTTTTTAAATAAATGCAGCCCAAAAAATTGAATGGTAGTGTAAACTACTTTACTTTTCATGTAACTTGTAGCAAAGGTAGACATCCTACCCTCAACAGTTAAAATGGCTTTAAGAATCCATGCATACAACATAATCAGAAAGATGAAAATATCCAGCAAGTCATGCAGCGGCTCTTTCCTTGAACCCTCAAATCTAATCAACAGCGGCACGTGCACATGATGGAGTGGTTTTTTATGAATTTTAGATGAGGATAAACTTCTTACTAACAAATAATACTGTGCATCTAGCCCTAGCCTGAGGGACTGAGAGCAGGTTTAGCCAGAGATCCGCGAACCTGAACCCGGATCATCAATCGCATGGTGTAACGGCTTCTGCTGCTGCTTTTAATTTCCCCAGTGCCTCTGAGTCCTGACTCCGTACCGCTGGAAGGAGTTTCACTTTAAAGTGACAAAGGCATTTACTGAGGGAGAAATAATGTCAGTCGATGCCGGACTCTGAGCCGCCCGCTCCGATGGGAGAGGGTCATTTCTTTGCAGGAGGATGCAAACTTCTGATCTAAAGCCTTCAGTGTCAGGATCATTTGCATTTAATTGCAATACCAAAATCTGCTCACTTGGTGAAGGTTTAAGCATCAGAGTGTGTTATGGGAAGTCATTAAGCCTGGTTTAAGCAAGCATGCGCACACGGATGGAAAGCCAAGTATGGCTGGTCACCAGCTTATGTTGTTTTAGATGCTGATGCACTGGTGAAAGCTACTTAACTAGCTTAACCATCTCACATCATTCTGAATTTCCATGCTGGTTAAGGCCATGAAGTTCACCAACCAAATGTGGATAATCTTTCTGGTAAAGTTGGATGACCAGTCATGTTTGCTAGTAAATAGCATAGGGAGCTGAATGAATCAAACAATTATTTTCAATTCAGTCTGATTCATTCTAGTGAATCATTCATTCACTGCTAGAGTAAGTGAACAGTTTAAGAAAACTATTTAAGTCTATGTAAAATGTTTTCGATTTATGTAAACTAATGTACTTAACATACACTCAGAAATGAGTTTTTTTTAAAGTTGGCTCTAATTCAGTTCTAAACTATATCATTGGTTTTGGGTGAGCTTTTCTTTAAGAATGCAATATGATGCAATATACAGAAACACTTTACAATAAGGTCACATTAGATAATATTAGTTACTGCATTAACTAACAATATATTTGTTACAGTATTTGTTCATTTTTGTTAACGTTCATTAACTGTTCATTGTTAATTAATGTTAACTCACTTCAATCAAATAATGTTGTTTTTGCCAATTAAAATAAAGCCAAAATAAAATATAAACATTAGACGTTTAATGAAAAAAACTTCAAAGAAAATTAGAAATGTTGCCTAATTGTATTAAGTTGAGGACTAAAATGACTAAAACAGAAATAAATCTAAATTATACATTTAACATACAGTTCAAAAGTTTACATACACCTTGCAGAATCTTTTTATTGATTTTACCAAAATAAGAGGGATCACACAAAATGCATGTTATTGTTTAAGAAGGAAACACAATGCAAACTTTTTCAATTTGAGGATCAGGGTAAATTTGACATATTTTGGGACACATGTAAGTATCTTCTTGTAGCTTCTGAAGGGTAGTACTAAATTTAAAAAATATATGATGTTTAGGCAAAATAAGAAAAATGCACACATCTTCATTCTGTTCAAAAGTTTACACCCCTGGCTCTTAATGCATTGTTTTTCCTTCTGGAGCATCAGTGAGCATTTGAACCTTCTGTAATAGTTGCATATGAGTCCCTCAGTTGTCCTCAGTGTGAAAAGATGGATCTCAAAATCATACAGTCATGGCTGGAAAGGGTTAAAATATACAACAATGCTGAAAAACCAAAGAATTTGAGAGACCTGAAGGATTTTTCTGAAGAACAGTGGGCAGTTTAACTGTTCAGGACAAACAAGGGACTCATGAACAATGATCATAACTTCAGCTGTATACACACACATACACACACCCACATACATGTTGTGTTTACATGTTTTATTGGGACATTCCATAGGCGTAATGGTTTTTATACTGTACAAACCCTATTTTCTATCGCCCTACACCTACCCTACACCTAAACCTAGCCCTCACAGGAGACTGTGCACACTTTTACTTTCTCAAAAAAACTCATTCTGCATGATTTATAAGCCTGTTTCCTCATGGGGACCTCACAAATCTCTCCACAAGGTCAAAATTTACTGGTATTACTATCCTTGTGGGGACATTTGGTCCCCATAACGTGATAAATACCAGGTGCACAGACACACACACAACATGTAAATGTACTCATTGAAACATACTGTCCATATTTGACACTGATGCGCTAGTTATTATGCCTTTCTTTATAAAACATTACCTCATCACCAAGACAAGACTGTAGAGATGTAGAAAAAAAAATGAACAGCACTATCGGATTTCATTTAGTGCACTTTGCTAAATTTATATAACAATCTTTGAATAAGTGATATCCATCTCTTACAAGGAGCAAATGAATGTCTGATTGTTACGCCAATTAAAGGTTTAATTCCACAGATTGAAATCCACTTGCCAGCCTGATAGCAACATTTCTAGCTGTCAAAGTCAGTTTAAGGAAAAAAGTACTAATTTCACCACCAGTTCTCATGAAAATCTCAGGCTGCCAAGTCGCTCATTGATTTCCATGAAATCCATAACAGAGTGGCTGTGCCTAGAATAAATCTAACTTTCACACCTAATGTGGCCGATCGCAAAATCAACAGATTTCATATTCAGAACAAAGGCCAGCCATCCATAACCCGACGACACAGCGAGCACGTAAGTCATCTGAGTCCACGCTATTGTTATGACAAAGGTAATCAATCACTCCTTTGTGCAATTGGCATTCTGCTGCGGACTGGTGGAAGTGTGCAAAGATAATGAATGAGAAGACTAGAGCACATGTCCCGGCCCCAGGAGAGGAACTGTCACAGAGGGGATGTGACGAGGAGGGATCACATGACTTGTCTTGTCTGGACAGCTAAGATGGGAGGTGAGAAGAGCAGCTTCGTAATAGACTCAACTGGACAATGATGAAACAAAGAAAATGGTATTAGGACAGATTAACGACTGGACAAGTGGACCTTTATTATGAAACATTAATATTTGATGGAAATGGACGAATAAGAATGTTAGCAGGAAACTGTGGAAGTGTTTTAAGTTGATTAAAATTTGTAATTAAACGAATTACATGTTGAATTAGATGTTGATTAATTACAGTTAATCACATATATCAAAGTTTGCCAAGAGAAACTTATAAATTAAAAATGCTTCAAAGACAGATGAAAGCTTTGAGAAGATAAAAGCTTATATTATTATATTAATCAATTAGGATTATTACAATAAGGTTCATTAGTTAACATTAGTTAACTCCATTAGTTAACATTAGTTAACTCCATTAATTAACATGAACTAAGAATGAACAAACCTTCTACAGCATCTATTAATCTTATTGTTAATTTCAGCATTTTTAATGCATTATTAAAATCACAAGTTGTGTTTCATAACATTAGTTAATGCACTGTGAACTAACATGAGCAAACAATAAACTACTAACTAACTTATCTAAGATTAAGAAATAGTGTAACAAATGTATTGTTCATTGTTCGGTTATGTTATGCATATGTATTACAAATGAATATATATATATATATATATATATATATATATATAATAATTATTTATAATAAATCATTAAATCATTATATTATATAAATACATTTTGTTGTTAAAATACACTGCCGTTCAAATGTTGAGTCCATAGTATTTTTCATGCTTTTGAAAATGGCTGCATTAATTACATCAAAAAAAACGTAAAAAAAAAAATTACTTAACTTAAAAAAAACATATATATATATATAACATTTATTCCTGTGATGCAAAGCTGAATTTTCATCAGCTGTTACTCCAGTCATTTATTTTGAATAAATGCTGTTCTTTTTTAGCTTGTTATTCATCAAAGAATCCTGATAAAAAAAAAAAAAAAAGAATCAGAGGTTCCAAAAAATATTTGGCAGCACAACTGTTTCCAACATTGATAATTCTAATAATAAATCAGCATATTAGAATGATTTCTGAAGGATCATGTGACACTTAAGACTGGAGTAACAGCTGATGAAATTCAGCTTTGCATCAGAGGAATAAATTATATTTTAAAGTATATTAAAATAAAAACCATCATTATATATTGTAATAATATTTTGCAATATTACTGTTTTTATTCTGTATTTTTGATTAAATAAATGCAGCCTTGATAAGCATAAGAGACTTATTTAAAAAACATTTCAAGCCTTACTGATCACAAACTTTTGAGCGGCAGGGGGTGTATATATATATTTTAAAATGTATAATATGTATAATATATTTAAAAATGTATAATATATTTAACATTATAACATATTATATACAATTTATCTATTTAAAATATTTTAATAATTCACATTTTTTAATAGGATTTTTTTTAAAGGAGTATTTTCCCTCTTCACTTCCTGTGAAGCGATATATTAATGCACAGCGAATTTGCAATCTCAGTGCTGCTAGACAAAAGTAATTTAAAATAGCTAATTTAACTTTAATGTCAAATAGTCTTTGTCCAAAAAGCATTAATACCAAAGCACTACAGTTTTTGATTAACCCCCTAATGGCCATCTTATATTCACCCGTAATCAGCTCAATTGCTGAGCCACTGCTAGTAAGGAAAAAAAAAAAAAACAATTAATCACACCTCTAAGGACATATTAAGCAAGTATAAAAACTGAGGCGCTAAAATGACGTCCTGCTGATACCGCCTTAGGGAACATGAAGTCCCAATTTGACGTTCAAACCAAATTTGACTGTATAACAATGATGATTGCAAAATAATGGCCTTGAACCCCCTGGAGAACAGGCCAGGTTTGCTAAACTGCCTCTCAGGCAAGTTGAAAATTGGCACAGACAGCGGTGTGTCTCTCAGTTACTTGATCAAGCATTACAGGCAACTCAATGTTATTTATTTTTTGGAGCACCGGCTTAATTTCGCTCGAAAAACTGTAATAAGATTTGGTTGAATGTGAGGTGTAGGTGGTCTAACAGAGAGTCTTGGATCATTTCCATACATTTACGCACAGCTTGCTCTAGAACTACGCTCTCTCTCTCTCTCTCTCACACACACCTCACAGCCAAGGCTGTGGTATTAAACTCCTTGGGGATTATTGTTATTTTCCACCCTTGATATGAACGCAGGAGATGCACAGATGAGGCACATGGCCCACCGCATGCACACACAATGAGGATATTATGCTAATGGGTGGCATGTCCGTTTCCCATGGTGCTCTTCTCATTTACACAAAATACTATGCGAAACTGCAGTGTTGAGCGGGACAAAGGGGCTATGTGCTGTTTGCTGAGATTCAGTTTACCTAAAAACAAACATAAATAGCAGTATCTAGCTGGCGAAAGAGAGTCTGTAAGCTGAAATGTGTCTGTTGTGCAGTCATCAATTTACTTGCAGCTATATGCTGCTTAACTCTGAACATCTGATCTCTCCTCTAGGAGATGTAGGCACCATAATTGAGTGTTTACACAGCTTAAGTTAGCTGGCGTTCTGTTGGAAAGCATGTGCAGCACAAACTTGGATTAACCCTGCTGGAAAAAAAACATCTTAGTGCAATTTGGATCATCTTAAATTTCAAAATGTCTTAACTGGTTTAAAATGAACAGTGCTAGTTTGTTATTGGCACAAGCTAGAGCAGCTTAACCAGCAAGAGTCCAAATCATACCATATATAAGTAAGTAAAATGCAATTTTGAATGGTATAAAAATACAGAAAAAAATTAGATGTTGTGAATATTATTACAATTTCAAAACAATTGTTTTCTATTATAATTTATTTTAAAATATAATTTATTAATGTGATGCAAACTAGAATTTTCTACATCATTACTCCAGTCTTCAGTGTCACATGATCTTTCAGAAATCATTCTTATAAGCTGATTTGATATTCAAGAAACATTTTTTATTATTTTAAGTGTTGAAAAACTTTTTGTGCTGCTTAATTTTTTTGTGGAAACCATGATACTTTCTTTAGGATTTTCAAGTTCAAAAGAACAGCATTTATTTGACTTTTTTTTGTAATAATATAAATGTATCTACTGTCACTTTTCATCAATTTTAATGCATCCTTGCATTTTTAAAAATGCAAAACAAAAAAAAATGCTATGCATTTTTATTGTATTGACCCAAAACTTTTGAATGGGGGTATATATGGCTGGGCGACATAAAAAAAAAAATAAAAAAAAATAAATAAATAAATCACAATAAATTTGTTCATATCAGTCAATATCGATACTTATAATACATTACAAATCTTTATTTCTTTAAAGTTTAAAGGCAGATTTTTGCTCCTAAGTGAAAGTTGTAGAAACCAGACCATTAACTGTGGTTTTAAACTACTCTTAATCCCCAGAACATGACAAACACTTCATGTTTTTGAAATCTTTACACTTTTCAAGTCATTTTACCTTAACAAAATAAATATCAATCAAAATAATAAAAATTGATCTCTTACAATTAGTGTTACTACAGTAAATCCATGGTAAATGATGGCGATTTGTAGACTAAAAAAGCCTTTTCACTGTATCACTGCGCAAAGTGTTTCTCCTGTTTGTCAGCACTGTTTCATCTTGCTTTAAACTAGTTATCGCTATTTATGTTCTTCACTGAATTCAAGAGGATCTTACAGTGCTGTTTAGTGCTCATGTGAACGTCTTTAGTACAGTTGTTGATGTAGAAGGAATGGTTTTGCCATAGAAGGCACTTCTTAGCTTGCCTAACAGCTAAACACCAATTTTGCCAGAATGGGAGACTAGGTAAACCATGTTAAACCAGCATAGAGCAGCAAGCCACTTTAGACAGGTTTTTGTGAGCAGTTTAGGTAGTCCAGTCTACTTTTCCACCAGACAAAGGGTATGTAAACATCTGGGAGAGCTCTGGCTAATAACCAGTTTTGTTCATCAGTGTGATTTCTACCAAGGGCACCAGTGGACAGGAAGACATATGCACTGGGGTCACGGTAAATGTCAAGCAAGCTACAGCTGCTGGGTCCCAGATGGGTGATCTTTAACTGCTGCCATCTCCATGACCTCACCTGGTAAGGTGCCCTCTGGGGAGTCATGGCGCCCAGTTTCTATTCTGGACCGAGCAAAGACTGAATATCCACTGTTCCAGGCCACTGGCATCATCCAAAGGAAAAATGAGTATAGACAGAGAGGGGTAAAGGTAGTTGTACAAGTTTGTAGCCTTTGAACCACATAAATAAATGGAGGGAAAGGAGAGCTACAGGATAAAGAGAGAAAACAACTCGAGAAGCTTCAGATTCAATTGCATCATCTAAACTAAGAGAACCAGAACGAAATGCAAAAATACAGTGCATTTTTGCAGTCGCTCCTCTCCGAAAAGACAGAGAACATTGGAGACAGAAACACAGCCATTATACTGAGCGCAAAGCATTATCAAAAGAGCTGGAAAACAAAACAAAGAGATCCGAAAAAGAGTCTGAGACTAAGACAGCTCCAGCTGAGCTGCTATTCATGAGTAGTTCAGCTAAACAAAGAATCTGAAACACTTGCATGATGGGATACTGGCAGTGGCGGGGGTTTCATTTGAACTTTGGGGGATGCTTGTGAATTGGACCACAATACTGATCAAATGATTACAGCCTACATAAACATCACGACAGATTTTTCTTATGGCAAACTGCATTAAGAATGTATCATTAAATGATTATTTTAAAGAATTAGACTCCTGATAATTTACTCAACCCATGTCATCCAAGATGCCCATGTCTTTCTTTTTTCAGTCAAAAAGAAATTAAGGTTTTTGAGAAAACATTCCAGGATTTTTCTCCATTTAGTGGACTTCAATGAGAATAAGTGGGTAGAAGGTCCAAATTTCAGTTTTAATGCAGCAGCAAAAAAAAAAAAGTAAAAATAATAATACAATTTATATACTTTTTAACAGACAAATGCTTGTCTTGCACTAGCTCAACGTCATGCATTATGTAACCATGTTGGAAAGAGGGCTGGGCGATAAATCAATAACATATCATAAATCATGATAAATCATGCTATATAAATTTCCTCGATAAACAACGTTGTGAGAAGTGCTTGAATTCAGAGAAAAACACAAATAACTCAGTTTAAAGCCAGATGAAACAGCGATGACAAACAGGAGAGACACTGTGCACAACGATAAAGTCAGAAGGCTTTTTTTTTTTTAATCACAGATTTACTGTAGTAGCACTAAATGCACCATGGTATTATGTCAGAAATGTGGGTATTTGTGTCAAATTTTATTATATTATTAATGCAGACATGTATTAAATGTACTGAAGGAAGAGTAATGGAATATAATTACAGTATTTTTTGTGATTAAGCTATAGCGTTTATGCATTTATACTAAATGTATTTACACTACTGTTTTTCATATACAAATACATAGTAACCTTATAACATTTTTACCATGGTATTGAGGTGCTACATTTGTATTAACTGTGATTATCATGATCTAAATGTACAGTATGCTATTATGGAAGACCAATGGTTAATGAAAAAAAAAAAACCCTAAATAGTCAGAATAATTCAATTTCACCATATAAAAATGAGGTTGCTACAATTTTTTACCAATATTACTAATTTTGATAAAGAACATAAATCTACATCTGCATCCACACTCAAGCTACTATCACGTGTATTTCTAAGAGACAAAAAAAGTTATATTACTATCAATATTATGAGGTAACACAAACCTGTTTCTTGATTTGAAACAGTATTACTCATTTGAACATGTAGAACTAAGAAATTATTATTATTATTATTTTCATATGAAATTTAATTCATTTTGTTAAGGAAAAATTATTAGAAAAGTGTAAAGAACATGAAGTGTTTGTTATGTTCTGACCATAAAAAAATAGTTTACAACCATAAATAACCGTATAGTTTTTACAGTTTTCACACTGGAGCAAAAATCTGCTTTTAAACTTGAAAGAAATACAAATTTGACATTTATCGTGATAATTATCGACATCAACTGATATGAAAAAAATTATTGTGACCATATTTTTTCCCCATATTGCCCAGACCTAGTTGGAAAGGTCACAAGTGATGTAGGCGGAAGTACCGACCCAGTGTTTACAAAGCAAATGTGCTAATAAAGTCAAACGCCCTTTATAAAAAAAAAGGTAAAACAATGATGTTGAACGATTTTAAAGTTGTAGGAGAAAATGAAATTGAGTTTTTCGCCCTCTTACCCTACCTTTTCGAACTGAAGTACACTAACCACGCGTGACTTTCCCAACATGATTACATAATGCGTGAAGTCACGCACATGTATCACAGAGCTAGTGCAAGATGAGCATTTGTGGGTAAAAAGTATTACATTTTTTTTTAGAAAATGGCCAATTGTATCGCTAGATAAGACCCTTATTCCTTGGCTGGGATCGTGTAGAGCCCTTTGAAGCTGCATTGAAACAGCAATTTGGACCTTCAATGTATTGATCCCCATTGAAGTCCACTATGTGGAGAAAAATCCTTAATTTTTTAATATTTTTTTTATACATGGACATCTTGGATGACATGGGAGTGAGTAAATTATCAGGATTTTTTTATTCTGGATGTGAACTTTAATACAAAATGAAAAGTCTGTCATTATTCACTCCAAGTAACCAGTAATGTATTCTAATGTCTTTTCAACACTGATAAAAAAAAAGTAGTACAGTCCATGTCCCACAATGCACCTGTCTACATGTTCCTCTGATGATTCCTGACACAACATAAGGTGTAAATAAACCTTGGCAGACACTTCTCCATGACCTTCATCGATGCAAGTCCCCAGAACAGCTGGAACACGTAAATGCAGAACTCTTTCGGCTTAACATTCCTATTTGAGCCAAATTATAAACATATGCTAAGAGTGAGCCGTCTAGGGGGGTTCAGAGACACTCCTCTCAACAGGGGAGAGCTCAATGTCATTAAGTCTTTATTCTTTCTTTAAGTCCCTTGAGACACAAAGCCGAGCCAGACGAACAAGGACAACAATACCAGAGCATAACAAACAAATGAGCAACCGAGCACTTTTACATGCACATTTTCCAGTTTAAAAAAGGTCCATATACTGATTATGCCTTTATCTTGAAAGATGTTTATGTGATTGACATCTATTGGAATAGTCATAAAAACATGCAATCGGCATATTTAGAATAAACTAAGATGTTTTGCACCTGCTGCTGCCTCATGGAGACACTGGAGATGATTGCTCTTGCCAATTATTATGTATTTTAATAATTTTGGACAGTAAATTAATCAGATATTGTCATGCATTATTATACAGTTTATATAACTGGAATATGACCAGGTTTTGATGAAAATCCTGAGATCCAGAACATGCGGCACAATCCTAGTGAGTGTATACGCTTCGGGCTTACTGTGTCTTACTGAAAAAAAACATGAGGGGGTCTTAGAAAATGACTCAGTTCTGAGACGTACAGAAGATGACAAGTTTTTACTATAAAAAGTAAAAAGACAAGACACCAAAGGCGACAAAAAGCCAGAGCTCTGAGATTGTTTGCTCGTTTGTATCAGTAACATGCAAAGTTTTAGTCTTCAGTACTCTTAGGAAAACTTTTTTTGCATATGCCCGTTTAACTTTGAGTACAAGTTAACTTTCCTAACTCACTAGAAATACTGGACACTCATATAGAAGAGCTAAATTGAATGTTTGATCTGTGCTTGTTAACATGCTAGAGATTTATTTCTCACTCCAGAGTGTTTGATATACCTAAAAGGTGCATCAAAATGATCTTGATCAAACAGCAAAAAGCTGGATTTCTGGTGTTTTATATCACAAATGACCAACATATCCTTTCATTTATCCAATTATCTGCCGATCAAAACTTCAATATTTTTTTAAAGTTATTATTATAGGCTTTTATGCCTTTAATTAGGATAGGACAGTAGAGACATGACACGAAAGCATTCGGTTGAAGAGAGGGGGGTGCAGGATTTGGCCAAGGGCCTGGAGATGGGAATTGAACTCGGGTCACCGTACGCACTGTATGTTGATGCATTATAATATATGATGCATAATATAATATAATATAACATAATATAAAATGATTATTTTAATTTATAATAAATTTACATTTAATTTAATTAGAATTAATGATAATTTAAATTTTATAAATGTATATATACACTAAAAACGACTTAAAAAAAAGTTGTTTCAACTTAAAAAAATAAGTGTTCATGCTGCCTTCAAATGTTAAGTTTACTCAACTCAAATATTCATGTTTTCACGTAGTACAACTTAACATTTCATGTTAACTAAACTTAAAATTTTAAGGTTTGGGGGTGACGGTTCGATACGATTTCGGTACAACAGAAAAAAAAAAAAATCTACCATGCTATTTTTCTTTTCATTTATTTTAAACAGACAGTAGTACAAATTAAAAAAATTTCCACCTACATGTGAAAATACTAAATATTGCATCAAATTATAATGTCATTTATAGGGTATAAAAACTACATATATATGAAATTATTATGGATTATTTGGATTTTTGTCGAATGAGAAAGGTAGGATACAAGTACACAAAACAGTACACTAGTGTGCAAGCTTTTAAAGTAATGTTATACTCTTTTGTCAATAGGGCTGGGTATCGATTCAGATGTCCTGATTCGATTCAATTTCGATTTTCAAGTTCTTAATTCGATTCGATTTCGATTCTCGATTCGATATTCGATTTTCGGTTCCATTTCGATTTCAATTCTTGATTTGACAATATAAATGAATATAGATTTAATACAAATCTTCCATTTATAAAATAATAACAGTGAACATAATATTACAAGTGGTTAATTAATAAAAGGAAATTAAGAGCCACCGGGGGTGCTAGAATCTGCACGTCTGGGTGATGTCTTGTCAAACGGCTCCGCAGATTTGTAGTATTACTACAGCATTTCACCTCAGAGTTACAAATCAGGCATATAGCTGTGTTCTTGTCCACTGTAACTTTATCTTTCTTGCGCAATGTGAAATGCTTCCATACCTCTGACTTTTTATTTGAAGGTGTGGTTGGTATCGGGAACGCACCTGAATCCGCCATTTTATGAATGAAATGAATGAATAACGGACTCTCCATTGTAACATAGCACAAGGTAAATAAGGGTATGACACCTAGTGGATTAGACTAGTAATAAGATTAGCGTAATTCTTATGTTTAATGCTTGTGTAAATAAATATCGAAAAAATCGATACGTGTCCATTGAGAATCGATTTTGAATCGACTACATTTTAAAAAATGATATATCGAAAAATCTATTTTTTTGCCCAGCCCTATTTGTCAGTGAGAGACGCGTTCAGAATCAGCACATGATCACTGTCTAGTGGGCTTTGTTTTCAAGTGCGCAACTCACGGCATTCGCTGTTCTTCTGCTGGCGGTTATCAAACAGTGTTGCATTACTGCGAGCGCCACCTTCTGGATTGAGGGTGAATTGCCTGTATTCATTGTAAGGCCTCATGCACCGAACCGAGATGCCCGTACCGGTTCGGCATGAATACATGTATCGTTACACCCCTAATATATATATATATATATATATATATATATTTATATATTTGATAGTCTTTTCTACACAGTTCTTGAAAAAACACCACAAACACATGAGCATAATCATATTTAAAATAGCCTAATCTGAAAAACTCCAGTTTTTCCCTGTCTGTTCAGCCTCCAGAGCTTGGAGGTGTTTGACAGAGCCTGTGCAACAGATTTATGGCAAAAATATGAACAGCTGTTAGAGTTTAATTTATTTTTTGCCGCTTGGCTGGCTGCTTTCTTTCTTTGTCCAGTACGGGCCCAATCATTTTCTGGAACTGTAGCTAAGGGGTTTCATTTTCCCCCCCCAAATAATGACGTTAGTAAGTTTTCTTGTTCGAGTCTTATTTGATCTGCATTTAATTCTGGTTAATTTTCAAACTATAACATCTACATAATGTATTTTCAATATTGTTTAAACCATTTAGAAAATCCCCTTTAGTCAAACGCTGTCCTTGGCACTGTACAAATTGGTCTGTGAAAAATTCCACCGATTCGCAGAAAATGAGAGGCACAGCAGGTAGGCTACTGATATCTTTAATGTTCCATGACAAGAAAATGAAGACATTCCTCAGTGGACACTGCAGAAACCAATAAACCACTTGAGTCTTTTAATACCACAACCAAGGGCGCTTTGGTGAAACCTTCTGCGCCAAAGAAAATGAGGAAAAATGATTATTAGAACTATATTTTTTCCACTTACTAAGAGAAAAAAAACACATAAATGATTATATAAATAAATATTGTTGCGATTTTAGGTTTAATTACAGTTATTTTTCTGCCTCGAAAAGGAAAAAAGCAATTCTTCCAAGCAATTGCGAATTAAGCTTGACCTTTAGAACGAACCCTGGTGTTTCACAGTCAATGAACTAATTGCTCTGCGTGTTTAATGGGGCACGGAGAAAAAGAACAGTGAAAGAGCAAAAAAGAGAGAGATTTACACAAACAGGCCTCCAAATGATCACACACTCACATATGCACACATATAAATCACCTTCAATGAAGGCTGATTACTATTCATTTGTTTAATACACACTTGACAGCTGAGACACTACACACGGGAAAGACAAATCACAAATGAGATGCCTTTAATTTCTTGTTTGTTTCTCCTAGACAGCAATGGCATTAAATGGAGAAGTCTGTTGTTTCTCGGATTTGTCTTCTGAGAAGCGAAAGCAGTAATCTCACATGTCTTTCTCTAGAGTTCTGTGCTCAGATTTGGCAATATATCAAAGTCTGCGAAAAATCAGATACTGAAATATAATTATGTAATAATATTATAAACTTAGATATTTTATTCAGTGACTAAATGATCTGGATTATATTACTCATTTTTTGGCACTATAATCTTACGCCGTTTCTAAAGAAGTGTAAGGAGAAAAATCCATGACAACTTTGATACTTAAAGAGCAGGTCATATGGATTTTCAAAAAATATCTCTAGTTTGTAATGTAGCTATCCTTCAATTTAAACAGTCTGCACAGTTGTTAATCAAAAAAGTACAATATATTATATATTGTCTCTCAAAAGAAAGGGTCAACTCAAAATCGTCTTAACGAGTCATATATTTTCGAATCTTCTGTCTGTTCTCGATCTACATATATTTTGGTTTACAAACTGTGTTGTTTCATCAGCTAGTCCCACAATAAAAATAAAAGGCCACTCTTATTTACACTCTTATTGTGCAGTTTTGTCACACAGCACAATGCCACAGATCTCGCAAATTTTGAGGGAGCGTGCACCTGGACAGCTGCTGCAACAGCAGTTTGCATGACCAAAGAATTTCTGCACAAACTGTCAGAAACCATCTCAGGGAAGCTCATCTGCATGCTTGTCGTCCTCATTGGGGTCTCGACCTGACTGCAGTTCGTCATCATAACTGACTTGAGTGGGCAAATGCTCACATTCAATGGCGTCTGGCACTTTGGAGAGGTGTACTCTTCACGGATGAATCCCGGTTTTCACTGTACAGGGCAGATGGCAGACAGAGTGTATGGCATTCGTGTGGGTGAGCGGTTTGCTGATGCCAACGTTGTGGATTGGGTGGCCCATGGTGACGGTGGGGTTATGGTATGGGCAGGCGTATTATAGACAAAGAACGCAGGTGCATTTTATTGATGGCATTTTGAATGTACACAGATACCGTGACGAGATCCTGAGGCCCATTGTTGTCCCATTCATCCACGACCATCACCTCATGTTGCAGCATGATAATGCACGGCCACATGTTGCAAGGATCTGTACACAATTCCGGAAAGCTGAAAACATCCCAGTTCTTGCATGGCCAGCATATTTACCAGACATGTCACCCATTAAGCATGTTTGGGATGCTCTGGATTGGCGTATACGACAGCGTGTTCCAGCTCCTGCCAATATCCAGCAACTTCGAACAGCCTGATAAACGCTATGCGAAGGAGATGTGTTGCACTGTGTGAGGCTAATGGTAGTCACACCAGATACTGACTGGTTTTTGGACACACCTGTGAGGTGGATGGATTATCTCGGCAAAGGAGAAGTGCTCACTAACACAGACTTAGACAGATTTGTGAACAATATTTGAGAGAAATAGGCCTTTTGAGTACTTTTGAGATCTTTAGATTTTTGATTTGAACTCATGAAAAATGGGGGCAAAAACAAAAGTGTTGCGTTTATAATTTTGGTCAGTGTAACAAAACTGACAGTATCAAACTAAACTAAAATAAAAAACAAAACTACAATTACAAAAAAAATCTAACATTGTAAAAATACAAACTAATTCATTATTTATTAAAGCATTTAGTATTAGGCTGTAGCTAATTGCAAGTTAAAATTTGTATTTTTTTATTTTTATTTTTAATTTTTGCAATATGCTATTTACACTAAGTGCAAATAGCGATATATATTATTTACACTATGTGAAAATAGCAGTATTTTCCTTGCAATAATATGCTATTTATACTACTTAGTGCAAATGGCAGATTTTTGCACCTCGGTATTGTAGTACATTATAAAACTGTATGCAATAATAACGTATTGAGTGTAAATGATCATTTTTAATAAAATTATTTAACGGATGCCGCCTTATTGGGACAATAAAGCCCTCTCTACACCTACACCCTAGAGGCACTTTATTTTACACTTTTCAATTATTTCATTAATTTTACTGAAAATAAATGCCTTTCCTATCTGATATGTGATGTGAAAAGAGAGAAGAACGAGTTCGGCAAAAGGCAGATTCGAACTCGGGTCGATCGCGTCAAAAAGTCACAGCTACAGGCTTTACCGCCTACACCACTGGAGCTGTCATTCAGCAAGCATCTTTTGTAATATTGCCTAGCCCAACCAGCCTGTATGTATATATATTTGTCTCACTGTGTGTGCCAATCCCAGCTCAAGGACATAAAACCCCCACAACTCTACAACTGCTGAAACCACTTGAATTGAATACATCTATCTGACACAATCTGACCAAATCAACAAACATTTCATACTGCCACCCTAAACAATTCACTTTTAATATAGGTTCAGTTAGATCACTATAACGACACTCCTTGATCCGTCCACACAAAAGTCAACAATTCCTCTAAAAGCTTCATTCTGAATACTAGTATTAGAACGAAAACAATTTAAGTAGCCCATTGCAATTTCAGTCACACGTCTTTTTAAAAGTTCAGATTTGTGGGTGTATTTAATTTGCTATTAACATTTCACTGCGTAGGTTGAGTGACGGTCGTTCAACACGAATTAAGGCACAAGAGGATGTTGAGTCTTCTATGAAACAAAGTGACGCCTGGTTTGAGTGAATCATTCGATCTTGATGTGAAAGCCAGCAATAGAGTCATTTCCTCAGTGTTACTTCTAGAAGAATAACGTTCACCTAACACTCCTGCACTTTCAACAAAGCATTGATGCTTTTGAGACACTACAGTGAAGGTTGAACTACATGCCTGCACTTCCCCTACGATTAAGCTTTGAGAACACAATGCCAAAGTGTTATTTTTCTGCTTTTGCTGTCTGAATGCACATTTCATCATATTACAGCATGAAGAGAAATGTCTCTCTGCTCAATCGCTGCCTCCTCTGGGAGTCTGATTTATGCAGCTTCCTGTTTTTACCACCCAGCTTCCTGTACCCCATGACAGGGGTGGGTGGTCTGGGGTTTTGATTGCATACTGAGCCTTTGGAGCCTGTTTTGGGCTCACGCTGCTGACACATCTCACTCTGAGTGGCTGAAACCATGTTGGGAAATGACAAGTGGTTCCTCGTGCATCTACCGGTCAAGTCCTGACAAATCACTCCATCTTTCCTCAATTGATGAAACACGGCTGGCAGATTTCTCAGCATGCCTGACTTTCCAGACTTGGTTAGTGCTGCACTATAAAAATGTTTTTAATGGAAAAAGACTGCACAAATGTAAAATACCAGTTAGTTGGTTAACGAAGTTACTATACTCTAAAAATGCTGGGTGAAATATGGACAAACCCAGTTACTGGGTTATTTTGACCCAGCAGCTGGGTTAAATGCTTAACCCAACCTTCGAGGTAGTTTTATTTAACTCAACTATAATTAAAACTTACAATATGGCTGGCTTAAAATGAACCCAAAATAGGTTGTAAATTAAAAATCAGACGCATAATCACTAGATGCATCAGCAATAATCAAATGGTGAACATTTATTAATAAGATATGTAAAAATTCAACTTATTAATAAGTGTTCATTTATTGAACATATTCATAAATGTTATTTTCCAACCTACTTTGGGTTCATTTTAAGCAATAAATATAGTCATTTTTAAGCAATAGCTGAGATAAATAAAACTACTTGGAAGGTTAAACATTTAACCCGACCGCTGGGTCAAAACATCCCAATCGTTTGTCCATATTTCACCCATATTTCACTTTATATTTTTGGGGTTTCAGACATAAAACTTACCATATAATTTATAGTTTAAATATACTACCAATCAAAACTTTGGGTTCTGAATTTTTTTTTAAATAAATACATAAAGATTTTAAATGAATTATTAATTATAACATGTATTATTATTAATACTCTAATTCAGCAAGGATGCTGAAAAAAATCAAACAAATGCTGTTCTTTTCAAATCTTTTCAAAAAAAAAAAATCAGAAAAAAGTATCACGATTCCCACAAAAAAGTAACCAGCACTATTTTTAACAATCATAATAATAAGAAATGTTTCTTGAGCTGGAAGCCAGTGTATCACAATATTTTCTGAATGATCATGTGACATTTAAGACTGGAGTAATGATGCTGAAAATTCAGCATCGCCATCACAGAAATAAATTACATTTTAAAATATATAAAATCAGAAAACTTTATAATTAAACAGCAATACTATTGCACACCATTACTGTTTTTACTGTATTTTTGTGCACATAAATGCAGCATAGGATGTAGTCTGAAAACCTTTAACAAAACAATCTTACCACCCCAAACGTTGGAATGATAGTTATGTAGATAGAATGTGAAATATAAACCAAAATATAAACCAATATAAGCCATAAATAAATAAATAAACAAACTATACTAAGATGCAATGAATCATACCCCTGGGAATGTTCTGTTTTTATCATGTCTCATATTTTTACTTGCAAAATATGTTTAAAATGTGATATGTGCTGGTTAAGCTAGTAAACAAGCTGGCTGGATGCAGCGCAGATATATTTAAAAAAAAAAAAAAACTGATTAAAGAAATAAATTGCAGTATTGGCCTGAGTGTTAAGATCCCCCATGGCTTTAAACCACAACAGAGTATGTGCATATAAACCACAACAAAACTATGAATATGATAATACGCATCAGTTTAGTGCTCATTTCATAGTTCAGGTATTCCCAAACTGCCAATAGTGCACTGAGTATTATCACTTATGACTCAACCCTGCTGAAACACAGCATCTGATTGTCTGTGTGGGTGAATAATAGGAGCGTAGTCTCTGCTCTGAGGAGATCTGTGGGTTTTTCAGAGTTTGTGTGTGTTTGTTTGTTTTGCGTTGAGTGACATTGAGGATGACACGCTTACTTCACAAAGAGCGCGATGGGACCCAAACCGAGGCCCCCTGCTGAGACGTGATTGATGGCAGTAGCTCCCAAAACCACTGAAAAGAATCTTTAATGAACAGACTTTCCCTCAAGATCACTGCCAAACGACGAATGGACATAATGAAGAACTAAACATGGAGTACTGAAGCAAACAGTGACAACAGTTTGGTTCTCCAAAGCACGTTGATTGGGACGAGCGCTATGTTGTGTAAGCGATGACCCTGTGTGCGAGCGAGGCCGGCTCTATATGCAGTCTCAACAAATGAACTGACAGTGTGGAAAATGGAGTTCCTCCTCTCAGACACAGAGGTAAGACCCCCTGCACACGTAGAGAGCGTCTGAATGGCGCATTAGTGTCACTCTGATCTTAATGGCACATTGAAAGGGGAACTTTCATTGTCATTTTTAATAACACTGGAAGCCCTTAGAGCTCCATGTTCATCTGAAATAAGATTGGACTGTCACCCTGCTCTCTCTCTTCACATTAACCTACAGCTGCTCCAAATACGTGTCCTCAAAGATACTAGGAAATCAAAATGAGAGCTTTATGGCTTTTAGCCTATTTGTGTCATCTAAAACTTCAATTTTAGCAGAAATGCACAATTTACAGTCTTTCTATTCTGGGAAAATGTGCTAAAAATATTGATGACTCATCCTGTACTACACAGATTTTTGTCTCTCCCATTGCAACCGGTTAGCAAAGAGCAAATCATCATCATATTTCATTAGGAAACACATAATCGAGAAAACTGCACTGCTTTTGTATATTTACGTGTGTGTGTGTGTGTGTGTGTATATATATATACACAATTTGTTGAGTCAACTTAAAATAAGTTTAGTCAACTTGAAATGTTAAGTTGTACTAAGTGACAACTTAAACAACTTAAAATTATACAGCAGCTGGGTAACAAACCCAAATTTTTAGATTTGTCAACTCAAATATCTAAGTTGTCACTTAGCACAATTTAACATTTTAAGTTGACTAAACTTATTTGAGTTGACTGAACTTAAAATGTTAAAGCAGTAGGGTAACAAACTATTTTAAGTTGACTCAAAAAATTGCTTTTATTGTTTTTTTACAGTGTATATATGCACACACATTAAAATCTATTATCAGTTGTTATTTTTAACTTTCTGGTTATCAAAGAATCATGAAAAAGTAAAAATATGAAGTTTTGACAGTTTTGGCACTGAAGATTGAGAGTATTAGCTACTGGAAATTAATTTTTGCCATCACAAGGAATAAATTACATTTTAAAATATATTAACATAGAAAACTGTTATTTTGAAATTGTAATAACATTTCACAATATTATGGTTTTTACTATATTTTTAATCAAATAAATTCAGCCTTGGTGAGAATAAGAGACTTCTTGTATTAAAATAACTATATAGGGCTGGTTTTTGACAAATTTCACAATTCAAATTCATTCTGATTCACAAGCTTGCAATTCAATTCAATTTCCGATTCGATTTGATTCAACTCAATATCTATTTCTTAGGATATATATCAGGTACAGTACATGCCAAATATTCTTAAGGAAAAAACTCAACTAATGCTGTAAAATATCCATAAGAGTCCGTTGGTACTACTATAATATTGAAGTTTTTCTAATAATAAAGTTACAATTACATAATTATATTTCTACTCCAATTCGTTTTTTGAAATATAAACATTTAAATGGTGAAAAGTGACAAATTTAAATATTGAAGAGCAGTAAAAATTATGAATATGTTATATGGTGCATACAGTATACTTAGCAAAATGCTCCTCTCTAGAGTTAATTTTTCTAGCTGACTTATGAGTTTATGCTCACAGAATATGTTTTTTTTCTGAGGTAATTGTGATGTTACATGACATACTGTTTACAAGCTGTTATACTGACATCTTTGCAAGGTTGACACACTGATTGAGCAATTACATGAGACAGGATACGGATTTCGGTAAGTTGTACTCTTTCTTTCAACATATGTTTGAATGTTTATTCGTGTTTATTTCATGTTAAAACTGGTAATAAAGAGAGAAGATGATCAGTTCGAGTGTGCTTGGACAGAATTTGAAATCTGAGACTTTGTTT